>VWZV01007382.1:654065-765219 GCA_013397155.1 Irena cyanogastra
AAAAAAAAAAACTACCAAAAAAAGGGCTGCAGAAATGTCTGTTCATTCCAGATTCAGGGATCTGGTGAACCAATTCAAGCATCTGTTAAAGTTCCACTTGAAACCATGACAAAGTAAAACAGGTTAGTTTTGGACTGCTATAGTTGCTGTTCCTGGAACAGAGCAGAACTATCAGAACATGGTTTATCTCAAAAAACACACTGCACCTGGGATCCTGGGCACCAAAGTCTGCACTACTGGCGTCCAGCATAAAAGTAAAACTAGTATCTAGTGCAGTAAAGTGAGGTGCAGAGAAAAATCCTATACCTGCCGAGAAAAATTTAACAGCAGAGCTGATACAAAGTCAGGTAAAATATCAAGATGCAAAGAAACTTGAGAAAGTTTTCCAGCTCCTGTTTTGTTTCACACACAATCATTAAATCAGTAGCCAACCACAAGAAATATGAACCTCTGATCCCTTCCCACCATCTCAGATTAGAATAAAATTATGATAGTTGCTACTCATGAAAAAGGACTTGCAGGGAACACCAGATAAGTGATAAATTACTCCATTTTGCTAAACAGCCATTTAAATTCATAACTAAAATGGCTACACCATGCAATTTCCTCACTAATTTTCATGTCCTTTTATTTAATCACACAGAGTATACACTTCAAAAGCAGATTTTGAAGAAAGCAGTTTTCAGGAATGGTGCCATCTTAGTGTACATTAAACACTAAATTGCTAGAAGGTGAAAATAAGATAAGCTTTTCCTAATCAGCAGTTGCATCATTAATAAGTGGATTACAGTATCCTTCACTCCATACCATAGTGATAAAGCATCAAAAAAGTGCTCAAAACCACAAAGTTTGAAATCGTGATTTTAATGGCATTATTGTGAAATTAAGAATAAACTGTAAAAAGTCAAATACTCTCACATCACTTCTACATTCACAAGAGAAACTACTTTTACTCAACCTTACTGTTGCCTTAAAACTCATTTATGAATTTTGCTAAGAAGCTGGGAAACCAGAGCAGAAATATACCGACAAATAAATACAGGCTTCAGTTTCTGCATCAAGCCAAAAACCATGCTGGACAACTTTCCAAAGGCCTTTTCCAGGCTTCAAGGTTCCCACTGGCTTTTCAGCTAAACTGCAAAATGCAGATTTCTAGCTTTCAAAGGATCAGAATCACAGACTTTCACTATCAGATTGCTTAGAGAACTGGTAGAAAAACTGACGTTAGGATAGGAAAAAAATAGCATTTTTAATTTTACTTCCTGTAATTATATAACTTATGACAATGCAAGTTTTAGAATTAATTTGCTTTGAGCAAAAGGCTGAGCAAAAAAAAATGCAGTTATTCCTGCAAAAAATTGAAAGCAGTCTCTGTCCTAGACAAAAAAAAAATATTTTCTGTAGTGCTTCTTGGAAGCAGTACCACCTTATTCCTTGCTGAGTGTTTTCCAAAGGAGTTGCATTTACTTTTCATTGTCCTAAGTAAAAATATGGAATAGGAAAAGAACGAAAAATTGTTTCTACTTTGTTGCATCATATTTAAACACACATTTCAAATGAAAGAACAAAGAAGAAAATAACCCCCAACTAACACATTTTATGTGTAGAAAGAGTTAATGCATTAAACAATCTGATAAGGAACAGTTTCAAAGCTAGTAAGAAACTTCTGAGACAGGAGCTGAATGCCTCTCTTATGGCACCACACAGCACTAGAGGATTAGTGCAGCATGTCCTGGCATTCAGATGCAATAAAAAACAACAAGCAAATTTCTAGTTCCAATTAACTCTTGTTAAAAGAAGCCCTTTGTAGCAATAAGCTTTCCAGAGATGCAGGGGGAAGGCCCTGCCATGGTATTATGTACATGATGAGCCACTGCTATAAAACAGTTTTGCACCTGCCTCAGAGACACTACAGGAACAGGTAGCATTTGACACAGTAAAAAGAGATACAGCATGGTTTTGAAAAGGGTAAAACAAAACACCTTTCAGAGGGGATTAACAAAAACATCACTTTTTTTTCTGTCTCTGCCGAAGATTGTATCATTGAAGGAACGTCTACATAAAAACACTTGGGAAAAGTCGGTTGGATGTCTATGTTGGTCCACAAAACATGCACAGAAGAAGCTATTTATAACTTTTGATCTTCCTATAAACATGGGAAATTTAATATGAAAACAGTTGTTTTATTACATCTTCCAGCCTGTTGAGGATACTCATTTAAGAAAAAAAATACTCATATAAAACAAAACAAAACAAACTTTCCAAGTTCCTGAACATACTAGCTGAAGAGATCTGCTGTCCAAAATAACAAGCAGAGATGTGCTAACGGTCTGTTGCTACACTAGAAATATTTGATCTAAACAAGCCATCTAATATCTCTCTGCAACCCTGCCTCTTCAAATGAGGTGAAAGGAATTACTATGTCAGCTACAAAGAGTAAAAGAACTCTTTTTTATTGATTAATTCTAGATATAGAGGAAGCTCAAAACTTCTCAAAGACAGGAAGACAATCAGTCAAAAATACTCTTGAAGCTTCATTATCTCAATTCATTGTCACATGGAAAATAATTTAGCCAAAACTATATATTTTAACATAAGGCTGCAGATAAGAAGCAGCATCAGGATAAATATGCCTTCTTGTGATGCATTTGATGTTTCTTTTGGCATGCCAGAATTACCTTCCATACCCAGGTCAGGTGTTCAAATGCGCTCTGGGATCAGAAACATTATTAAAAACTAAAATAAGAGTTATAAGAAATTTAATATAGTGTTTTTGGAAACAGTTTTTTCTTCCAAAGAATGGCAAAGGCAGAAGAACATTCATTTAATGAGCAAAAGAATAGTGCTAATTTAAGTTGGTTTGATAATTGATGTTGAACTCTAATATCTGATAAATTTAATTAAAAATTCAGATAACCTTCCTCCAAATGTTAAACTGATTAATGATCACTACAATGACTAATGATATTTTACCTTTATGAATGTAATTGATGGACAAAGCACTAAGGACAACAGAAATATTTGATTAATGAGCACAGCACAGACCTTTAGTGGACTGGGTTAGGAACAGACAACATTCTGCTCTGGAAAGAATAATCAACTATGTGTCCACAGTCAAAAAAATAAACGTGTATTTTAAAATGGAGGCAAATTGAAAAAAAATATTAGTAACTATTTGTATAACAGGGATTCTGGTCAAGGTCATGGCAATAAAAGCAGCTGAACTGTCTGTACTTTACAGAGGAAAACACCCACAGGTATTTACACAGAACTGCATCAACCTGCCTATGAATGGGAAGAAATATTCAAGGGCAAATCCAGAATCAGGAAACGACCATTTAAAAATTCAGAGGACTTCCCAACAAACAGAAAACCTTGATGTTTATGATAGTGCTGTCACCATCTCCAGAGGCTGCGACTTATCTTCCCAGAAATGTTTTGACCTATTACTTTCAGGTATTTTCCTTTTGTTTTAATGCTGCCCTCCACTCTCTTCTTCCCTGTATCTTAGATTTTCTCCTTCAGAGACTTTTCTTATTGCACTGCATTTCCTGCTGAGAGGCAAAGTTAGCTAAGCTGTGTGCTGGTCAGTGTTCTCACTAATCAGCAGTCACTGGAAATCCCCAATCACATCTGAAGATCAGAATAAACCCTAATAAAAAAACCTCTCACACCTCTATTGCTATTTTGTGTGCAGCAGTCAGATAAAAGAATATATAAAGGTAGAGTGTTAAGGATAGGGGAAAAGGCAAACTGAATTCAAAGTAATTGAACATATTTTATTTTGGAAAAGATTCATGGAGACTACAGAAGTGTGACAAATGATATTCTACACTGATGGATTGTAGCTGTTTTTTGCTTTTCTGGCACTACTGTTTGCTCTTGAATTAACACTCACTTTCCAAGACAATAAAGAAAAAAAATAAGGTTACCATTATTTTTGTAGTGATTTCACAGGATATAACTGTTTTTCATACCCCTTCTTCCTATCCCCAATCAAAATTTAGGCCATAG
This sequence comes from Irena cyanogastra, assembly GCA_013397155.1. Lineage (NCBI taxonomy): Eukaryota > Metazoa > Chordata > Aves > Passeriformes > Irenidae > Irena > Irena cyanogastra. The sequence goes on from VWZV01007382.1 coordinate 658,080, forward strand.
TATTTCAGAACACAGGAGATGTTGAAGAAAAAGCACTGTCCACATAAGCAAGAGCTTATTATTGAATATAACAACAAGGTTTTGTGTAAATAACAGATCTTCAGATGATCATTTCACATATGGCAATCTCAAAATCTGATTTATCTGACTGCAAATAAAATATGCAAGTTTTTTTTGCTAATAATCCCAGATAGCTATCAATGCAACTTAGACCAAGTTCTAAAGGACCACCAGCAGCTACATAACAAAGACTTTTAAGAAAAAAGTGTTGCTGAAATAAGTCATTGCCACTGTAAAGCCACTTCATGAAACAAGCCTGCTTACAAACATTCCAACTCTGTAGCATGGAAAAACTTCTTAAACACATAGCAAGACACCAACGAAATATAAAAGCTGTGAAATCCATTCCCCCACACCTTTTTCCATGATTCTTTAAAGCTTACCTCCATAACATGATAAAGGAGGACACAGTTCAAAGAAATTTGATGGATACCTTCACATGTTTCGAGTAACATTTGTCAGTTTTTAAACAACATAATTCTTGCTATCATTTCACAGAATAGGTCAAGATGGAAGGGACATTTGGACTGGTCTCCCTGCTCAAGTAGGGTCAGCTCAGAGCACACGGCACAAGATTGTGTCCAGATGGTTCTGGAACCTCTTTAGCTAGGGAGAGTCCACACCTCCTCTGAGCAATCCATCCCAGTTCATGGTTACCTGCACAGTAAAGTTCTTCCTCGTGTTCAGGTGGAACCTCTTGAGCATCAGCTCCTGCCCATTGCCTCTTGTCCTGTTGAGCAGAGCCTGGTCCAGCCTCTGACATCTCCCCTCACAGACACTGGTGAGGTTCCCTCTGAGTCCTCTCTCTCCTCAGGGCTGGACAGGCCCTGCTCCCTCAGCTTTCCTCACAAGAGAGATGCTCCAGCCCCTTGATCACCTTCATAGCCCCCACTGGACCTGCTCCAGGAGCTCCACATCTCTCTTGTCCTGAGGAGCCCAGAACTGGACACAGCTCTCCAGATGTGCCTCACCAGGGCTGAGCAGAGGGCCAGGATCACCTCCCTGACTTGCTGGTAGTGCAGTTCCTAATGCACCTCAGGCCACCATTGGCCTTCTTGGCCACAAGAACACACTGCTGGCTCAGAGACAGCTTGTTGTCCACCAGGACCCCCAGGTCCTTGCCCACAGCACTTCTTTTCAATAAATACCAGGGCTTGGCTCTCTAACACTCACTCTTAAACAGAGTTTAATAATGTTCTAACATACTTCCAGAAAGCTATAACAAAATAAGGCTTTCCAGATCTACTCCTGATACCAATTTTTTCTTTTAAATGAGACTTTGAAAAATTGATAAGCAGGTTTCTTGGCCTCACCACAGCTTTAGAACTATGCATGCACTGATTTATTTTCAGCCATGAGTATATAAAAAGAGCTATGTCTAGATTTGTATTTAAAGGACCATTTTAGGCATGTATTTTAAAAATATAAAATATTTCTAACTGTCTCCAAGTCTTATTATCAAATTTGTGAAAATCCAAGAAAACTTCTGCAAGCAGTAAAATAATCAGTATTATATATGCTTTACATTTAGTTTTTTGAAGACTGACTAGCCCCTTCTCCATTAATTCAGTATTACCTCCTTATTTTTTCAGAAGTCCTAAGTCTTTGAAACTACTTGATAAGGAGACCTCCCTACTGAGATTACCAATAGTCTTTTTATAGAAGCCTGCAGGAACACAGTAAAAGCAAAAGAAGATTAGCAGAGTATAAAAATAATTGGACTCTAGTGCTGTATTGATATTTTAGAGGAAAGATTTGCTGTCATGACTAGGCCAAGTTAGCTGCTGGCAAATTCCACTGAAGACAGCACATTTGCACCACTGGTACTTTATCCTGCTCTTTCTGCAATAAATATGCCTCAGAAGGTGAGATACTTAGAGTGTCATAGATAATGTGACATATTTGCATCGTTGCATGCATCTAACATAAAACTTAACAACTCATTTCTCAGGTAATGGGAAGGGTAGAAAAAAGATGGATATGTAAAGAGTGACGCTGTCAGAGATACTGCCTCATTTCAGAAACATTAGATATTAAGAAGTATTTCCATCTCTCCAGGAACTTGTCTAAAATAACCGCTTAAAATATTTCAATATTTATTATTACTGCATAGCAGCTTAGAATTATTTACAGCTTTCTGCCCTACAGATATGAAATACAAACAAGACTGTAATCATCCAAAGAACACTTACAGATGAAAACACAACTGAAAAAATAACTTAACATATCTTACAAAGGATAATCAAAAGAGAAAAGCTGTGACATTCTACTGACAAGCACATTACATAAATTTCAGGTTTGGGTATTCTCCCTTTTTCAAGATTCTAATCTGCATTCAGGGTCTGAAGTTTCTCTGCATTGCAAGGCACCAGACTGTGTTCACCACAGATGCTGGTGCTCCACTAAGCCATCAGCTGGAGAGAGTAGGGAAAAAAGCAATAGAGCCTATATCCTTCACCAAATGTTTTAGCAACTGACCTTTATTTTCCACAAATTTCCATCTCCCAACCAATGGAATAAATGCAAGACTGAAGTCTGTGTCAACACCAGCAGGAACCACAGGCTGGTTCCTCCTGCACAGCTTGAGCATGACTGCTAGTCCCACACTAAACCAGGAATCAGGAGCAAGGACTACAACCAGATTGACTATTCACACACAAATACTGCAGGGTAGAACAAATTCTATAGAAACTTTCAATGTAATAAACCCCATCTTTTCCCCTCTGAGAAAAAAAAATTCCCTCTACAGCATAGAGTAAGTGAAAGTTTGCTTCAAATTATCATTTGAACACAAATGCTCTTACCAGCAGCTTCCATTTTTTCTCTCCCACCTCATAGGTCTCCTGTAATTATCCACCAGCTGGTTAGACTCAGCCGCAGAGGCTGGTGAGGCTTTACATTTATTCCATTAGGAAAATGCCATCCTGCAGTAGCCAGAGTGACAGGATCAATATTCAGAAAATGCTTGCACTCTGAGTTACACAGGCTATTAATTCAACCTTCTCCTACAACCCAACTGTTTTCTTTGTATTGCTGAATATAGTTTTGTTTTTTTGAAGTCCCTCTTCACCCTGAGAAAATAAGTAGCACCCTGAGAAAATAAGTAAAGCCCTTTTTACACAATACACAAGACATGATTCTGAATACACGCCATTACACTTCTAAAGCTATTTGATTACTACTCTGGATACTTTCAAATTAATTAAAATTGAAGAGTTCTTGACAACACACTAGCATTCATCACAGAACCACTAGGTCAGTTATTATGTTCACAAAATTATTTAAACCTTTCTGAACTCTCAGGAAAGGGAATTACTACATCTGTGAAGAAATCACTCTAATTATTATCTCTATTTCTCCCCAAGGTTCCAACACCTTACAGATTTCCCAAGAGTTTGGATTCAAAACTAATAGGAAGCTGTGTTCAAAGTATTTTAGAATCTTGTCCATCAGTTCTATTGTTGAGGTACCATTATATCACAGTACTCAAATGAAATTGCACAGATGCAAATGGTTTAAAATTAAAGGTATGTGAATCACTAAGAACTCTTCCTAATTGTCATTAAATCAGAAATTTGCAGACTAGCAGTCCCATTCGTTCTTAATTCACTTCTACCTGAGTTCATTTCCATTGGATTCCTAAACTGATATTTAGAGGTGAAACACAATTTAACTGGAAGATAATTGGATTATTTTATTATTCAAAGATTATTTGTTTGTACTTTTGTCTGGGGCTATGGAGACCATATGCACACTGAAGCATTTCCATCTCATAAGCAAAAGCAGGCAACATTCATCAGTCTGTTGGCCATGAAATTAAGGAATGTTTGATGTATCCAAGGGCAGTTCCTGCAGCTCTTGTTTTTCCTGCTACACCCCTCTCAGTTATTTCCCTACTCCCCCAATATTAAGTTAATGACCAACTTTCCATGCTACAATACAAGAAACACAGAATAATTTAAGCAGCTTCAGGCTCCCCATTTTTATTTTCTATCCTCATTTTCCATGTTTTGGGGCTGTGTGTGTAAGCACAAAGAGAAGCTGAACAGCAGCCTGCCCTGGTTCCTCAGAATGTGGTAACACAAACAGAACTTTTCTTCACCCACCCTACTGTGGGTCTTTTGTCAAGTGGATGCCTAGCAAAGGAAATCAGCCATTAAATGGCTAAATCAATTTACCCCTGTATTAGCAAAGAACTGCTTCAGAATAAAGGGAAACTGCAGCTGAAGGTCCTATTAAAACTCAGGAATTTACCCTGGATTTCCAAATTGGTTTCAAAACAAGCTGCATCTTGACCCATTTCTGGTGGTGCAATAATCAGCATCCAGATATTTCTCCCTGGCTAGTGAGTAGTGTCAGGACAAGACAACTTTTAATAATCCTTGGCTTCTCTCAAGACCCGTAAAATGACATTAAATCTTCTTCTCAATGTCATCAATTTTTCAAGCCTAGAATTATCTTTGGAAAAGCACATTTTCATTCTCTTAACACTCTACTAATTTGTAGAGTAATTTTGTGGAGATGATCTACTACATCCTGTGCTTACTCACTCCAGTCCAGCCCTTGTTTTTTCCTACACGCACAGCTGACCACAGACAATGATCCATGAACCAAACAAACCCCAAACCCTCAAGTGGGCAGATGCAGGATAATTCTGCATTTTGGCTGCTGTACACCCACAGCTTTCTGTCATTAATTGAGCTGTAACTTGAGTAGTGACCCAATTTTTGCTCTATCTTTTATTGTCAGAACAAAACCAATTATGAACAGCTCCCAACAAAGTTAAATCTTTTTCACATTTTTCTTAAAACACCCTGCTCATTTCTGATACACCTAAATTTAATTCAGTCTCTGTAGACCTACCAGTGCCTTGAATGTACACAGATGAATGCAGAAAGATTAAACATTTTTTTACTGTGACCTACAACAATGTGCTGAAACTTTAATTATTATGTTAATTAAGGCATTGGGCCCAGTGGATTTATTAAACCCCAGAAGCTAATACAATCTACTCTGAAGTGAGATGTAGGCTTTAGCTGCATCTAAGTATTTTGTGTACAAATATTTAGGCTGTGTAATAACAGGCGACACACTAAAATTAATTTTAAAATTTAATCCTAATTTTGGGGCTTTTTCCTCAAGTAGATGTCTAGTTCCTCAGAAAAAGCCAGAAAGTGTGGCTCCTTGCAGCAACAAAAGCTTGTATCTCAGCCAAACACTATCATCCCCAAATTCAAGACTTTTGAAGCAAGACTGGTATTTATTAGATTAAAAAAACCCATATTATTATTATTGTTGTTGAGAAAAATAATTCTTGTTCAGAATAATAATTCCTTACATCATAGGATAACATTGGGAAAAAAAACCACAACTCTTCTCTTTTCCGCTGCAGGACAAGATGAGGCACATTCCACACTATATTTGAACAACAATATCCAATCCCAAAATAGTTCATTTAGAATAAAGATGGCTTATATAGATATACACATAAAGACAATATCAGCTACTGAAAATGAAGGTTTGACCTTTTCCCTAACAGACAATACAGATGTTTCTGATCAGCTATCCCTCACATCAAACACATTTTTCTATCATTCACCAAGGAAAAACACCTACTGATTTCTTTTTTTAATTATCTCTCATCTCAGCCAATATTTTTCTCATTTTCCATTAGCAACGTGATTGGCAGAAATGAAACTAATTTTGAATAGTTTTGAAGAGGAAAAGAGAGGTGAGAAACTTAATGGCGTGAACTTGAGAGACCTTGGTAAAATCACTGGACGTTGCTGACCACATAAAGTCTTTTCAAGCACTGGAGCTGGAGGTAGCATATACAGTCTTATTTTTCCTAGGTTTGCTACATCAGAGTATTTTCTATTACAGTATCACAAAAGCACCTGTGTTGTAATTAGAAGCAATCTAGCTTTCATCAAGAGAATATTAAAAAAAATATTTAATATAATAAAGGCAAGAAGGAATTAATGAAGCTCTCAGGCTTTTTACTACCAAGACAAGGATTGTGTCCTGAGCTGGATTTTGATTACACATTTTAATTGCTTACCAACATATTGCCTTGATAACCATCATAAAGATAATTCCAAATTGCCAGATGCAAATCTTTTTATTCTAAACAGTGTAAAAAAAAAGCCACAAAGGAATCCTCCTATCAATATTTTCTCAAGTTGATGTCAATAAAGATGCTTGATGCAAAAGACCATGAATAGCTCAAGTATATCTTGGTATTATTTTTAAGCAATGTGACCACAAGAATATTTGTTTCCTGAGTTACACTAAACATTTCCCCACAGTGAGACCCAACATTCAAGGGATTTTTACACATTTCTACTCTACTCAAGTCTTACACTCATATCCTTCAAGTGAAAATAAGAGGCTTAATAAAGCACAGCTCTAATACAAAGTTAATTATGTTTTGGGTGTTTTTTTTCTTGAAATTCTCCAAGATGTGAACTGGCTCACACTACAAAGATTACATTTGAACTTTAATCAATTATATGAATGCAATCTAATTCCTATTTGTATACATGTATACAAATATATCTATAATTATTCCCTGATTATGAACTTTCATAATTTTTATTAAATTAGTTCCTTCCTCCCCATTTCAGTAATTTTTTAGATACCTAAGTAATAAAAAAATCAAAGTATTCTGAAAAGGACTTTTTAAAATATACAAGCTCATCTGATAAATTATGTCCATTTTTTCTTCTTGCACAAAACCAAACAATATTTTTCTTGATACTGAAAAAAGAATGTTTTTTTCCACAGCTAAAGAAAGTTCAAAGTTACCATGGTAACTGAACAAGAAGTCACTAAGGACTTGCTGCTAAAGGCCTTTATAGTATATAAAAAGTACATTCAGTTCAAGGTATTAGAAAATCTTTTATGGTTATTTTAATACACAGAACTAGCAAACACAGTGGTGATTATTATGAACAAATGTTAAAAGTATACCTCTTGGTTATTTTTGCAGTAAGGTGCACCACTGAAAAGCTTGTTAATTAAAGGTCAACAACCCTAAATTGCATAAGAGGATACTGAAAAGCCTCTTCTTGCATGAACCTTGTTGTACTAAATTTTCTCAGCTAAGTATTTTGTTGTCAGACAAAAAGATAATTTAAGCAAAGTATTCATTATACCTCAAATGAAGCAACCCATTTCTTGTCTGAGTCAGACAACTTAATGCAGCAAGTTAACAAAAAAAACCCCAAACAGCTAAAACATGAGGTGTGTGAGAAAATACAGCCCTGCTTTCACATTGTTGAACACACCTCTATATATATATACACGCACACACATAAAAGCCCCACATATTTCTAATTTTATCTTATAAGGTGTGCTAGAGTACTGGTACATTTCTATATTAGATATAACAGGCTTAATATAATTAATTGGATAATATTATACTTACAGTTCTCAAGAGTCAGACTCCAAACTTCCCCTGGCATTCCTAGGGATAGGGATTCCATCCTTCACAAGGAGTTGTGTAATTCACCATAACTGGTATTTTAATGAAATAAGTTCTTAACCACTCCCCATGGCTGATAAATTGAGTTTTTCTACTCTGTTCAGGCCACTGGTTGAGCAATTGAGTTCTTTAAAAGGAAGACAGGCTGGAATTTGGTCAGGCACTTTAAATTTACTCTGAGATTTACCCAGACCATTAACCAGCAAAGAAGGCATGAACATTATTCTGCCCTTCACTACACATGCTTTTATTCTTGTGTCTTTCTACTAGTTGTATAAATAGTTATTATTATTTTCTGAGTTCTCACTACAGGATGCCAAAGCCTGCAAAGTCATTCAGGAAATTTCAATTATAAACAAGTAATTGGCTGAGAGAACAAAATACCACACTGGTATATATGCATGCCACTGATTTCTTCAAAAGAGTAAAATAATCACACATTTTTACTCTACAGCCTATCAATCACTGCACTTCACACACAGGCCTTGTAAATTTATACCTTGTGTTAGGGTGGACCCTAGAACACTTCACTAATTAATTTAGGGCTGTACCCTAAGAGACATCTAGTATATTGTCACAAGCTGTTGGAACCCAGGGCCCAGGGAATGTTTCTCTGTCTGTTCTGACAAACCCTGATCCTCCTGAGAGCCATGCCTTTAACTTCCGCCCATGGAGAAAACTCCCTGGGCTTTGGGATGATGTACAACCTGTGAGTGTGTAGGGTAAATTGTAGTGTAGTTATCACTGGGTGAAATATTTAGACTTTTAGGTTTTTAGTATGGGGGTGGATGGAGGGCAAAATAGAGAATTTTGGGCATTGCCCTGCCTTCTTCTTCTTCATCTATTCCATTTTCTGTAGTATTAGTGGCACTGGGTGATTGGTTTGGAGAAGTCACGATGCAGATGTTACATGTCAGAAAGTTTGTTAGTTATTGGCAGAGAAGTAGAAATAAAGTACGTTTTTAGAGTTAATTGGACAAGATGGCTGTAAAAGACCTTGAAACTGTACATCTTGTGACCTTTTTCGCTGTATTCTTCACCATGCTAAGCCTGGTGCAGGCGGTGTGGAGAGGTTTTGATAAGATAAGAAATAAACAACAACCTAAAGACCGAAAAAGATCCCGTTCATCTCTCAATTCTAGCATAGACCCTTTACAGGGGGTTTCCCCATGCAGGGGGCCCCAGAGAGAGAGAGAGAGGCCTTCTATAACAAGCCTTTAATTGAAGTTGTATAGAGATGAAAGGATGTTTGGGTCAGCCCACACCTTTTAAAATCCATGGTATTTTTGATCCTAGTTTCAAGATGTTTCAGATTTATACAGCAGTAGTGCTTGCAGAACAGAATGACACACTACACCTAAGCAAAAAAAAAAACTTCTGAATCCTGCAGTTACTCACTCTGCGGCATGTCTTGACTCTGCGCACATCAATGTAGAACTTAATTCAGAATATTAGTGTGGATTTATCTCCCTGCTGAGCAGAAAGGTGTGAGATACAAACTGCAAGGGCATTCCAGTCATATGAGAGTTGCAGCAAAACCTTGCACATGCAAAGGTTTGTGTTTTGAAGATTCAAGGTCAAAGACTTATCCTCTCTATTCCCTAGAAGAATACTTTTCTTACATTCAGGAACCATGTTAATTTAAGTAGCATATAATGATGAAGCCAGCTGTTCTGGGCTGCAGCAAAAAAGGTGTGGCCAGCAGGTTGAGGGAGGTGTTTCTGCCCCCCTGCCCTGCTCTTGTGAGTAGCTCATGGATGTGGACCCTGTTGGAGGGGGTCCAGAGGAGAGTCAGAAAGATGCTCAGATAGCTGGAGCACCTCTCCTGAGAAAGCAGGCTGAGAGAACTGGGGTTGCTCAGTCTGGAGAAGATATCAGGGAGACCTTATAGGACCTTCCAGCACCTAAAGACAGCTTATTAAAAAAAAACAAAACAAAACAAAAAACAAAAACAAAGAGGAAAAGTGACTTTTTACACAAGCAGATAGCTCTAGGACAAGGGAGAACATGTTTAAACTAAAGAAAGAGATATTTAGATTAGATGTTAGGAAGAATTCTTTTCTTAGTGAGACACTGGCAGAAGTTGCCCAGAGAAATTGTGGATGTCCCATCCCTGGAAGTGTTCCAGGCCAAACTGGTCTAGTGGGTGGCACCCAAGCCCATGGCAGAGAGACTGGAACTAGATGAGTTTTGAGGCCCCTTCCAACCCAAACCATTCTATGATCCTAGGTTTTGGTAATTTATCAGTCCTGAAATAATTAACCTCTGGGGATTTTCGTATTTCTTTTTATACTGCACCTAGTTATTATCAGAGCAGATGGGAACATACTGAGGGGGCAATTTGTGTGCCACAGCATATCTTGTGGTTCTATTTATTTAATAATCCAGACTTGAGACCCATCTGGAGCTCCATGTTAGAGCCCATATCCTCAGTTTTATTTTCTCCCTATATGTTGTGAGGGAGGAGAAGAGATGGCACATGCCTAGTTCTCACCCAGCATGGAGTTAAAACAGGACTGAATCACCCATCTAGACCCAGTCACTGACAAATATTTCCAGTTCTCAATGTTTAGACATCAAGCTCAGAGCTTATTTGTAACATATGAGTCAAATGAAAACAATATTTTCTAATAATTTTCTACTGTCTTCCCCAGAAAATATCCTGAGATATCCTACACGTAGCAAATGCTCTAAACTTAAGAACTGAATACAAACCCTGTAATTTATTCTCAGCACTTTGCATTTCACTTAGATTTGAAAATGACAAGCTGTTGGTCCAATTTTTCTCAACATGTTTTTAATTAGTTCTGAATTTATGACAATTAAAGCTCACTGTTGCTTTTAAATGAAGTTACTGAATTTGCCTTAATTTGTTTTCATTGCTCAGCAATGTGTGCATTTTAATTCAACATGGAAATATTCCATCCTCTCTGCTTTCTGTAGGGAAGACACTACCGTCAACACTATCGCCTTTTTTTTTTCCCCCCATGAAAATTATTGACTAGAAAATAAACTGAAAACATCTTTTGGGAATGCTGGCCATGCTCCACATTTGACTGGCTCCATCTGTATCTCAGCTGACTCAAAGAACTCAATGCATTCCAAATCTTTTTTGTGAGGAGAAAAAAAAAAGAGGAAAATGAAATATTGCACCATAACACTGATTTTGTATCTCTTGTGTCTGCAGCTGTAGATTTGTTTTCAGGCCAATAATGTCTATTATTCATTAATCTAAGGCCATATATATCACAAAAAATGTGAAAGATGTACTTCACTTAAAAGCTGAGACACTACACTAAAATTAATTGCCACTTAAACTCTTTTGGGGACAAGGAAAAAGAGGGTGTAAGTATGACATTCTAATGAAGAAATAATTTTGGCAAGTTCTTAGAGTCTTAATAGTAAACGACAAAATTCTGTATATTAGAAGAGCAAGGTTTAATCTCATATGCCTCAACCTCATTTCTCCTCCCTTGCTTTCATTTTTCATCAGGAAAGTAATTTTCTCTTCACAGGTCCTCTGTGAATTCATATTGTTCATGCACCATTTCTTTTGTGAATGGCTGTAGACTCATCTATACTTATATGAATATCTGCAGACTGCATGTCTTGGTCAGAAATTGCAGCAGAATCTTCCAAAAGAGCTCTTAAAAAAAAAAAAACAAAAAAACAAACAAAAAAAAAAAAAAAACAAAAAAACAAACAAAAAAAAAAAAAAAACAAAAAAAAACCAAAAAAACAACGACCCTGAAGTACCAGAAGCTGAAATTATTAACCAAGCATGTGGAAGTCCAATAAGAGAAGTACAGTATGACAACTTGTTTTCTTCTTCAGCTAACATGAGTTTACTAAAAAAATTATGTACCAAGACCATTTATTTTGTAAGAATTCCAAAGTCAGTCTGGTTGTTCAGGATTTCATCCACTTTTTAACTTGTTATATTTTCTTTTCTAAGGCAGCTTTTGTATACTGAACAGCAAACCAACACTCTTACAAGGAGATCTTACAATTAGAAAAAGTAAAACTTTTTGTTATAAGCTATTGCTTTTCTAGTTTAACTATTAAAGTAAAAAAAAAATCCTTGCTCTAATATCCAATTCAAATGACTAAATAATAGAGAAAGCTGAATGAATTCCCCAGAGCCCCAACTGCATCTCCATACTTAAAAAACCCATTATCATAAGTGAATACCTAAAAAATTATGGGAGAAAAAATTAAAACTCTCATAAATTTAACTCTAACATCTGTTACTTTTCACAGTGGAAGTTCAAGTAAGTTGAATACTTTTTTTCTTTTTTTTTGCTCAAGTAGATTCAATCTCTGTTTTAGGGATGCTACCTACTAGCTGCTAGTAAAGTGAACCCTGTTACTAAGATGACTCTGTGTCTCAGCTGCTCTGTGCATTTCAACACAATCTCTTGCAATCTTTGCAGCAACCAGATCTTTTAGCTTCTTATAACTGCATACAGATATGGCCCAGCTCAGGAGTAAAGATCCATCTGATTGCCAAAGACACCAAAAGTTCAACAAACAGCAAACATTCTTCATCAAAACTATACTCACTTCACATTTAGCTTCTAATCGTAGTCCCTAAGCAACACTCATAACCTCCTCCACCCCTCAAATCCCTCTAACCAGGAAACAAACCCTTTAAAACCACATCCACCATTCCTTTCCTGCTAGGAACCTGTCACATACAGATCTCAGCTCTACCAGAGCCTTTGTAATTGACTTTCAGGGGTGGTCCTGCTCAGGGCCAAGAGTGGCTCCTTGTGGGTCCCTTCCAGCTCAACACAATCTGTGATTTGGTGACTTGTAATTAAATCCAACAATAAAAGGTGATCACATCACTTTTCTTTAAATTCCCCCTTTTGTGCTTTTATACAGAAACATAATAGCTCTTGATCACTTATCAAAGAGGACTGTAAAGTCAACAATGCACTTGCCCCAGCACACATCCAGCACAGGAAAGCCTCCTTCCCAGGAGCATTACTGCCTTTTGTTCATGCCTGTCCTGTAATTGGTGCAGTCAAGTCAGAGTAATGTGCTGGAATTCTGTTGTTCTCTTCAATGCCTCTTATCAGAGCCAGATTTTGTCATGTGTTTGAAATGTGGATTACTTGTTCAGAGAAGGAGGCCCAGTGGAAGCTGAATAACCCTGACCTTTCTGAGCTTGGAAAATCAAAACAGTACCAAAAAAAAAAGAGCATTCATGGCTGGAATGAGATCTTTTCATCCTTTTCAACTGCACAGTCAGTGATCAGAGGATGGTCTAATTAGAAAAAAAAAAAATCAAAGTTGTTAAACAATCATTTTGCTCAAAATATATTGAGAAAGTTTCAAGAATTCAAATGCAGTCATGTCACCACTGATACAAGAAATCTTGGTAAACAGTGAGGGGGAAATGCCTCCACATTAAATTTGTTTCTATGGTTTTCAGCTACACACAATGTTACTTCCATCAACTCATCTCTGAAACACAAGTTTGCTTTCATTGGTTTGATAAATGTAATTTATGGACTGTAAATCCAGTTTCCTGTTGAAAAGGCATAACACTTAGCATAACATTTGGAACACCTTTGCTATTGTTGTAAATTCCAAACCCACCTTCAAAATGCAGCTATTTGCTCTCATAGTTGAAATCTCTAGTGTGTGAACCATACCTGTATGTGAGACTAGCATTTCTGACCTGCCTACTAAACACCTTGGAAGACCCCACTTACTGCTCCATTACTGACCTTCCTCTCAAGGAGAGCCTTTGCATAACCATCCTCTTGACAGTCTCTTCAGATAAATCTTTACAGTGATGCACACACACAATAAAATCAATACTTTCTAAAAAGACAGCAAATGGGAATGGGTTTTGACATGTCATCTACAAGACTTGCCAAAACTTATTTTACCATCATGGTTGTCATCAAGAGATATTTGAAGCATTTCAAGCAGCCTTCCTGTAAAACCAGACCTCAAGTTGACAATGGTCGTGCAGGGCACTGAGACCACAGCTTCATATCCTATTTATTCATTTTTTTCTATCATGCTTATAACAGTAAAAAAGTCCCTACCTCCAAGAGACTGATATTTGTCTTTTTGCATAGCAGAAAAGGGGCTCATTGGACAATGAACTAATTAATTAACTATCTATTGATAGGGTTTCTGGGTGCTCCAACAGTACAAACAATAACAGCATAGATGACATAAAGCACATGATTTCATAATACCCCAACAGAAACATAAAACACCTTATTTTCTGGGTGGCTAAACCCAGCAAGCTCTTCATTCCCATTCAGTGTCCCTGCACCTCTTGACTCCACTTTCCTAATTGAGACATGCTGTCCTTAGATTAGGGTACTTCATTCTGTCTGTCTTTCTCCCACTTCCCTCCAGCCTGTTACCTCCTTCCAGAAAGGCACTGCAGCCTTGCAACAGCACCTCAAGAGCTACTCAAACATATAGCAAGCAAATTTGTTTGGGGTTTTACCCTCTAAAAGCAACCCTAATTCCAAGGCTTTTATTTATTTATTTTTTAAAATAATCTGTCTGGATTTAATTGGTTTGCAGTCACAACAAAGATCATGTTGCATGCATTTATCACAAGACCTGACTTTCTGAGGGGCTGTGACACAGGATGCTATGATACCAGCTAGAACAGAATTGTTAGCCCTTCTGAGCACCAGTGCCTATCCAGAGCCACAACAATGCAAGCACAAAACTTGAGGGCAGAATTAGTCATCATTCTGAAAATCAGGCTTCTCAGTTTATATCAAAATCAGACTTTAGTCTGGCACTCTTAGTGTTTAATACTGCTTTTACTCTGTATTAAACCAGAGGTAAAAAGTCCTTAAAAAAAAATAAAAGGACTAACAAGCATGACACACATTATTGTCCTTGTTCCTGAGCTGTAACACCACTGCATTGCTGTGCTCTGGCAGGGGCTGTCACTTCCACTTGCCATTGCTCCCAGCCCCTGTGGTCTGATGAGACATGGTGCAAGATCACATGTCACATCCCTTGAATTCAAACACTAATGCTGTGATTTGCTAATACACAAACAGCTTCATAAAGAAATTTGCATGTACAAGACTTTATTTTCTTAAAGGACTGGGAGAAGGAGGAAGGGATTATACACATGCCTGATGCTGACAGGTTTTTCTTAAACCACATAATACTGAGATGGTTTGAACTCCCTGCTCCAAGCTCTCTCATTTGGCCAGTGGCTGCAGTACACACAAGTTTATTTTTTACATTTGCTTATGTGTGTTTCAATTTAGAACACACACATCAATTAAGAAAGAAAACCCCAAATAACATTTTAAAGCTCTGGTACAGTTATTACAAACCACTAAATGAAGGATTTCTACATATCTTTTTTGAGATAAGAAAAAAACCTCTTTTTTAAAAAATAATATTTACAAAGGTAAACACAACTGCAGTCTCTCATAGTATAAAAATCTTCCACTCTTCTAGAATCTCATACAAGTGTGGGTATTTCAGCTGACCAGTACCCTGCAGGTCACACTTTAGTTTAATTTCATAGAATCAAATTTTTGGCCTATATCTGTCACAAGCAGTAGCAATCTCACTCTGCAGCTGCTGGCAGGCATAGAATTGTGACAAAACACAAGTCCAGATTTCCACACCAAACTAAAGAACTATCTGGTTGTACTCTTTTTAGATGCAATCCTCCACTTTTGAAAGAATTACTTACATTTCACTAGCAGAAGCATCCGCTTTAAACCTCACCTTGCTGAGGACTGCCTTCTCTACTACCCAAATGAAACAAGACATCAGGGACAAAGAATTCAAAATAAGATCTTTACTTCTGTCTTGGATTTCAAAGTTACACCACAAGCAAGAACATGTATAAAAGTAAGCCAAATACTGATTTGGTCACAGACACTAAATCATACATGACTGCATCTTTTAAGGAACTTCCAGCAGCGCTGCCATGGGAGAGCAACAACGTAGTGGATGACCAAAGAGTAACTTGCTAAAAATGTTTTAATGAATAGTTGGGACATTTTTCATGCTGTCCTCTTGGCCCAGGGCCTCTGTCAGGATGCCCATCTAATGTCACCAGAATCAGGCCTGACATTACACTGGAAACTGGATAGTTTTAAGTACATGAGTCTTATCTAAAAGACATTCAGGAACTGTAACAGAATTGACCTTAAGTTCCATTAATTTAAGTGAAAGAAGTTGCAAATGCAGAGTTAATGCATGCAAACCTACTAGTTAACTTACAGACATCAGGAATATTTTCTTTCTTCCTGAAGATGTATATTCTATAAGGTAAATGAAGTGCTAAATCATGAATTGGCATTTTTAATTGTCTTGTACTTGAAAGCTTCTTAACAAGGGTATTTTTATTCTATGTCACCATGGACATTATTACCCTGTGCTTGTTAAACTACTTAGTGCAGTCTCTAAAGAGTTAACCATAGAAGTTAGCTTTCCAAAAAAGCAATGTGCTGTGAATCTCCATCACTGTACACTAACAAACTTGCCAGTGCACAGTTTGATCTTTAACAGAATCATGCCTGCATTCTCTACATGGCTACTAAATATCTTTGATATTTCACTGATTCTTTTTCCTTTAATTATTTTTCAATTTCTTGTTTGTTTTAAGATATTAGAATTAATGCTTATCAGCTGCTAATGAATCCTGCAACAACCATAAACAATTTCAAAGTTCTCTAAAGGAAAAGCCAAGAACTTGCACCTTTCCTTCTGCTTTCAGATTTTAATGCAAAACACAGAAAGAGGCTACAGGTAAAATAAGATTGATATACGACCTGCCACAGCAGAATATACCAACAATGCTGAAATTTTGAAGGGTCAGCCTGTGAGAATGGACTGACTGCCTTTCCAGCACCGTGGTGGACACATTCAGAGTTTGACCATCAAGACAATATTTTTATCAGGAATGGTAAAATATTAGCATATACAAGTGAAAGGAATGTGCCATTCACTTAGAATGCAACACGATCATACACCAATATAAATACCTTTATCAATACAGAAATTTTCTTTGTGAAATACTTACTAAGGAGAAAGTATTTTAGTACTCTCAATCCCAGTATTCTTATGCCTGAGACTGATAACTTGAACATATAATAACAGTTTTGTTATTTGGAAGGAGCTACTTATTCTTACTTTCTATTTAAAAAACATTTGAGGTTAGTCTCTAAAGGTTGCACATTATCATTACCTCTATTATAATCAGCAGCATGTGGCTTTGTGTGCAATTCAACATCCAAGAAATATCTCCATCTAGCAGGATTCAATTTTGCCAAACAGAATTCTAGTTCATTCCTTGGCTTCTGTCTCTTCCCCAAGAATTATTTCACTCAGGATACTAAACAGTCTTTGATTCATGAACTAAACTCTGGATTAAATTTAACAGCAGCCAACAATGCAAAACTGTGCATATCATATCCTCAGTGATATTAGAGTCACTAGATGCAAAAAACATATTTTTCCCTTGCTAAGTCTCAGCTCAACAGACAAGAATGGTGACTACTGCCTACCTTTGGGAACTTTGTAATCATGAGAGATTCTTAAACACTTTCTTGAGGCCAGTTCAGACACTCAAGCTGACTCCCCTCCTTTTGAGCAAAGTTTAAGCATATTTGCTCAATTTCTAAACCAAGTGGACTGGAGACTGAGATCTCAAAGTTCCATAAATTCTAACTACTTAAAAGCTGTCAGGGAGCTGAAACATGAGTGGAGGTGGGGTGGAAAGACCATTTAAGTGATAAAAAACTTGGTTTCTTGTTATTGCTACACAACATTTGAGTGGAGGAGAAAAAAAATATTAATTTCTTTTAGACAAGACACAGTTAAACACAATTAATACAACAATAATTCTAACTAAGCTTTAGGTAGGACTCTAACTTGCTCTTGTATTAAAATGTTGAAAGAAATTGTTGCAGTGGTCAAGCAGTCATTTCAGAAGAGTAGAGATTTGCCCTCCAAAATTATTCCTTTAATTTTCGGTGAGTCTTATTGCATAGATGATTTAAAATTCTTCATAGTAAACATGAAATTTTATCAATTATTTCAAGTCTATAATTTAATACTAAAAAAATCCTCAAAAAATCCTAAAAAGTATCTACGATGCTGTAATAGAAAGTGGCAGATAAGAATCCTTACTTTTTTTTTATGTAGCCATGCATAGGACCCTATATTTCTCTAGCATCAATACTTAATATTTAGGTGAGATTATTCTAGCACTCTTAGTAACAACAGTCTTTAAAAAGAATGGAAGTCACCTAACATGAACAAATAATATCATGGAAAGGTTATTTACCATGTCAAAAAATTACCCACATTGTCAGTGCATACACAATTCTTTGTCCAATCCCCAAAACACCACAGAACTTTAGGAAACTGAAACTGTAGCTTCAGATTAATTAGAAGTATTGACAAACTTTCATAGGGTTTCTGAAAACCACACTGTACTCTGGTGCTCTGAGAGTGGTTTTCATTATATTTCAATATTTTTTCAGTTACATCAAGAGTAAAACAGTAGGGAAAGGTTTTCCCAATAGGTGTTTCTCCATGCTCACTACATGTTTTATTTACATTTGAGTTAGACAGAAAATGGAGGTGTATTATTAGACACTCAACAACAAAACCAAAGAAAGGCAAGGAATAGTTACCTAACCAACAACTTTAAACAGCCTATAAATGATTTTGTTGAAGAAAGTTTCTGAACTCTGGCTTTGAGAAGGCACAAAAGCCATTGATTTAATCCACTGTCACTAAAAGTGCACTGCTCTGACACAGAAATGTTGCTGAATCTATAAATGGGGAATTCTGCTGCCTTGCTAAAAACATTGTGTCTGCTACCACAATCAACATCAGTCTATGAAATCAAAGTAGTATCAGCTTAATGTTACCTAATCCTGGTTTGTTTTTTTTTTTTGACCTAGTGAAATCCCTGCAAGCAACATCTGCAGGGAGACCTGGAATACCTTCCCATTGCAACATCAAAGAGAAACTGCTGTGAAACACAGTTAAATGCTGATGATATAATTGGTTCCCAACTTGAAGTCACCCAAAAACACTCCAGACCCCACAAAGGTCATGCGTGATAGAAGAGAAAGATCTTCTTTTGCATTAAGCAAAGTTGCACAACACTATTAAATCACACCAATGGAGAAAGAACCAAGTCCTAACACACAGTCTGAAAATTATGTTGGAATACTTATTTCTTCCAAACTTGTATTTTGACCAAGGATGGGTCTAAATTCAGCACTTATACACAGGCTGCACCAAAAAACAGCAAGGCTAGGAAAACCACAAGATTTCATTTCTAAAGAGACCCCTGGAGATTACAAGATTCTTGATTACTCAATTTAAGAAGTATTGCAAATTTAAATTACCAAAAGTAGTTGCCAATTGGAATTTAGAAATTTTAAAGTAAAAATATGAAGAATCCACAGAAAAGTTCTTTCCAGCAATATTTTGTGAGAAGAAAATGCTTGGCAGTGTTCTGTATGTGATAGGAATATTTACTTTCACCCGCACAGCCAGAACTAATTTGATGTTTATTCAACACCCACATTTGCAAGTAAGAATTCTGTGTTTACGTCCCTGTGATGCTTTATTCCTTTCATGTGGCCAGAGTATATTCGAAAGATTAACCACTGAAAACAAAATTGTATCTTCTCCTTTAACACTAAAACCTAAATACTACCAGAGCTTAAGCAAATTTCTCAAAACTAGAATCAAATTGACAAGTTGGCTTGCTAAACTTTATGGCTCCACAGCTACTTCTTAGCTCAAAACATGGCCCCAGCTTCAGATTTTTTTTAACCTAAGGGAAAAACAGGTTTTCCAGGGCATTGTACTGATGTTATGTGCATGTATTAAAAATCTTTAGACCTGTTACTGAAGCAGTGGATTGCTGTATACGTTTTTCTTCTAGTACATCTAAAGGGACTTGTCAGCTTCATCTGATTTGAACAAATACGCCATAGATGTTATCAGATTTGTATGTTATTTTACACCTAAAGCTTCCTGAAAAACAAAACCAGCTAAGAACACAGCTTAACTTACTGGTTTGTCTAAAAAATAAAGTTTTAAACCTGACACCATCAGTAACTTGATCTAAATGGGAGAGCTGACTAACTCCATGCTTCAACCTGAGATAATTTGAAAACATGGGGTAAGAACAACAGTAATCAAACTGTGAAATTCAAACCTCAAAGCCATTCAAATCTTCCACTTTCACAAACCCAGCTGACATTCTGCAAAATATCCTTCACTGTCCACATCACGTTTGAGCATTTTCAAGTAATATCTACTAGCAGAACAAAGTAGATGATAAAACATGTATGCTTCCTGAAACCTTGGCAATCCTTTCAATTTTCACAGGAAACAGCATTTTGGTCTGAAAAAGGAGAAAAATCCTACAGAGAAGTTTACTTACAGGTAAGTAGTAGGTTAAACCCTGCAGAAATAACTGCCTTGTCTTTCTGCTACAAGACCAAATAAACTCCACAAAGTACATCCCAGCTGACGATGTCAACTGAAAATTTGGGTTGTGGGCAAGACAGTCTAAACAGACTTATTTCTCACCTGTGGCTAAAGCAGTGCAAATTCAACATTTTTTTTACCAAAAAAACAAGAAAAAATATTTATGGTTTTGAAAGTTTGTAGAAGTACATATGGGGAAATTGAAAGCAAAAAAAACCCCCAAATGAACAAACCACAAACAAACAAAAAAACACCCCACCAAAATCCATAAAATATTATATGTTGCTTTTGTCATTGGATTTACAATGGATGCTGCTTCCAAGCATTTATTTCCCAATCAAGCCAAGCTTATTAAGGGAAATGGTAATTTATAAACCACAACTCTTCTTTTTGTTGTTTGAAACAAAACTTAAAATAGCAAGTGTAAGCTATAAATACATATTCATTTCATGTTGAAAGTCAAATCATTATGTTCACTTCAGTCAATACTGTAGCCTGAGGGACTCTCCTCATCTGAAACTATATGAAATCAATATATGCACTCCTGCACACATTCTAGCTGCTCAAGAGAAACCTAGGAGAGATCTCCTTTGTAACAACAAATTTCAGGCTGTGACAGTTTCCTTTTTGTTTAGGGCAGTAATGGAGCTGTTCCTCATTTTGCAATCTTGCATTCCTGGCAGTAATGCCTCTGGAAAGTGTTTCTGTGATATAGTACATACAAAACAAGATGCTAAATTGGAGTATCTAAAACATTAACTTCAGAAATATTTAATAAAAAGATTACATATGTCAGTTGTTCCAGGCCCTTAAAACCCTCAATTTTTATGGTAGCTTAGATTCAAAATAAAACTTAACCGTGTTGAGATTAATTAGACTGATTTCTCACTGATAGATCTAAGTAATTGAGTATTATGAATATAGACCTTTAATCTACCCTTTTCTTTATTCTTTTGTTTTCCTACTTTGTGAGCAGTACTGCACCATAGTATTTTGTGTGCCTGTGTAATAGCAGATGATTTTCTATTTTACCCTTGTTCTTGTTTTATCTTTTTCAAGGTCAAAGCATTCTCTAAAAAGCTGCTTTAGAGTCTTTTTTAATGTTACAACTATATCTTTTTTCTTCTTAATTCCCAGGCATGGTTAAAATACTAATCAGACTGCAAAAAGATACACTCTAATTCAATCTAACACACTGAATAAAATTCACCCATCTAATAATACTTTGTTCTGGTTTATTTTATGAAGCCTCCACAGAAAGTTAATTTTGCAACCAGCCTCATTACATTTGTAAGTAATAACAGCCAGAGATAAGAAAATAGAATGAGATTTATCCTTTATGATCTAGCTACTCATTGCTTTACTTAAACTCCCACTCATTACCAACAGTTTGTTCCCATGTCACAGTGCCTGCCTCACTCTGCAGCAATTCCATGTCCCCGCAACGTTCTTTGAAAGTTTCTCACACTTACACAAGATTTGAGCTTTTCCACTATGAAATTTTGGTGTGACTGCCATTGTTCATATTTTAAGGCAGCAAGGATATTGCCAGAACTGGACTGGTGGTTCAACAAATTTGAAAACAATACAGAAATAAGGGAAATCTCTAAAATTCACCACTCCTTTTCCATCAGCTTCAAAACAAGCAAGATCTCCTTTCTGCAAACTCTCTCCTGGCATTTCTCACACTTTCCTTTGATAAAGTTCCCATTCAGGCACACAATTCCAGAATATCATAGTAAGTACTGAACAACCTGCTAATTATCACACTCAGCTCTGCCCCACAACCATATCACTCCAAACAAAAAAAAAAAAGAAAAAAAAGGCAGTGGATTTGCAAGAGCAGTTTAATCTCTTTATTCAGAATTACCTTAAACTTATATCCACTGTTCACTGACAGTACATTAAAGAAGTACCTTTGGGGGATGTAGGCTGGGTGAAGGCCAAATCAGCAACGGGAGCATGACACAGTGTAGTACACTGTAAGAGACTGTCTGAAGTTTCCCTCACGATCGTCGCAAAGACCCTTAAACCCCTAAAACTCTCAAAAAGTCTTTGCACAGAAGTTCTGGCCTGCTTGAGGTAGATGCTCACCAAGTGATTGTTTGCTGCTGTGTTTGCTGTGCTGCCATGGTACACTGCCTCGAGCAGGTACGCTGCCTTGAGCAGGGCCGGGCAAGGGGCAGCTTGTCCCCACCTCTTGGCCAAATGAACTTTCTGGGGAACTTTGGTGGTCCCCCACGGGAAATCCCTCATCTTCCTCACAACCACCGTGACGGACGGCGATTGAAGCTCCTTCCTGAGGACTGAGACTGAGATCCCTATAACTCTAACACGGGGCAGAGAGAAGTGTTGGCCGGACTGAAGCGAGATGACTGCCAAGGAATGTTGCATACACGGCAAAACGTACCTGCTCAGAACTGGTACTGATGGTACTGACAAACAAATCGGTACTAGCCACTGTGGTCATTACATCAGAATGGTCATAAATCTCCTCTGATTCTGGCCCCATGCCTCTCGCTTTCCAAAGGACTATAAAAGTACCCCCCAAACTCACCTTCCCTTGAGATCTCCCCAACGGACAGAAGACGCTACGTCGGTGGACGGCTGCGAGGACTTTGGCCTTGGTAGCTATAAATTCCCCCTTAGCCTCTATTTTCTCTCTGTACTTTGTTTCCTTTCCTCTCCCCTCTATCGCATAACGTCGATGATTGTTTTCAATAAAGTGCATTGCTGTGATTGCACTGAGAGTCCCCTTGCATTGCCTTTCATGCTCTTAGATCAGTAAACGAACCACCACGAATCCCGCCTTGTGGATCATGACATACACACACCTATTTCTCATATCCAAAACGACCAAATCAGAACATGGAGTTTAGAAGTGTGAGCTCTACTTGCATTTCAAATTCCAAAATAAGGATACACACACTTCAATGGAAAATTAATCTCCCTGCCTACACAAATATGCTTTCAATCTACATATCTTCAGCAAAATCACAGTCATGAGTGTAAAATCCAGCACTATTGGGGTTATTTAATTTTGAGACACTTATTTAAAGTCTCTTTTCATCGCTGTATCTCCAGCATAGGTAATCAAGATACCTTCTCTGGTAAAAAAAGTCCACAACCCATGCTGAATCTAATCTGCCAATATGGAATTGCAACCATTTTGAGCAACTAAAGACTCTGCAAAAAGTTACTTAGCACCACAAAAAAACCCCAAACCTATGTCCTTTTAAAGAAACCCAGTATGTGAGAAGACGGGACAGACGGAATCACACTCAGAAGTCTGACAAAGTTGCAGGTGGCACACTAAAGACAAATGCAGAACACTTTGTGGCAGATGGTCTGCCTTTGAATCAGTAAAAGAAAAAAGTATTAGATAAAAACTTTTCCAGCAGCAACATGACATTGTTATTATCCTCACTTTACCTGTGCAAAAAATCAGTAGCAAGTCTCAAAAATTAAGTAGGATTTAATGCTTGTTTGTACAAGCTGGATAGAGTTTTGAAGATTTTCTCAGAGTTTCTCAGAAGAGCATTTTTTAAAACAGAATTTTACAACATGTTCTGGCATGATGCTGCAGTTTTACTTTTCTAAGGAAATAAAATTTTTCATGTATTTTATATGCTTGGCTTGCTTATCATTTTTGCAAAGCTATCTCCAGCTTACTGTGCATACAAAATAAAATAGGAAAAATACATTGCCATTATTAAGGGAAAAAATTTGACTTGTCATTATTTATTGTTGCAGATTTTGACCTCAGCCTCTCAGTCAGACATAGTAAGATGTTCTTCCTAGCTAAATTTTTAGATTCTAGTCTTTAGGATTTATTTCATTTCGTTAATTTCATGAACTCTTGATGTTAGTAAATTAGCTCTATGGATTACTGCAGACCATTTCCCTATAACTTCTAAATATTAAAGATTTTATTATACAACAAGCTATAATTGCAAATCCAACTCTAGCTCAGAGTTTCATTCGACACATCGCTCAGCTAGGCACACTCATTGGCTGGTAATATTCTGATTTTTTACATGAGTTCATATCCTCATTCACGTTATCTTGAACATCTCTGAAAAACCACGCAAATGGTAGACTTCAGGTTATGTAATAAGACATGAAAGGATTTCATCAGGCCTACAATAAAAATCATATAGTGCTTGGCAGCAGATCCATTATGCCTCCATGCACATTTCATGGGAGAGCTGGTAAAACACAGCAGTGACAACGTCTGGGTGAATTTCTTAGCCTACATTGTCTTTTATCATTTTCATTCTCTGCTCCTCAGCTCCCAAGCAGGCTCCCTGAGAGAGACACACACACAGCTAAGTGAACTCTCATTCTCCCCACAAACGCTTGTCATACAGCAGTAATCTGGAATCCCATTCTACAACAGGCTGAGCACGTTCTGGCTCAGGTCCAGCCAAGCACTCATTGCCTAAGTACTCCTGCTCACAGCCACATGGCACTGGAGCACCACAGCAAGCTCAGGACTAGCTTAAGCTTACCCTTCAGCTGCTGGTGGGGTGGTTAGGTTTAGGGTACAGACCGCTGTTGTTAGCTGCTATAAATCAGATGGGATGTTTTCTGTGTCTGTGTTGGGGGGTGAGACACAGTGGAAATTTAACAGGGTAAAAATCCATTTCGGATTTAGGTAAAATGTGTCAGTTTAGATTATTTAGTCTGTCTGCTGTGCTCAAGACTGCCTGTTCTCGCAGAAATCCGTATTTGCAAAATTGCTTCAGACAAGGAACGTGAACTTCCAAGCAGATACAGATATGGGTGGGGCCCCTTGAACCCTAAAACAAAGAGGAGAGCCAAGGCTGAACCTGCAGGAGAAGGACAAGATGACCCAGGAGTTCTTTCTGTACAAAGGACTGTTAACTTGCAAGTTGTACCAGTAAAATGAATATGCACAAACCAATTGTAAAACTCTATGCATATGTACGAGTAAGAGAGATAAAAGAGGCTCAAAATGCTCAAAAGTTGCACATGCACTTTAGAGGAAAACCTCACATGCATCCAGTGCTGTAAATACATACTGGCTTTACAACTTTTACAAGTTGTGGAGTTTTTTTTTTTTTCCTGCAAATCAGGGGGGGGGTGTGTTTTTTTATTTTTCTAACCATAAACCACCAACAACCCCCTTCCAGGACTTTCAGTGTTATCCTAAGCAGCTAAATACATCCCTTACATATCCCAAAAATCAAAACTGCTGAACTTCATGTATTTCAAGGTCTGAACAACTTTAATGTAGGATTTATTTACACAAGGGCAAACAATTCCCCAATCTGCTTTTCAAGAAAACTTGATATACAGGCATGACTCTCCAGTTACCTATTTCCTAGCATTCTGGCAATCACTTATTTTGACATAAGTAATCAAAACAGGAACTGTGTTGCACTTTCAAACCACCTTGATAGGCAGACCACTTGAATCCCACATCTCTGCAGGGGCCTGACAAAGTGTTTCGTATCCAGAGAAGAAGGAATGGGCAGGAAGAGAGTGACCAAGTGACAAGGAATGTCACAGCTTTCTCTCAAATGTCCTTTTCCCCATTTTGCTGCTACACACTCTCCAAGCTCAGAGACAGTCAAGAAGCCCCTGCACCTTCATTTAGAAAGTCATTACAAAAAGGTGTTTATATACATATATACACACACACCCCTGTATATATATATATATAGTGTCACACACTCAAGAACGAGAAAACACACTGGAGGTCTCTGCATTGGCACTCCTGCCCTCAGGAGAGACTCTGCTGACTACTCCCAAGTAGAAGAGACAAGTGTAGAGCACAGTGTGAACTAAAAACCATGTGAAAGCTCCTTTAAAAGTGGATTTTTTTTTTCCCCAGGTATATAATTTAATCTGTTGACTGCTATCACCTCAATAATGCCTAATCAATAGTGCTCTTATTAGACTCTTTACAGCTAATTACTTTATTTACTTTCACATACCTGAGCCTGCTACTAGCTCTTTGCTGGAATCCTTACCAGGTAACAAAATGAATAAAAGCAGATTAAATAGTTATTGTACTGTATGTTTCAAGATAAACAGAGCAGCATTACAAAAGCTACAAAAGCCACAGGTGGGAAAACTTATTCTCAAGGTAGAAATGTTAAGAAAATACATTCTTAGCTTATATCTGATCAGCTGACTTCAAAAATCTTCCTTATTTGGCTTGTAATTTGAATCAGTCCCCTCACCAACTCATGCAAATTTAATCGCAAAATTATTTTTCCTCATTTTCAAATCAATAAAAATATTGAAAGCAAGGCCAAAAAGCTCAAGCCCTGCCATTCTGGGGGAAAAAAAATTTACAGGCTTGCAACAACAATGCTGAATTTTATGTTTGTGTTGGGGAACAAAGAGCACAATTCAGTTTGACACCTGACAGCTCAGAAAAGCATTATTTCAACAGGATTTCTCCTTTAT
The DNA here is from genome assembly GCA_013397155.1 of Irena cyanogastra. Lineage (NCBI taxonomy): Eukaryota > Metazoa > Chordata > Aves > Passeriformes > Irenidae > Irena > Irena cyanogastra. The sequence goes on from VWZV01007382.1 coordinate 684,553, forward strand.
TTACTCAATTCATGACTACTAAGATTACTATAAGCCATTACATGCTAGAACACATAAGGTCCTGCTCATTACTTTTGTTATAATATATAACTTAACAGGGAACAACAGAATGATTTCCAAAGTGTCATAAAACATTGGCTTTGAAGGTTTTTATTATTTTGTTTTCGAATTTTTAAATTTATTTTAGATTTCTTCCTATTTCAAAAGTTTGCCTCTAAGTGCCATCCATTCCTCTGGCTTTTGGGGGAAGTTCTAATCACCTTCCAGGACTTAAACATTGCTTCATTTTTTTCACATTATCATCCATGTCCCCTGTGCCCCCTGCAAACACTGAGATACTAAATCAAATAACTGTTGATTCTGAAGCAAACAACTGATTTTTGACATTTAAAATACTTGTCTGGAAGAGCCTGACAAATAGAGTTTTCCATTTAATTGTAAATAAGGTGATATTTTACCAGAGCTATCAGAGATAAATCTTTACAGACAATTTAAAGGTCTGTGTGCAATATTGCACATCACATTATGCAGGAGAAAATGGCATTTCTCTCCCATCTGTCAAAAGTACTCACTAGAAGCAGATGGAAAGATTGTTGGAACACTAGTGGGGAAGAAAATTGACTTCTCTGACAGGAGCAACTTAGTGAGACACACTCAAGGGCAGTTTCAGGTCTACCAGCCCAGCAAATGGAGGTTTCATTTCACCAAAGAGGCTTTTAATTTTTTTTCCATTGAAAAAAAAAAAAAACAATCTTCATTGTGAAATGCTAAAAGAGGTAATTATCCAAATTCCTGAAACACACCCATACTTCCACCCAATTATGATAAGGACTTGGCTCATTTCAGAATATGTAATACATGAAGAGTTTAAGAATGGGGCTTTCTGACATAAAACACCTTGTCCTCTCTGCTAAATAAGGTGTAGATATCCTATTTATATATTCTTCATTTCCACTAACAATTCTTCATGCTACCAAAATCAGACACAGGAATAGTTTAAAAGCAAAAATAAGAAAAATAAAACAAAATTTTAGTCTTAAAAAAAAAAGTTCAAAATGGAAACGAAATGGAAACCTATCCCTCCCTAGGAAGCTTTAGTGCCCAACTCATATGTCTGAAGCCCAAGCTTCCAGGAAAGAAGGGTTCTTCCCATTTCTTTCCAGCAGCATTTCAGCAGTACACATATACTCATCTGCATCTGTAGTTACACCCACAGTGCCAAAATTTGCATGCACAATCTCCCACATGCACATTGCGTCTGTTTCTGACATAATTTTAAGATGATAGATAGGTTTTACAAACATCTTAATTCTGTATGTTTTCCAGAAGAATATACCTCCATGACTACACAATGCATAATAGAATGTTTTAAAAAAAAAAAACCCACTGAAATACTCAAAAAAGTTAACTCTGAGATAGATTCACTGAAACTTAGAGACTGAAATATCATTTTCAGAAAACAACTATTTTTTGGCTAAAACATGCCCCTGTGGTCATTTTTTAGGAACTGTTCTAGTTCATGATTTCGCTGAAGATAATTGTGTATTTGTTCAGGGCTTTTTAGTATGAAAAGCAGTTTTATGTTGTTTCAAACAGCCTTTATTCAAATAAAGTAACATAGTTAATTCAATACACGCAGTAATCATTTACACTGTCAGTAAATGAGCATTGAAGGCACTGAAACTGTGACTTTCAAACCAGAGCAGCATCCCCTAAATGAAGCATTATTACCAAGGTACATAAATGTCCAGTGATGGTCACAAATGATACAGAAACATTTAGCAATTCCTAAATATTTGCAAAATTAGAGTTCTGATGCAGAGTCACCTGTTGTAAACAGATGCAAGCTATACATACTTGTAGGAAGTGCATTTCAGCCTTTAAATCCCCACTTTTTAAAAGCTATTGGCACTGCAATTAATGCCAAATTTGGGCTTACCTAGAAACAGAGACCAGACAAAGTCAAAGGGATAAAACCAGATATATTTAATGAAGGGCCTTGAGGTACATGAATGGCAGACAAAGCCTCCTCAAGGGGCTACACCCAAAATGGACAATGGTCGGGAGACTTTCAGACAGATAAGTGCGGTCTATTTACATATCAGGGGTTAATCCTCTGATTATGGTAATGAAGACATAATTCCTCATTTTGCTCCTCCCCAATTCACTTTTGTTTATACTTTGTGGAACATGAGCCTATAAGGTGTCCTTGGATCACAGGCCCAGAGGGATTTCTTTGTCTCTAACCAAAAGGTGAAGAGAATTAACTACACTTTATATGGAGTTTAGAGCTGTGCACTAATGCAGTACAGAATTTGAAAAATAGGAAAGCTAAAATCTCAAGGCATCACAAAACAGAATTAGTAGTACTTTTGAATATTTGCCTAAGTACTTCAGAGTATTTCAGGCCAACTCAAATCAAAAACCAAAATGTGGTCTAAGCAGAGGACAGCATCAGAAAACAAAGGTGGAAAACACATCCTAATCTAAGGCCTTCCAGAAAACAAACAATAAGAGACAGCTTGATTCTCAAGTATCAAAGCCTGAAATTTCTGTGTTAGACTGAATATTATGATTTCATGTTCAGATTTCCAAACATCTGAACATGTCTGTCTGAAATTTAGCTGCTGTACTCCATTAAGATTCTGTCTTGCCTAGTAATTCTCTACTGGCCTCACTCTGAAATGAGCTCTAGTCTTGATTTTACACATACCAGGTTTAATTTTCCTTCTGTATTCCAGAATCAGATATTTTGCATCTTCACAGTGCATGTGTAATACGTGCCTGTATTTTCTGTAGCATAAACTGTTCTTTGACTCCCTGTTCTACATGCTTATGCTGTTAAATAAGACACTTTTTTTTTCTGCCAAGAAGGTCTGGTGTTTTGATAGCAAATTTAGTCACCACTTGAGTCACATGGGCCTTGGGCAGCATATTAGAAGAAGCTGCAAACCATCCTTAATTCAGTGTCCTGGGAAGTGATGTTTCTTTGAAAAGCCTTGGCTGAAAGGTGTTCTCATCTTTACTATTGTTTGAGTTGTGTGTGGGGGCTGTTATAACTTTTTAATCCATTTAGTTCAGCTCTAATTTTACTAAACTCTAGCAAGACTGTAAATGCAACTGCTCAACTGTAAAGGTTTTTTGGACCATCGCTATTTTTCACACAGGCATTAAGGATCCATCAGAAGGCTGCTCCTCTTTACAAGACAACCTCATTAGAAATTCAGCTGAAGGCTGTTTAAACTCCAACTCCTTGAATTCAGAAGAAACTGCACCTTTAGAACTGAGCTGGAGAAGCTGCACAATACCAGGCACCACCAGACTTCTTTAGAAGATTCTGTCTCACCTATTTTATTTCCAGTAAGAAAATGAGATTTATCTTGGCCTCACAGCCCTATTTTGATAAATACATTAAAAGTGTGCTGTTTGAAAGGATTTTTAGTCATTATTCTGAGAAATACAGTTTGAATTATATCAAGCTCATCTAGTCCTGGAATGCTGTGGCATCTTTGCTGCTTCTGGGTGGGAATAGACCCAATTATTCATATTTTGCCACCTTGCCAAGAAGTTCCTCCCTAAACCCAATTCAGTTGGTCTAGAAGAAGTAAAAGAGAACAAAAACAACTGCATCCACATACTGACTGACTTCAGCATTAATCTCTCCAAGCAACTCCACATATATATTAAAGTGGAAGTAGGGCTGAAACTGCCAAAATAGAAAACTTCCTTAAAGAGGGAAGGCTTCTCACTTTCTTGTTATCTTTATCTACATTTCAAATTCATTTCTGACATGTAACAACTAAAGATTTATTCTGTCACCTTCCCCTCTGCCCTCATAAACACTGACATGGTTTGAGTCTTTTTGGTTATGGAACTTTTCCCATTGCATAGAGAAGAACTTTAAGGAAAGGAAGTTTTTGGTGTCTTCTTTTATTCTCTCATCATCTTCAAAATTTTTGTAGGGCCAAGTCTGTTCCTTAATGCTTTTATTAAAAAAAACCCATCATTGCTTCCTGAATAAAACAGCACAGCTTTATTTAAATCTCTCCAAATATTTCTATCTGAAAACTAAGATATTTTTTATCAAAATTATGCCATAGACCATACCTGCAGGTACAGCTCTGATCTACTTCCACAGACATCTTTGGAGCAAACCCTAATTGTTTTATATTTCCAATGAGCCATCATCATTATGATTCCTAGCACATAACCACTGGAACTGGCAGAGAAAAATGCTGTGCAGGTTATGATATGTGAAGTAAGTAAATACTACAAGAAATAAGTAGTTCTGCTCTGTTTTGTTCTTGTACCATGGATCTAAAAATTCCAACATAGATTTCTGCAGTGAATATATACATATAGAGGTAAAATAGGACACGTGCTCATATTACAGGAATAAAAGCTGCACAAAATGAATAGCAGTTCCTCCTGTACAAAATTATCAAACCATTTGAAACATCAAAAGTGTCATTTTCACAGAAATATTCCTTGTTTCTACATTCATGCTATCAAACAGCAGCACAATCCCTTTTGCTGCCTGTTTTAAAAAGACTTTAGTCCAGAGCCTATTTTATTGTGTATCAGAATTTTTTTTCTGAAATCTAAACCACAGAAATCCAAAAGACATTGAGAGTTATCAGTCTACACTGCTTCTCTTTCTTGTTTTCCTTTTCATTAACTCCAGCAAAGACTTTTTGACAACTATCAGCTGCAACATCCAGCCAACCATCCACCCTCTCCCTCTCAGAGGTCTGTTGAGAATATTTTCTTTTTCCTTGTTTCTCACTTTCCCAACAGAGGCACCCTGCTGAAGCACCAAAATAATTACAATGTTCAAAAGTGCAGAACAAGAGAGGAGAAAAGCAACAAAAAAATATCAAATGCACATCAACACACAAATTATCAGTAGGGTCCCACAACAGGATGGTATTACAGAAGATGGAAGATAACCTGCTCAGGTTCTCTCAGTTTCAGTCTGTCCGTGTAAAAAGGGAAAAGTAGTCCTTCTGTTTGAAGAATTTCAACTGTACAACTAACAGTGAACAGTGTCAGTAAGAAAAAAATATATATCAGATTCACATCAAAAAGAGCAAAAAACATTTGTGGCAATAATTCAGATGCATATTCTCAGCCCAGAGACAGACCCAGTACACTGATATCAGTTCAGAGAGCAACAGCAGTAGCATAAGGACACCCAAATCCAGCATCACACTTCTTGCAGTAATCAAAGTGACTGAAGAAAATACTAATATTCAAAGAAATACAAACACCAATAATTAAATACTTCCAGAACAGTGCTTCCTACAACCACATCCTTCTGACATCCCATAACTTCAACACTGTCTTGACTGGTGTCCAATTTATGTTGCTTACTGAAAAGTGAATTTTTTAGCCTCTGTGCTTTCTCTATTCTGATAATTTTGTTTATATTTATTTTTCCTGTTTTCTAATAGACTGAACTACTTCAAATGTGGTTTTAATGGTAGTTCACAGCAATGGTTACATTACCCTTATTGCACACTCAAAATCTCTGAAACACTGCACACCAGACCCATCTTTGAAAGAACAGAATATTTCACCTTCATTCTACACTGATTTTCAATTAAGGTTAGTTTATCTGCAATTTTTTAGACACATTGAAAAAAATTGTTCTTAATTCTAGTGGACTTTGCAGATTACAGGCAGAAAAATTAACAAGTTTTCTAATTTGGAGTAGGATTTGAAGGGAAAAGCAATCAGATTCAAAAAAATCTTGTATTTATTTATTATTAAATTTATTATTATCATCCATTAGTACCTGCACTCAGAAAACCTTTGTAAATGTTTGCTATCCCTGCAGAAAGTGGCCATACTATTCTGAGGTCAACTATAACAAGTGAGTGAAAAGGGTTGTCAAAGTGTGAGACTTTGCTCTTTGGCAAGGATTAATAACTCTCCAGTTATATCTATTGTCAACTTTATTTCTCATCATGTTTAATAAAACATGAATTAACAACCCCTTAAACTCAGTTCAGGAGCCACATGAAAAATTAAATCTATGTTTAAGGTGAAAAGCAAAATACTGGAAAATTGCATTCAACTGGCTAACAGCCAAGTCATCAACAGTAGAAACTATGGGAATAACATCTCTGGAATAAAAGCAGGACATGAAATGCATCTCACTCCATTTTCCAACTTCCCCACCCAAAGACACATGGGCAATCATCACCTCAACAACATTTTGATGCATGTCTACTCTATGTTAAAAAAAAAATAGGGGAAAAAAGAGCTTTCCTTCATTTGTAGCCTTGGCAACTGTTAAGTCAACATTGCATTGGCTGTGGGAATATCTTTCAAAGCAACCAATAATTTACAGTCTGAGTCAGGTCAGGTGCAGGCAGTTTTTATTATTTTCAGTGTTCTAAATAAACTGAGCAAGAGAGGGAAAATGGTTCCCCAGAGTAACATGAACTAAAAGAATCTATTCCCCAACATGCTGTCAATGCAAATGATAGCTACTGCATAGGTAAAAAAACCCTTTATCTTTCATAATATTACCTCTTGATTCAACTGCAGCATTCTAAAGAGTGTTTTCTGCCAAGTCCTCCTTGTGCCATGAAAGATTTCTTTAGGGCGTGACTTACAGAAGTAAAAAAAATCAGGAATGACTGCTCTGAAATCAATGGAATTACATTGTTCCAAAACCACAACTGAAACTGAGGAGACTCATAGAGGAGCGCTGTTACAAGCACAACTTCCTTAGCCCAACTTGCCAGCATTCCAATATTCTTTACAATACAGTTAGGAGCTAATCTTCCCAGGAGAGTAAAGAACAGAGGAATCCATTGATGCACTCATCTCTCAAAGCTCTTAAGTTGTATTTGTAATTAGTCTACAACTGTATGCAACTGGTACAACTACACATATTAGGAAATTGGGTATCAGCCATCCATCCCTGTTAATGAGTATCTGAGAAAAATTAGTACATATTTAATGTTCTTAAAAAGCTTTCCTTAATATTCACCTTTCTGAACCTCTGTTTGCATATATCATAATATAAAAATAAGATTATCACCAAAAAGAGGTTACTTAAACTTCATTTGTAAACAGTGGTATGTGCTTAAAAATGAAAAAACCCAAAGAATATATACACACACACGTAAAATCAAACCACATTTACTGCAAGGCTATAAAATAATTTACTTCAGGAATGACTTCAAAGAACCACCTATGAAAAAACTGTGAGTCTGATTTCCAGGTGATGTAAGCCTTCAGAACTCATTCCAGGTATTCCAGTGACAATTCTGAATGCTCAGCTTTTACCCGAGGTGCCTGTGCCAGCATGCCTCATTAGCAGTCAGCTCAAGGGCAATCAGCCATGTCTGCATCTATTTTATTATCCTTATTATCCTTACACTATATTCATACTTCTCCTTACCCTCCCATAAATGAATGGGTTTTGTCTGCTTCAACTCCTCACACTTGAAAAGAAGCTCTTGCCTCCTCCTGTAGGAGGATGGAAACTGGTGTTGAGTTTTGGCAACACAAAACACTGCTTGCACTGCAAACTGCAGCAGATGCTAGAAGCCACCATTTCCCAAGTAGTCTGGAATTATCTGTATAATTTCACAGCCCTCACTGTGTAGCAGTTATCTTCTGAGCTGGGAAACACCTGCCACAGGAGCTCGTGGCCAAAAAGCCTATCTATTAGATGCACTGTGCAACTTTCTTCTTTCAAAATCTGTACCTAAATCTTCTCCTGCTGAACCAAGTTATTACCTCCTTACATTTGTTAAAAGTGAATTTTGCATAAGCTCCTTTGTCCTCACAGCTCATGCCATCTCCTGCTTGTCCTTAAGAAGAGTTTGCTCTGAAGCACCTGATTTCTGGTTTCATTCAGAGAGACTGGGCTGATTCCTCTGAGTGCAACTCTCAACAAAATCCTTCTAAAAATGTAAGGAATTCATTTTTACAACACAGCCTTTCATATGACCACTGAATAATAATATGCACTCTTTAGTCTAGCTCCTTGCTAGTCAATCAGTCAGGGGGTTCTACAATCAGCACTTGAGCTGTAACCAACTCAAGGTATTATGCAGAGGATTATCATCTGCTTAGCCTTAAGTAACTGTCTCAGCAAACATTTTTGTCAAGCCTACATCTTTTCATTGCATGGGGATGAGAAGGAAAAAGTGATGCTTTTTTTTCTGTATTTAAAATATCCCTCACCACTGAGTTGCTTTTGCCTATTTGTAGGCATCTTTGACAGAACAGAATAGGACATGTCTATAAAGAAAAGCAAGCACAGAAAATAAGGCACTTGTGGGAATCAGACTTGATAACAAAGAGAAAGAGCTCATTTTTCTAAGTACTTAATGTGAATTTTGGGTTGCCACCTCCTCCTCATCTTCGTGCTTTTTGTACATCACTGATGTTCTGGTACATCCTTTGTTACACACCAGTGGAACAAAGAATGCTGATGGAGAAGACAAAGAAGCTTCCCAAAATGATGCTGCCATACATAAACCTTAAATCTGATTATCCTAAATTTATTTTTACCCTGATTGCATTTGACTGACAGAACAGCCAACTGCAAGGCAGCTGCTACAAAAAAATAAATCACTGTGGCTACCATCAGTGGCTAATTTATTTCTGTCACCAGTTGGATTCTAATTCCAGGAAAAATCAAAGGGGAATGAAGTTGCAACTGGATTCTGCATCATTTGATAAAAAATAACATCTTCCTGAAAACCTCAACCAATAACCCTGAGATCCTCCTCCCAATATTTCTCTTGTAAGTTCTTATGTTTACTATTTGTATCTATCAAGTGATATCAAGGGAAATCAGGAAGTATGGAGCCAAAAATACTAAAACCTCACAGTCTAAGTCGCATGAAAGCACCCACTAAGAGAGATTAACTTGCAATACTCTGGATTGTTCAAGCCAGACCTTATAGAAAGCACACAGAACACAAGGCAACTGCTCTGGGCTTCTCCCCCTTCAGTCTTGCCTTTCCCTTTTCCCTCACGTTAATTCTTTATCACAGAAAATCTTCATTATGGTTTTCTTGAAACAAAATACCTCCTGATAATGGAAAAACATAAAAGGAATTTCATTGTTTTAAAAATACGGTTCTATTTTGTCAATACAACATTTTGGCTTCAAAATCATTGCCAACTCATTAAAAATAACTCATCAATACACTCCAATTTCACAGCAGCTATGCATCAGGAATTAAGTTAAGGTCCTTCTCTGGTAATTTACTGCCAAAAATAAAAGTGTGAGGGAACATAAGAATCCATCAACCACACAATTTTCTGTTGTTAGCCAACACATCATTTAAAAACACAGGAGAGGACAGCCAGTCTTTAATGAAAGAAAACTTCCAGCAGCTACATGATAAACATACCAACCAAGAAAATGTTTTCATACTCATTCTGGCTGCTAACCTTAGTTTAAGACAAAGCACTAATATTTCTAGAACTCTGGAGTTTACCTTCACATAACCTAAAAAGATAAAAAATGAGTAATACAGAACATGTTGCCCAGCAAATTCAAGTTCTGCTGCTTATTACCTTTATTATAACAAAACCTTTAGGCATGTTTTGTGTGCATATTGGTAGTCTACAACAATTCCTATAAGTTACTCTGTAGTGCTTTAATGCAGTAATACTTTTTAATAATGAGGATTTTATTTTTTTTTCCCTGGGAAGATGTGATATAGACATGCTTTTAGCCTGCTCACAGCTGGTAAAGATCCAAATTTGGGAAAGAAGGAACTGGGCAGCTTTCTATGAACACACACTTCTCCCCTTCAACAAAAAACATCAGAAAGGAATGAGTCTGTGCAGACTGCATGACTTAAATTGTATTTTGCCTGCAATGACAGGAGCTGCTCCACAGAAATAGCATTTTATATATAGAAAGTGAAGGAATATAGAGAAATATCTTTAAAAAGACTTACATCAACACAACATTCTGGCACCCAGCCTCTTTGAGAGCTGTAGGAAAGAGCCCTCCCAATGCCTTTAGTGGGACTGATTTAGGAAGCAGCCACACGACACTAATTGTTAAATCACAATTGCAAAGGGTACAGCTTTTTCAAGGGATTTTTTTTTCAGTTCTAAACAAAATAAAAAAAATGCTAATGTTTTTGGTTTTAAAAACAAATCTCAGTCAGAAGGAGACAGATGGTTTCATCCCTTATGTTAAAAATATTTAACAGAAATATTTCAGAATGCAGCTCCCAAACCCCAAATATCTGTGAAAACTAGAATTTATTACTTTTTTTTGCTTGCTCAGTGCACATATTCTCAAACCTCCATTGGTTAGTGAATTAAATAGTGAGTACACAAAATAATTTCCTTCATATATACAGAAGCATATGACCAAACCAGAAATATAAATATTTACATAATGCCTAAATTAAAAGTCTGAATTTTGTCTTGAGGGTTTCATGGACTACCCAGAATTCTACAACTTTGACAGATTTTTGTGAAATATTAAGCACACTAAATTTTTGTCCCTCTATAATGCTAACCAGCAATCTCACCGTTAAATTTGAAAACTTATTATGTAGCTCTAAAGATGGAAGAGAAGCCACATTCACTTTTCCCAGTCCAAGAAGCTGTTTGTAAACTGACAACACTTTTCAGATATTTGAGATGAGACCTTTAGGCTTCACAACAAAAACATGCCTCCTGAAGAGAAAGGGACCAGGCACTTGGTGTTGTGCACCACCAGCCCCACCTGGTGTGTCTCACAGCAGCCAGGGGAACCCAGTGGTGTCCAGTTAGGCACTGCACCACTCCTCTTCTCTCTCACCACCAAGTTTTGGACAGACACGTCATTACACCTCCAGAGTAGGTCAATTCCTCAAACTCAGGCTTTCTGTTTTGCATCCTTCTTGGTTTTATTACCATGACCCATCTTACTACAGCAGAGATGTATCGTGAGCCCCAGATCCTACAGAAGGAAGAAGTGAATCATCTCTGACAATCCTGACAAAGCTTGGGAGGGTAGGAGTAAATTAATCATGCAGAGATCCATTCTGCCATGGCTGGAAGCTCTGGATACCTGAGGTGGCTCAACTGTAACTAGTTAGAGCATCCCCCTACTACACCCTGGCCTGACATAAAAGCATGCCAAGAAAAGAGATGCAAAGACACAAAGCCACTCAAATCAACAGGAAAACTTAGAACTGACCTGAGAGAAATAAATCTTGCAGCAGCATGAATTGATCTGCTGTGTAAGGCAGATCAATTTGGCAATTTTGTGCCCTTGTGCCAGTTGCTGGTCTCCAAGTCAACTGCAATTTTTGCAGATGTGAGTGCAAACCTAGCACACTGAAGAAAATTCTTCCCCTTTCTCCACCTATTTACAAAGTAACTACATGCTCTTCTTGTGAAAGCTTCAAACAAAGAAGCACTCTGCAAGCACCAAGAAGGGAAGAAAGGAGAGAGACATGCTCAGTCTTAGAGATTAACAAGCTGTTTAAAAAGACTGACACTAAAAACACCCTTAAATCAAAAGCCCAACAGTTTCAAGAAAATAATGGCATTTCAGAGAAATAATGAGCAACACAGATCACTGTCCATCACAGTACTGATCATTTCAATCCTCTTTATTCTAAAACTATTTGGTTTTGCTCTTACCTGTGTGTTTAAGCCCTTTCCAAGTTGAAAAAAAAGTAACCTGCTATCCTTCATTTGGATAAAAAATTATTCTGGTGTCCGTTTTCTTAGAGGATAACTTTACAGCTTAATACTCATAGTTCGGTAAATTTCCATGAAGGCATCACAAATATGTAATTTTAACATAACAAAATGTAAGTATTTAAAAGCAGCTTGCAATTTTAATGAGGCTGTATAAAGACAACAATGACCTTTAGTGAAAAGGTGATCTTGCATGTAAAATCAAACCAAGTATGAAATGCAAAGCAAAATATTCACTGGCATCTTGGGAAATACAGGAATAATGTCAGCACAGGAATGATGTCTAGAAGGGCTAAGAGGACGTGGGAAGGGGAGCAAAGACAAACTGCAACAGTAGTGGGCAGCAAAACATGATTCTTGCTGCCTAAATCCTTTCTAGATATTATAGAATGGTTTGGGTTGGAAGAAATCTTTAAATATACAGCTCAACCTCCCTGCTACAGGCAGGGATCTCTTTCACTAGATCAAGTTGCTCAAAGCCTTATTCAGCCTGATCTTGCACATCTCAAATAATGTGGCACTCCCACCACCTCTGGACACCCTGTGCCAATATTTCGCTGCACTTATAAAAAACTTGTTCCTAATGAGCAAATTAAATCTGCCTTGTTTCAGTTTAAAACCATTACACCTTATCTTGATAAGACTTGGCAATAAAGTCTCACAATCTCATTAGTCACCTTTGTATACATCAAAAGGCCATGATGAGGTCTCCCCAGAGCCTTCTCTTCTCCAGGCTGAAGAATTCCAACGTTCTTCTCAGGAGAGGAGTTCCAGTCCTCTGGCCATTTGCATGGCCCCCCTCTGGACCTTTCACCCAAAACTGCAAACTTAACTTTTAAGTCAACTTTAAGAGTTTTTAAGAAGAACAAAAATATCTGTGCTCCTTGACTACTTGCAAGTCAAAGGCTTCATTACATTTAAAGAAAAATCCATGATAAATTCATCTGGCATGAATTTAAAGACACAGTATTTAAGTTTGTTGGTTTTAATCAAAACTATTTGTTGCTGCCTTGAGAAACACAGCAAAACTACCTCTTTACATCCACCAGCTACCCCCCAATTGTAAGGACCAACATTCTCCATGAACAAAATCTCTAAGTCATCCATGACAGCATATATAAAGTAAATGAGCTATGAACAAGTGCCCTATATGACTACCAGGTATTTAAAATATTTCATTGGGAGTAAAGGAAAAAAAAAAAAAAAAATCTTACTCCATAAGCAGAGAGAATGGAGCAAAGACTAATATACAAAAAGAGAGATTTAAATTTGCACCCAGTTACACCCAAAAAATCAGTTTCAAAGAGCCCAAGTAAGCCATCAGTGCACTCAAATCATCCAAATAATTGTGTAACAAGTACAGTGTTGACACAGTAAGATTCCTTGGTACAGGGAACAGACAAGTTTCTTACATACTGAGTATCATCCAGCTTGGATATAATGCTTCTGTCACATCACCCAGTGTTTTGGAGAGAACCCCACAGCTAAGATCTCCTACTAGATAAAATTATCAGCCATTCAGTGAAAGCTATGGAGTTCAGATTAGGTCTACCAAATGAGAACCTCTCTCAAAATCTGTAGCAAAATCACATGCAACATCTTTCCTATATATTCTGGCATTTACAGATGATACAGCAATTTCTAAAATACTGAAACCTTAATGCTTTTTAGAGCTAAAGTCATTATAAAGGTTAGTATCTTCTCCAGCAACACAAGTCTCAGGATTTCTTTTTAGACTGCCTTTTCATTAAAACTGCCCAGATCTAATTTAGAGTCCACCACTACTTCTGCTATGGGCCTCTCATGTTTCTTTTTCAAGGTTTACTATTACCTCAGTGCCTTGTTCCACCATTTTCAAAGACCAGATGCTATAATTCTCAGGAGATTTTTGCTCTCTCTCTTTCCTCATCAATAAAATTTGCCAGAGGACTTTAACATCTTCCCTTGAAGATACACACAAAAATCAGCAGCTTCTCCTAGCATAGTGTCATGGTATAGCCTGGCAGGCAGTTAAACACCTCACTCACTCTCTACCTCACCACAGTGGGATGAATTGGGGGGAGAAGAATAAAATCTGTAGTTTCAGATAAAGACAGTTTAACAGGACCAAAAAAGAAAGCAAAATTTATAATAAAATAATTAGAACATACAAAAGAAGTGATGCACAATGCAGTTACTCACTACCTACAGGCTGATGCCCAGCCTGGTCCCCAGCAGAAGCCCCTGGCAAGCTCTCCCCCTAGTCTATAGACTCAGCATGGCATCACATGCTATGGAATATCCCTCTGGCCACTTTAGGTCACCTGTCCAAGCTGTGTCCCCTCCCAGCTTCTTCTGTCCCCCAAACCACTCATGGCGTTATGGTGTGAAAAGCCAAAAAGTCTCTGAAGGTAAGGACTGCTTCACAAGAGCTATGCCATCAGTGAATTATCAATCTCACACTCATCCTGAATCTAAAACATGCTGTTATACCAGCTACTAGGAAAAAATAAGCTCAATCTCAGCTAAAACCAAGACACATGGCTACCCTTTACAGCTCTTCAGAAGTGGTAATTCATCTTTCTGCAGACCGCAAAAATCAGGAAGGCAATGCTTTGTTTGTTGAATAGCAATAATTAAAAGTTTACAGCTAACAAAATTCGGACTTGCAAGTTTGAATAGTCATAACAAAACTATCTATCTATCTCAAAGCACATGCCTATTGATGTTTTACATCTCAAAGTTGCAGATGGTTTTATGGCCAGTCAAGGACTGAACTTTCTGAGGGTGAGGGAGAAGTGTTATTTCCCTCAATCACATAGTTTCTTTGGCACAACCTGGAAGAGGAATTTTCCCTGAAGCAAATTAAGCTAAAAAGCCACTGCTGAGCCCCCCAGCTTTATTTAACTTTGGGTGGAATCTCCCAAGAGTAGCACTGAAAATGAGACACCATGTGCATGGCTCAGCCAGAGCAGAAATTGAACTTGACTATGGACATCACAGCTTTTGATATGCAATGCACCTCTCCCCTGTTTCAGGAGCTGTGTACTGGGGCTCAGTCTTGAAGCCTGAATACTGCTCAAATACCAACTGGCAGTACAGAGGTCCTATGAGGACTCACAACTCTTCAGTTATTCTTGTTTCCTAGCACACTGAAATGAAACCATTTGGCTTAATTTTACTACAATTATGCATGTACATGCAAACTTTTAAAATATACATATGTAATTTCAGCCTTTGAAGCTATTGATTCTCCTTAACAGTGCTACTCAGAAAAATGAAGGGATAACACCCAACCAGTACTAAACCACTACATTGGCTTAAAACACACAGATTTTATAAGCAAGAAAAAATACATGCTTTTAATACAAATTATTTGTTGTTTAGATTCACACCTCAGAGATAAATGGGTATTCACTGTGTAAGGGTTGACATCTACATATTAAAAGCAACATCTTTCAAGAGGGAGCCACTTTCCAAGGACAGGCAGACAAAGCCAATAGGTGAACTTAGTTATTTGATAAGTTCCTAAACCAGAGGGAATAAAGACATTCTACTGTAATGACTTCCTGGTGTCAGCAGGTCCTCTCACACCACTTTTACTTGTCCTGAACACCCAGCATCAGCTTTTGTAAGCTAAATAGTCACGTCTACTTTTGCCAGCAAAACAAAAACCATTGTGTTCCCACCTAGGTTCAGGTCTAGGCTCCTCAGTGCAAGAGGGATACAAAGCTAATCAAGAGATTCAAACAGCTGAGGCACTTAGACATCTCTCACACAAAGAAAGGCTGAGAGAGCTGTGACTTAAGCCTAGAAAAGGCTTGCAGAGGATCTTAATGTACATAAATTGTATATTTACTTACATATGAATATATATAAACATGAAGAAAATATGTAAGGAACACAGAGTCAGTTTCTTTTCAGTGTCAGCCAGTGACAGGACCAAAGGCAATGGACATAAATTGGAATACAGGAGGTGCTCTCTGAACATCAAGAAACATTTACTGTGAGGGTGACTAAGCAGTCCAGAGAGGCTGTCAAGTCTCTCTCCTTGGAGACACAAAAAACCACCTGGACACAGACCTGAGCAAGCAGCTTTAAGTGACTCTGCTTCGCCAAAAGCCTGCACAGATACTCAATAGTCACATTTTCAACATCAGCTTTCTAAAAGCTACAACAGCCACAGCAAGACTGTGATCTTTCCACAGACATTATTCTGTTCCATTCCTTTTCCTAGCTCAGTTCAGGCTCGCTCAATAGACCACATACCAAGAAGAAGTACTAGATCATCTTTATTGTACATTAAATGCTCAAAGTCAAACCCATGAGAACAAAAAAAAAAAGAGAAAGCTTGTATAGCATTAAAAAAATATTTGGCATTTCAGCCTACATACAGTAAGCTCCACTATTTTTATGAAAGATGAGAACTTCTCTTAATAGGCTGCCTCTCCACACTAGGAGTAGCATCCTGGTTAAGCATGCAAAGAAGGATGATGCAATTACACTCAAGTACCTCAGTTTCAGTGACATCTTAGTACTTCCAGTAGAAAAGGAAGATTAGACAGCAAGGCATAGGTCTTAAGCTATTGGCTCTTCAAAACAGGCTCTCTGGAATATTTTGTTCTTCTGCAGATCAAAATACATACTTTTCTAACCACTTAACTCTTACATTTATAGTTCCTGACACTCAGCAGGATCACAAAGTGCATGAAGCATAGTGGTAGGGCATGCATCTAATACAGATATTAGAGAAAATGGACTCAAAAGAACATTTGACCAAGGTTAAACAAGTGATGAGAATCTTTTTGTCATGCAGTCCCCAAAATTACTCTTATACTCTGAGATTGATGGCAGACAAATTGAAAACATGTAAATACAATATAGATTCTGTACAGTGCATAACTATAGCCTCATTTTCAGAGGTCAAAGCAGAGGGATCATAGAGGTTCCTTCTGTATCAAGGATTCTACTTATTTCAGTTGCATGGCTAACTAATGTCTAAGATCACTTAGAAAAAGCTAGGTTTTAAGCTTTACAATTTTTCCTCAGGTTCATTTATGTTGAATTTGCCACTAAGTTTCCATCATAACAGCAGTGATATTTCACATAAATTATTTGCAATGTATCTTCAGTCCCTCCAGCTCAGCCATTTTTTTTTCTCAACATCCAAGGCTGCTTTTCTCTATAGAGTCATACTTAGAAATATAAACAGCTGCTATAGCTTTTTCCTCCTCATAAGGAAGACCTCCCTGGTCTCTTGTGGAGCTTGATTTCCCATCCTGATTCTGCTACACACCCTGACAATGATGTCAGTGCTCTCCCTGGAGCAGCTGCCTTGTCATGTGCAAGCAACCCTGTTTTGCTAGAACAGAGGCAGGAACAAATATTGCATCAAAAGTAGCCATCAAAATGCTGGCTAAAACAGTAGCATTTGCCAAAAATATTATTTCTATAACTCTAATATAGGATGTTTCTATGCTTTCAATACATGCATGATGCTATCATCCTTTAAATAAAAATATTTTACTTAAATAAGACAGACAGGTATGAAACATTTCACAGCCCTCACTATCATTTTACTGATAATTTTTCACAGTACAGCTACAAAGAATGGACACACTTAATACTTTAAAGTGACCCAGTAATGAATCCCCTCTCCTTCTCACTTCATTCTAGTTACTCTTTCATAAAAGAGGGAAAACCCCACTCCCACCTCCCTAGAGAGGTATCTGGTAGCATTTGGAGTTGTTACAACATTTCAGTCTGGGTCTTATTACAAAACACAAAGAAAACGCAAACAAATCGAAAACTAAGACAGGGGAAGAGAAAGAAGAAAATAGTTTCTTACTTTTCATGTGAGGACTCGGGAGTTGAAATACCCAAGCAAGGTTTGGGTGCAATTCACCCCTGAACCAAGGATTAAGTCAACTCTTAGGATTGCTAGAAGGAAGAGTGGCTCAAATTCAAGGTCTATGGGATATGCTAGTGTTGAATGCATCCCATCACTTCTGCCAAAACTGTTCCATTTTGCTCAAGTAACCACTGCCTTGAGGAGGATCCTAAACAGAAACCCACCAAGAATATCTGCCTTGCTCTTTGTGCCATTGCTAAGCATTTTATAGGAACAGTAAGGGGTCTGGCAGGCTCCACAGACCTACTCTGCAGACAGCAAAACCTCTGCTGTCAATCTGAATCTGGTGCCATTCTTCTAAGTGGGCCCTTTGAGAGCTCACATCACACTGCTGGAAGGATTTTTGATGTCCCAGCTCTTGTGTAAAGATCATTCTTGCGTCTCTGTAACCAAGAAGCTTGACTTTAAAATACTGCATAACACACTGAAACAGAAAAATGCAAAATAAGCTGCAAGTTCCCATGCTCTTAAGAAAATATTTCAGTACTTGCATGTTTCTTCAGCAACAAATAAATTAATGCTAGGATTCAAGCAGATAAAAATGTTATTCTCATCCATCAATCATTTCATCCCACTAGAGACTGAAAAAATATGTACAAAAATATTCTAAATAGAGGATTTAGGCTAGTTTATTTTTCATTATATAGTGTCAGGTATACCCAGAGTTATTCTTAGTGATGTTCTACAGGTGAGGAGTATTACCAGGTGGCATAAACAATTTTGTGTGGTTTTTTATGAGTTAGGAAGCACAATAAGTTTTTCTTAACCCCCCCATGGCTTATTCAATTTAGTTTTACCATTTCTCAGCTTTTATGCTTATATTTGAAAACTCAGGAGTTGTTTCTACTTCTATTAAAGCCATGATTAAAGTTCAATAGAGTTGATCATCTCTCAGATGAGAGGTTTTTTATGTTTTCTAGGGGATTTATGGATAAGAGCAGCTTTTAAAAGAAAACCAAGGTAAATTATAGCTAGTTCAAAGAACTAGCAACTATCAAACCTACAACCAAAGCAAAAATTCTAATTACTGTTCTAAAAAGACTCCCAAAATTCTAATCCTGTAGAATCTTTATTTGGCCTGTTAAAGCAGACTAATCAAAAATTATCAATGATCACAAGCTCTCAGGACATTATCAGCTACTTGATTTTGCCTGGGCACTGCCACTGCCAGACCTGGCATTACTGGCACTGGGAGTGTCAGTAAGAGGACCAGGACACCTGCTACAGACTAGGAATTCTTTTGGACAGAAACCACCTCTTGCTCATAGAGTGCACAGCATGCAGAGCAAACCTTCCTCACTGTCCACTGCCAGATCAGCCTAAAATAAAATGATGTAATCACTGTCAAACTATGTCCAATAACACTTACTGCACATGTAGAAAAAAAAAATCTTTTTCTCTCTGCAAAATATCAGAGCCCTAAAATCCAGTGTTCAAGAGATGTCAGTGGAAGTCACATCCTGACTGAGCCCCTCCATTCAAGGTTTGGAGTGTGCCCACCCTGAAAAACTGCAGCTGGACATCAAACACAGTATTCCTGCCAAACACTAAGCAGAAATTCATAAGACCCAAATGGAAAACATCCAGTACTAATGACTCAATTCATGGAGCTGATTTCAGGAGATGATTCATAACTAACCTATAAATTTCACTAATTGGAAACCCCCCTCACTGCTCACACTGGAGAAAAATTAAGACACTTCCTGCATGCTGATCAAAAACCCCAAATAAGACAACTATTAATTGAGTTTTTGGCAGACACCCCTCAATTACATCTACACAACCCAAAGATCAGCAATACATACATAAACATCTACACACAAACACAACAGAACAAAGATTGAGTATTTGTAGGGGGAAAAATGTTATTAATTGTTTCATTTCCTTAAAAAGCCCCAGAAAATCATTTAAATTCTAAAGATAGCTGGAGAGGATGAAGCAGTAAGGGCATTTAGCAAATCTCAGTAATTACATATTTGGTATATTGCAATATAAGATAATTCCTAAACTGCAATGTAAGATAATTCCTAAAAGCAAACAAACAAACCAACCAGTTAGGATTTCCCAGGGCATTACCAAGTGGAAACACACTGAATTCAGAACAAGTAATTCCTAGTCTTGTGAAAAAGGGAAGGTGGGACTGAATGAGTTTGATACCAAAAGCTTGGTTTATATTGCTGCTAAGGCCCCAGTCCAGAGCTATTAATTAGTTACAAAGCAGTCAGTTCAAATGAGGATAATTCAGGCTTGACTCTACCTCTCTCCTTGACTCTTGCCAGGCCCCACCCCTCCACTCACTCCTGCAGACCAGGATAATTGACCCAGCTTGTGGCCATGCCCCCTCATCCAAAGGGCATTTGCCTCACAGAAGATCTGCCCTCTAAGTTATTCTTCAGAGCATCTTTTCCACACTCTGCAACCATGAGAGCAAGAATCTTTCAGTAAAACAGAACAAAAAAAAAAAAAAAAAAAAAAAAAAAAAAAAAAAAAAAAAAAAAAAAAAAAAAAAAAACAAACAAAAAAACCCATGACAAAACNCAGGCTAATAACTCATGAGCCCATGAGTCTGGGTCATAGCCAGAGACCTGTAATGTGGGTTAACATCTGACCAAACTGTGAAAGTAATTGCAGCTTCTCCTGTAAATTTCTCCACTCCTTCCCTACATGACCTGGAATACACATTCCTAGTGACAGACCTCTCCTCTGAGTGTACTGGAGGATTTCAGCTTTGCCATACATACCCTTAAGAAAAAAAAAATAAAACCCAATAGCTTTATATAATCCTTTTTCAAGTACCTATGTCCTATTAAAACACTGAATCCTGACAAAAAAAAGTCCCTCAAACATGCCAGGATTTAAAAACCCCCTGCCACCACAAGGAGTTAGAGCTGATTATTTCTTTGAGGAACCAAGAATTAGTGGCATCACCACACTCCCCTTTGGCTACTGGCCCGAATTGTCACCTATGACTGCACATGCAGAGAACAGCAAGCCATGAAGAATAGAACCTGAAAAAAGGACATTTAGCATTCCATTTCCTATTTCCCATATGTTTGTAAATTTATAGCACTTAGCATTACTGAGGCAATTGCATTTTTTTCTCGAGAAGTTTAGAAATACTTCACCTTGGTTTGGGCTCCTCCCACAACTCACATTAGATAAAAAACAGACTCAAGAGCTGTAAGGTGAACTAGAGAACACTCACAATTGGGGACCCATAACTTTATCAGTAGTTTTTGCAGGATATGGTAAAGTGCAAGGAATAACCATGTAAATACATGCCACAGCTACAATGAAGTGGATCTGCTAGCTCCAGAAATCCCATCTTGTACAAGGTAAAAATGCTCACTTGCCTTCAAGCTACAGTGTATTTTGATGTTTCTAAAAAAGGTGAAAAATATCATAAAGATCTTGGCAAAGGTCAGATGTCACATGTAAAACAAAGAACAAAATAGAAAGCTTCCCACCCTATCCATACTGAAAAGCCTTTCAAAGTATCCCATGTATGCCTCTCTGCAGGTCTGGTTTTTTTCCCCTACTTAAAGATCTGAATATCAAGATACAGATCACTGTGCTGAAAGCCACTCTTTCCAAAAATGAGAGTTCTTGCCAGTAAATCACAACTGTTTTACCATATGCCACATCGTTCTGCCAAGTATCACCAGCCTGTTCTACTTTTAAGCAAATTTCATTATAAAATAGCTCAGAGCAATGCTCATTAAAAAGTATATTGAAAAATGTCAAGTTGTTTTTATATTAAAAATGGGACTTTGTTTTCCATGAAGATTTCGTACTGGTATTTATTTAAAAATCTGGTATTTCTCAGAAAAATCTGAGAAATCTCACCTCAAACTCACCACTCACTCCTGACATTGGGATGACAACCCTGTCAACTGCTCCATCCTTTGCTAATGTTGATTTTTGCTTTGAGAACTACAATTCTCAGCACTCTGGTGAGACCTCCAGTCTAAGCCCACTCATTACTCACCTTCATCCTTGGTGCTTTCAAGTATGGCTTCAGGATACAGCCATTTCTTTGGGTGACTTGCAATAGGTGTGTTCACCCTTTTAAATTAGAGGATCACAACAGTCAGCTCCAAGAGTCTTCTAAGAAATCAGGAAGCCCTTTGAGCTTTTCCACAAGCATATAAAACTCAGCTGAAGGTTTTTCATATAACAGCTGACAAGACTGGTCCTTAACTGATGAACTATCCAGAAACTAGTCCAAATGCTGACCTGATTTAAACTCTGATCTCACTGGACTCATGGGGTTGGGAGAGTATGCAAATCAACCCAAAAATTGGCTTTAGAAACTCTTTGATTTGTGCTGCCCAGAAATAGATCAACTTGTGGTGTTTTCACATTTTAGCTTGATGAATCATTGCTAAACCGATCACAGGCTAAAAAAACCTAAAATAAATACAATCATTAGCTTATCATTAGAAAAAATAATTATTTCTCCCATTTACTCACATCCAATATTCCTCATGGCCAACAGTCAATCAAGAAACATCCCTCCTTCCTGGCACTGTTACCATTTAGTGTACATTATAAACTACTCACACAGATGTTTTTTTTCTTTAAATCTTGAAATTGGAGAATTTTAAAGTCACTTTCAGTCATGGCTTACAGCATATGAATCATAGTACAGAAGTCACACATGTCAGTTTTCTCCTAAAAAAATCATATTTTTTAACAGATGGTGAACTGATTTAAGGGGTCTACATGCTTTGGTCTACATGTTCTAACACACATGCAGCTGCTGACTATGGTTACTGTCTGCCACTGTTCATCCAGAAAAACATAAAAATATTAAATACCACAGTACAGCTTCTGTAAAACCAGGAAGTTCCATCCAGAGTCATCTTATGCAACTGATGTCCAAAATTCAATTTTTATGAATAGATGAGGTTTCTTGTATTTCTTTTTCACTGCAGATTTCCCACACATGTTCTCATATGCCCTTCTCCAACAGTATGAAATTTGCAGAAGCATTTCTATTCTAGAGCAATAATTTGGTTTTCCTACGCATTTTCAGTCTTGCTGCCCCCTTCTTGTTCTTAGTTCAGTTACTCAAAGTTGAGCCAAAAATATTACCATGCTTGTCTAAAATAACATACTTAAACTGATAAGGGCTTTAGGAACAAAGACCATATCTTTTCAACTTGCCACTCAGTGTTTCTGTCCATCCACATTCTTTTTTCCAACCCATCAGTCCCAAGAAAGTGCCTATGAAGAATAACACTTAAAACAGCTCTTTTGCCCTCTGCTGCTGAAAAAGCAAAGCAAATAATTTCAGTATTATTATACTGAAGTCTCATTCTGAATTGTATTAAAGCACTCCAGAAATGCAAATGAGGTTGCTTAGCCCATGACAGCATTTTTTTGGTAACACTTCGTTCTCATCCCACTTATAGATACCTCAGCCCTACTCTGACTTTGCATTTGGAATTAGTTATAAGAATGAATCCTCTTTATGATACATACATAGTGAAAGGATAACTGCTAAGAGCCTATTTCACTGTTCCTCTTAACTTCCATCGCACCTTGCCAGAAATTAATGGACCAGAGCCCCCAGTATTTCAAACAAACTCCAGGCGCCTTTTCATGCTTGCCCATCTCCATGAAGAGGTTACACTCTCATAACCAGCCTGGCACTCAAGATTCTCCCAATACCTGAGGAGATTTTAGATCCCTAATATTGTCAGTCACAATTGTGTCTTCTGCCAAGTTCTCCGGTATTCTCTAGAAGGGGCAATGCATTGTTAAGCTGTTTGAAGAAGTTTTAATTAAAAAAAAAGGCACAGAAAGCTTAAATAACACAGCAAAATAGTATCAGCTGAACAAAAGCAGGGAACCCTGTTTGCCTTTTTCTCCCATCTCTATTGTAGATCATGACTAAACCAACCTGGAAGTTCCTAGATGGCGTTCCAGGTCAGTGGCTCGGATTTGAAACACTCTGATGCAGCACACTTTGCACCCACCTCTGCAACACATATTAACACCTGCATGTCATTTCAAAAGGCTGGCCAAATAACCTGATTGTAGGGAATGAGAGTATTGTTTCTACTGTACAAGCATAGGAACAGAAACAAAGGGCAGGTTGATGACTTGCCCCAAGGCACAATAAATCTATGTCAGAATACAGACAGAAGATCAGTAGGCAAATATTAGTCTTTCACTAGAAAAAAACCACTGATATAAGTTTATAATGGCTTTTTAGTAACCAGATAACTACAGCTGAAATAACACCTACTTTCTTCCCAATTTCCACCCAGCACAAAGAAATAGAGCCAGGTGGTGCTGGAGGTCAGAGTACAGCACTGCAAACAGGCAAAGGTACACACCTTTTAACTCTTAGTCCAAGGGAAATTTCCAAGTCATTTCTTTTGAATGGCACAGGTTTAGTTACTACTTAGTTTCCCACACCTGTCCTGCCCTAGTGTCCCACAGCCTGTCAATAATTAATACCAGGCACAAAATGCAGCCAGAGTTTTGATAGGGATCCCCTCCCAGGCTATGACCCCTTTCCCCACAGCCTGCCCTGTTCCTAGTGGTAACTTCTCCTGACTTTATTTGAGCTGAGAGCAGCATCAGGCAGGTTTACAAGAACACAGGTTTATACAGTGAGACTTACTACAATCATTTTGAGTGAAACATGCAGAGACCATGTGACTTTGAGCATTTATCAAAATGAAGGATTAAGAGGAGTAGGGCTGTAGCCAGATGGGATGGACAGGCACTGTGGGAACCTGCTTTGTAACATTCTTTCAACCATCTTAATGAAAAGGTAAATCCTACTTTGCTCTCCAATACCAGACCCTGAGTCACTGTTAATCAAATCTGATTTTCCAAGGGAAACTTTACTGCTGCTTTACATGAACAAATTCTACAATTAGAGGCTGTATAAACACACCATCAAACAGCTCTTCAAGAAGAATGCAAAAAACCAGACTTTTGTCAATGTTTCAGTCAGATGCTAATTAAGGAAGTATTCAAATGCCTGTCTTCAAGGATCACTCTAGAAAGAATATGGATTAATTCTAGGAGAAACAGAAGATGCTACCCTGGCTCTCTAGGTGCTGCAGTGTAAGTGATGAACACTGCATTGAGAGCTGATGTGAGCTGCCTTCTGATTGTGTTCACCACTGTGAGTAAAACCAGTGCACCACAGCTGGTCACATCCTACTGATGCCTTGGAGTGGCCACCCAGAACAGAGGCCAGACAGAGCTAGAGAATAAAGCAGGCATTTATTAAAGGCCTTCAGTAGGCACATCTTGGGCAATGTAAAAGCCTTGCAGAAACTACACCCAAAAAGGACAATGGTTACGAGTTTCAGACAGATATGAGTTTGGTCTATTTGCATATCAGGGGTTAATTCCCCAATTACAGCTTCAGGTAATGAAGTCATATCCCCCCAGTTTGCTCTCCCACCCAATCCACTTTTGTTTATACTTTTCAGGGTCTGAGGCTGTGATACATCCTTGGATCTCAGTCTCAGAGGGATTGTTTTGTCTGACCAAAATGTGAAGAGAGCAGCTAGCACTTTATATGGAGTTTAGAGCTATGCAATAATGCAGTACAGGATTTGAAAAATATAACAGCTAAAATCTTAAGGCATCACCACCAACAGCAATAAGGACACTGAGAAGAAGTCAAGAATCACCTGTGATTTCTGCCTCTTGTGTGGAAAAGACCAGGCAAATTGTTCTCTGCCTTCCCAGCAAATTTGAAAGCTAACGATACATTAACATTCCCCACAGGTAAACATTGCAATTTCAAACAATGTCAATTTATATTCAGATTATGAGTGTGTATTTGTTAAGTACAGGGAGAGGCATTGTTTCTCTGGTATTTATTTTTCTACTGTGATTTGGAAAAGCCCATTATTTATTCTAGCAAAAAGAAAAATAGAATTGGCTTGCAGCATCAACACCTTGAGCCACTTTCAGTAAATGGAATGCCTGATTAAGAATAATTTAGCAAGCTTAGCATAAACAACATAACCTATCAAAATTTTTTTCAAAATAAGTGAATCTACAAAAACTTAAACCTAAACTAAGCACAGCACCAAATGATTCATTTGCTACTTTTAGCAGATATTCTCAGAATAGCCTTTATCTGATTTACCTTTACATCAGAAGAAAAAAGCCTGAGAGCTGCCAAACTTTTAGTATTTGGAACTACCTAATGGTAGAAAAAGAAACTTTATGATAATATTGAACAGCCTGGGCTGCACAGAGGGTGAACCTACTTCCAGATCACATTTAGAGGTGATAACCACACAATAATGCCTTAGTTTGGACTAGAGAAAATTACATATGCAGTATACAAGCACAAGATTATCCTGTTGCAAAGAGTTACAGTAGTGTTTTTGAAGAGTGAATGTCAAACAATTTTACCTTAAATTTACTAATATAAGCTTTGAAAACCCAATGCAAAGAGAAAGAAGATAAACAGCATTTAGACTAAATCACTAAAGAAAAAACATTTTTGGAGAAGAAACTACAAACTTAAGCAACAGGCTGGGGTTAACATTCAAGTTCTCTGCTTATCACACTGATCTACAGGTTGGTCTGACTTAGTTGAAGTTGCTTCAAGCAGAAGTTTGGACTGCATGACCTCACACCACAGCTGCTGCTTTAAAGGAGGCACAGAACTCTTGATTCTGCAGTCCGAAATCCTTCACCACAACAAATCTTCCCAACGCTGTAAAACAATACAGCATTGTTGTTACATGGCAGGGAAACTTGCCTTTTGTGTTGGAAACAGGAGATTGCAGAGCATACAGAAGTCTCCCATCTATTTTCACAACTTCAAGGATTTTTCTTGTTCTCTTGTACCTCCTTATGCAGACAGAGAGACCTCCTCACAGTAAGGTGGAAAGCTCATGGAATTCATTCTGTTTCAGGTCAGGACTCTTCCAAGAATCAGATCTCCTCCAAAACTCTCTACAAAAAGGACTCCACAGGGAACATAAAATTGTTTTAAAATAAAGATTTTGCCTGGAATGCTGCATCTAGCTCTAGGGCCCCCAACACAAGGGCATGCTGGAGTGAGTCCAAAGCAGACCACCAAAATGACCAGAGGGCTGGAGCACCTCTCCTATGAGGAAAGGCTGAGAGAGTTGGCCTTCTGCAGCCTGGAGGAGAGAAGACTACAGGGAGGATTTCCAGTACCTAAAAGGGGTCTCCAAAAAAGCTGGAGAAGGATTTTTTAAAACATAAATTGATAGGACAATGGGGAGTTGCTTTAAATTGAAAGGGAGTAGGTTTAAATGACACATTAGGAAGAAATTCTTCACTACCAGAGTGGTAAGGCTCCAGTTCTGTTTGTCCAGAGACATGGATGCTCCATTCCTGGAGGTGTTCAGGACCAGGATGAGCAACCCAGATAGGAAGATGTCCCTTCCCATGGCAGGTGGGCTGGACCTGAGTGATCTTTAAGGTCTTTTCCAACCCAAACCATTCTATAATTAGATCAATTTCTTATTCATCCCTGGCTTTTTTCCATCCCTGTTTTTACTTAAGTGTAACAGCTGCAACTCCCAGAGAAATTCCTTCCTGGCAACAAATTGCCATATTTCTTGAATTTATTTGCAAGTTAACCTTACTAGATAATCTACTTGGAGAGGAATTTTTGAGTTCACTATCTGCATGCAAACTCGTCAATCAGTCAAGTTAGTACATACAAAAAAGAAATATATAGCTATATGTATATATGGAAAGTGTAGTAATTTGAGTATGGCAAAAAATAGTATGCTCATCTTCACGAGGGTAACATGAATCTCTTAAAAGTCTTTAAGAACTATCATCATCTTAAAGATTATTTAATACCCCATTCGCTGTTGCTGGAGAACTTAAATACATATATATTCTTGCAGAAAGAATTAAAATCCCCAACCAAGTCTTAGCACCAAAGTAAATTAGGCCTTACAACAACACACACAATAAGTAAGTTAATGCAAAATACCATTTATGAATACACCAAAAATTGCAAGGAGTGTTAGCTGGGGGCTAAGGACAGGGTGGGATAATAAGTGCAAACTGCCTCTGCATTTTGTCAAACACATCCTGACTATCAGGTTGTGGGGTCTTAGGTACTGTTATGCACTAAGAAAGCAGGCATGAAAGCCTGGGAAAAGTTGCTGTTTGATCATATCAGTTGTGTTTTGTGTTTACCCTGAAAATCTTAATGCCTTTAAATTACCTTCTCAGCTATTAAAAATCAGGCAGTAGGCAAAAGATATTAGGTTGTAAATACAAATACATAATTATGTCTCTGTTTACTGTTGAGAAAAATGCCTATTCTGAGAGACATTGAAATCAGCAAAATGTAAAACCCTCCATTCCAAGAATTTCAAAATCACCAGCTGCAGGCTGCTGTTGCACAGAATTGTGTACTTGCGCTCAGAAAATTAATAATATAATTCCTAATTATATTATACCTTAATATTTTTAAATGTGCAGATTCATTCATTAGTTCTGCTGATAAGAGACTTGTTCTTGGCCTGGAGCACACAACCCATTTAGAGCAATGCTGGCAAGGGCTGGTCTCTAATGGCCCACTCCTTCATCCTGCACAGAACTCTGTTCAGCTGGCTTAGATGGTATAAAACATCACAAGGAAGATGACTGAAATGACTTTTGAGACACATTTCTGTAAAAAGCCCATCCAATTTCCTCAGCAGCATTACACACCATATTTTATCTATCCTATGTGAGAAGGCTGACAAATCCTACGTACCCTCCACAAGCTCACATATCAGAGTGCTTTATTCCCCAAGCCTGATAAGAATTCCTAGATAGTGAAAGAAGGGGGCAGCAGCAGGAGATCAAGGGGAAGTGAAGCAATCACTGCAGCCAAGTTTACAGGGTAGGGAGCATTGGAAGAACTTATTTCTGAGAGCACCTTGGGAGCTTGAGTGCCAGAGTGTCAGGGAGCTGAACTCCACAGGAATCCAGCAGTTGTACCATGTTTCTCTGCCATGGCATGCTTTAATCAACCATTTTTCTGAGAGAAAACACAAGTAGGCTTGAACTCCTCCCACCATTTGCACACCCACATAAACAAAAATACACTAGAGATGCATTTTTCTTCCTTTCTCTCTATTACTGCAAAAGATTATTTCTAGCTCCTTCATAGTGACTCTGGGACTTTTAAATGAAACATAACAGGGCTCCATGAACACTGGCACCAAGTATTAGAAAAATGAAGAATGTGAAGGCAATATTGTTAATTTCCTGTTCATCATCGTAATTTTGTTCTCTATTTCTTACCCTTCTGGTGCAGGTAAATGCACCTACTGGAAGGTGGTCCTACTGGAAATTGTGGTCTTCCCAGAGCTGACAGAAGTAACATCTATAGCAGTTATACTCAGAGTTATCATATTTTAGGATATCACCCAACCACAGTATTGGAGAAATAATAAAGACAGACTGATTTCTAAACAGCCAGTTAAAAAAAAAAAAAAGCCAAATTGTCTTCCCATTTCTGTCACTTCCAGTTATAAATGTTCCTGGCACACCTGTGTGCATGAAGAAGAAAAAATTCACCCTCCAGCATTTCTGTTTATTTACAAAACATTTTTACTGCTAAATCAAAGACAAAATTTAGCATCCAACTTAAAAAAAACCCCCTATGATTTAATAATCATGTGGAATGCAACAGATGTATTTGTCTTTGTAATAGTACATAAAAAGTTTAGAATTGTTATCCAAAATCTCTTTAAAAGCATAAACGTATTTGATGATAAAATATTTTGCAAGTTTCAGTTTTTGTCAATAAAAACTATATCAAAAAGACTGATGTTTTTCAGACTGCTCATGTAATTTCTGAAAAATATGTTAAAAAACCTAATAATACTTTCAGTGCCACTTAAAAAAAACCACTGAATACTCAATTAACTTTAGACAATTTCTGATTTTCCATTTGATCTGTAATGTATACATTACTCACACCAAATTTCCCTGAATAGCCACTGAGCAGAATTTTCCATATATAAGAAAAAGAATCCACCAGCATATTCCCTAAGAGTGAAACAGTGTTAAATAGTGCCAAATACTTATTTTTCTAACACATATCAAGGGATAATACACACATTTCTATGGAGTAGAGCCATGTAGTACATGAATATCTCCAGAAACCAACTCCTTTCCTCCATTAAATTCACATTGCAATTTAGAAAAAAGCCAGTATGCAACAAGAAGAAATCATTTATTTTTAAGAACATAAACTGGAGACCATAACACATGTAAGTGAGGAGCAGCAAACTGGCCTGACTGCTGAAAACACAGACAACTCTGTTGAAATGGAAACTGCAGCAGCATGAGCTGGATAACACATTACAACGTGATTTTAAATCATTTAAAACTGTACAAATGCACCAGAAATGAGTAGCAGGGTCTCTCAGTTCAGCACTTGGCACTGGCCAAGCATGGAGCTTCACACACACCTTCACATTTCTGCACCACTCTAACACGTAGAATGGCTAGTTCACATCCATTTAAAGCAGTTTTGTCTTAAGGTACCCAAAGATTTGCAATTAATTGCAGTAGCAAATTATGAAATAAAATTCCATTGAAACATGATGCCAAACACCAGGATAGCAGAGAATCCATGTCATTTAGGATACATATGAAAGCAGGATGAGCACAGGCAGACTAGGAAGAAAATTCACAAGGCTGAATGCATGCAGCTGGTTTTTAGTTAAATTCTCCTCAAAACCTTATTTGTCTTTAACCTGCAGCAGTGCTGAAGAGAAAGGGAGTACAATAAAAAGGCAAGGTTAAAATGCAAGAATGAAAAAAGATTGCCCAACTGGTCATGGCCATTGTGCAGCTGAGCCTTGTATCCCAGGAAACACCAAAATATTCCAAACATCTTCATGTCTCTTCCTCAAGTCACAATTCAGCACCACTAACCATATCATCATTGCTCATCCATTCAAGATTTTAGGTCCACAAGGTTTCTCTCATATTTTGCAAGGGATCTCGTTAGACACTTCTTATGCCTTTCTGTCCTCTCAGCAAGAGATTTACTTCTCTGAATTTTACAGTACATAAATACAGCCCTCCCTACACATAAATCAGGAACAACCTGAACCACACAGCAAGGTAAAGTACAGGAAACACAAGATAAGGTAGTTTTTCACCTCCTTCTCCTACTATCAGCCTGCATTTAGACACACCATGAAAGGTGCACTCAGTCTCTACTATTGCCCAACCTCCTTGAGCTCTGTTCATCTAACCACATATAAAGAAAAATACAGATGGAACAAATAGGAACAAAATTAGGCAGACCAGGAAAGACTGAATCAAGCAGAGAATATATACTGAGAAGACAAAGAAAAAGAAGTCACTGAGAACTGAAACTGAGAGACAGATAAAGGAGGGACTGGAAGACAGAACACAAGAAATATCTTATGCACATATTCACTGAGCATCTCTTAAAAGAAGGCTGTTGCTATGCTACTTGGTGCTATGGCACTCTGCAAAATAAGATCCAATTGAACATATTAGTTCCAGAGATTTCAATGTGTGACATTACACTTGAAAGCATTTGCATTTCTATTAATTTTTAAACAAGTTATTACCAGCACATTCATTGTCCAGACATTCTAAAAGGGAAACTCAGAACTGATAGCAGATGCCCTACGCAAAAAACAATTACAGAGTGGGTTTTCCCCCACCTCCTCTTTCACAAACAGGCAATCAAATTTTACTATCAATTAAAAAAAAACAACTTTTTTCTTCCTATTACCAACATTACATTAGCCTTCAGCTCAAGTTTCTTCTTACCAATCAAAGCCACATACACTGAAGATTCTCCCTGATTAATTTGGCTGTTTTATTGCAGAGCAGAACAAAAGATGTTTGAAGGTAACAAAGGTCTGATAAAGTGAGAAGTACAGATTCAAATATTGCATTCCAGCTAGTTTACATAAATTGAGGATTAGATTGATATTTCATCAAGGACTGTTTGCTCAACTTTTTGTCAAGACCACCACAAAAAGATTGCATTTTACCTGTGTGTGTGTGTATATATACAGCAGGTTTCAAATGAGAAATTAAGAAATATTTGAAGCTTCTCCTTACAAGGTACTTGAGTATGCATTTAAAATCTAATTTCACATAGATTTCTCCAAGGGTTAATCTAAACACACTTTGAACACATCTACTGCACTTTCTCAGCAGATTCCAAGGGCTGAAGTTCAGGCAACACAACCAAAGAAAATGTAAATTTCCTCACTTAAATATGCCTTCCCAAAACAGTGAACACAAGCCATTTTGGATGGTTTCCTTTCTGAGAAGGAAAGTGAATACCTATATAACAAAAATTGACATCACGACCATGAACTAAAAAAAAAGGTTTTGTCCTTGTTCAGCAACAAGAGTGCTTCCAACACAAGAGCAGTTGCTCTCCCCATCTCCTTTTACACTGCTCTGAATCACTCATTTGCTAACTTAGCAATCAGTTTTTCAGACCTTCTGGCAACATAATGTAAGCAGTGCCAAACAAAAAAACAACCCCACAAAAGAAAAAAACCCAACAACCACCACAGACCCTGAAGGTTAATCAAAGAACGAAAGCAATGGAATACACACACGCAAAAAGTAAAGGCCAAGACTGAAGATGATTGTCAAAATTTGAGAAACAAGTCAGTATTTCCAAATGATAAGCCAGTAACACAGTAACAGAATCTTCAAATGATTGCTCCCTAAAGTTTTTATAGTTTCTAAATTACTATTACTTTAAAGTTGCATTAATAAAGGTCAGACTACTTAACCATCCTGTACGACATCACAGTATTCTTTATATTAATAAATTCCTTTTTCAATAAAGTTTTTCACCAAATCCACTACAACCCCAAATAAGGCAGCATTCTCATAGGACCATGTTTTGCATAGTAACTGAGGCTTACATGAAGGATTCAGAATAGTTAGTACTTCATAGTCTCCCAGCATTAACTAGCTTTGCACCTAATAAAGCACACAACTCTACTGATCTCAGAAACCTAGGGCCTGTTAATGGCAACTGGAATTTTCTCCCTTCCCTTGCTCCAGTTTCACTGTTAAATCAATGCTGAATTATAAGTATGTATCCTAATATCTAAAAACCCCACCAGGAATGCCAAGGGTACTATAACCTGCACAGTGATTCTTATAAATACTAGACATTTTCTATTTTAAAAGCACATTTTCTATATTGCTTTCCTACAATACCTGAAGAATTTTTAGCACACTTAAGGGAGCTACAACAGAATGTCCATTCTAATATCTTTTCCACCACGTGAAACTCTTAAAAACCAGGATCTAAATAGACTTCAAAAATAAGCTTTTGTTATATTCCCTTACACTAAATTTACTGAACAATTCCCAGTTTTTCAAACCAGAATACTCTCTCTCTCATTCCCTAACTTGGAAAGACTTATTTTCGTAGCCTTCTTTTTAAGTCACTACTCCATAAAGTTCAAGACTTGCAAATCTGAGAGCTCAGACTGAGGAGGTCACCTAACTGCACATCCTCACAGGTGGGAAAGGCTCTAAGGAGCCCAAATGATTTTTATGATAGTAAAAGAATTGTCTCTTCTCAGTTCCTCAATTACTTCTTTTCTTCATGTCATCATTACAGCTTTACTCTTCTCACACCTTCCAAAAACTTCCTTTTGGAGAAAAGAAAGAAACAACCACCTTTTAAATCAGCTGATCCCATCAAAAACTTGAATACCAATAGTGTTTGCAGTATTTTGCCTTGAGTCTTTGCCACCTCATGCTTATATTTATTTCCAGTTTAAAACTTGCAGATGACAGCATTTACAGATTGCTAGTGATCCATGAGCTTAATCTTCTTTATTACTGTACAATATAGAGACTAATATTATAAACCCTTTTTCCCTAATTCTGGGTGCTAGATAGAATAACATGGTAGATTGTTTCACATGATACACAATAGTTTTAGGCTTTGTTATTGTAGATCTTAAGTTTCCATGAAGACAAATCAAAAATAAACACATAATTCACAACACCTTTAAACCTTGCTGATGAGGCTTACATAGTTCCAGAACATTGAAGTGATATCAAGAGGTGGTCTGGAAACTCTCATGGATTTGAAAGCCAATTAAACACCATGACACTCATTGTTCAAGTCACCCTTCCCTGAGGGGTAGATCACCAGACCCAGGAATCTTATCCTGAAGAGCCTCATTACACATTTGTCCTTTTATTTTTTTCCCTGGATACTGATGCTAGAGACACCACTGGAAACAAAACATGAAGGCTAGAGACAGTTCATCTCTGGCCCAAGAAAGACATCCTTAAATTAGAGATCACAGCCTAGAATATGGCATTAAAAATATATAAATATCTGCTGGAGAAGAAACACACACTAGTGCATGGCTGCAGACATTTGCTGGCAAACAGACTGACTCAAAGGAACATTCCTACATTCCTTTTTTTCCATTACTACCCTAGCTGGTCATGCAACCAGCAAACCTCCTACAAAAAGAACCTGGCTTCATGTGGTTACTTTAATTCACTCATCTCCTCTGGGCGGCCCTTATTTTGAATTTGTATGCACCATGATATTGGCCCAGTTTAAACTCCCTGAGTAATACTGCACCAGAGTTTCTGGCAAGATTAATGGGAAGTGGAGTTTTGGGAAACCCTTTAAGCACTTTCTTTGTAAATGGCCACAGGATGCTTAATGGAATAAGAAGCATTTCTCTCAAGTCAGCTTTTCTGTGTCATTTTCATTACTTGAACTTGAATAGAGGTCTAAGATCTTTACATTCCAGAGGTTACCTGGGGATTTTGGCTTAGAGCTCACCTTTTGCATAGGGAAAGGCTTCAAAAATAACTAATCACAGAATGGTTTGGGCTGGAAGGGACCTTAAACAACATCCAGTTCCAATTTCCCTGCCATGGACAGGGACACCTTCCACTAGACCAGAGCCCCATCCAACCTAGTTTGAGCCCTTCCTTCCCCAGGGATGGAGTATCCACAGCTTCTCTGGGCAACCTGCACCAGTGCCTCACCAGCCTCACAGTGAAGAATTTCATCCTAATATCCAATGTAAAACTACTGTCTCCCAGTTTGAAGCCAATTCTCCTTGTCCTGTCACTACATACTCTTGTAAATAGTCACTCCATTAAGAGGTCACACATATTTTAAATCTTAAAAATATTATAAAATATTTTAAATAAATATTAAACTATTTACTATCATAAATATTTTAAATAATTAATTCTTATGGTTTAGTCCCAGGAATTTCCTTCTTTTAAAATAATTAAAACACAAAAAGCAACTAGCTCACTTCTGTTTAGAGATACTCAAAAGTATTTTACAGAGTTACTTTGCAATGATATATTGAACTGTGAAGTTGCCAATTTGCAAGTATTTAGGAAAATCCATACAATTAAAGTATCCACACCCATTGAAATGCTAAGTTTTCAACAAGGACATGCTTGCTCTGACAGCAAACCTACTTCCTAAATGATCAGGAAAATAAGAAGCAGTATCTCATCTTAGCCCCTTCACCTTTATTTTCTTTCCACTCTCCTGAGCTCATAAATGATTTTTCATTTCTATTTAGTGTCTCTTTTAATAGAGAAAAAGAAAAAAATTAAATCATGAACATAATTTCCTTCTCCTATGAATTGTCCCAGAAATAGTGTTAATCATTTTGGGATAGATATTTGTGAGACAGGCAGCACACTTCTGCTGGCAATCTCCTCACTGAGATCAAGAATGGATTGTGAGCAGCAGAAATTTCACTACAGAGTCACAAATCTCAACAAGCAAGAACTGCAGCTGTGTCCTTATAGTTACAAAAAAAAGCATAAATTTCACATTCAACAGTGCCTGGAAATCAATTTCAGAACATGCCTCCTATTCAGACACATGGAAAACACTTCTACAGGCAAGAAAGACTGGATTGATTTTGAGGCAGAAACAGAGATCTGAAGAGGAGCTATGCACTGGAGTGAATCACACAAGAGTTGAGAGTCTGATCTCCTGGGGTTTACTGTGATACAAAACTCATCTGGGATTCCACATAGACTTCTGTCTTCCAGCAACAGAGGACCATCTCCTGACATCACCCAGTGATCAATTAAATACATCATATGGCATAGCTAATTATCTACAGAGGACAGTAAACTCACGGAATAGAAAACTAAAAAAAATATGCTTTGTTTTTTTACTTCCACAGCCTTCTGAAAGGTCTTTAAAAATATAATGCTGTCAGATTCACTGCCTTCAAAGGAAAATTAGCTAACTTTAGTTTATATTACATTCAACAATGCATTTTATGAACTAATGATGGCTTTTACCAGAAGAAAATAAGCAGGCTCCATACCTTGACAGTAAACTTTCATTTGATCATTTTAGCAGAAAATTTCACTCAGTGCACCATGTAATGTGATATAATTGTCTCACATGAAAGAGCAATGCCAGCTTCTGCTCTGTAGGCCAGGAAGATGAGAACTGGAATTCAGTTGCATAACGAGCTTCTCCTAGTAAAGAACTTCACAGCCTCCTGACTTACATGCCAATATTGTTGTAAATGTGCAAGGCAGACCAGTATTTACTTTGGTCTCTGACTGCTCACACAACAGGGATTTGTAACTCAGAAGAAAAACCCATTGGTGAAAACATTAATGTGAGCTACGGCTTCCAGAGAAAAATAGGTGTCAAACACATTCATGATGTAACTCCAATTTGGATCATTCTGGAACACCACAGGGTTCAATAAATTACAAGATGCACAAGTAATTCATCTTGGCTTGGAGCACCAGTTCCATTACCTCCTGCTAAAGAAAGATTCCTTAAGGCTAACAACATGCTCTTGCTTACCTCCTTCCCTAGTAGCAGAATGTTTACTTACAGGTAGATCATTTTTCACTGGCTTCCAATTTCACAAAGGCACTCAAGGAGCAAAAAAAACAAAGACTGGATTTTGTCTTGCATGCTTAGTCACCCAGCAATCAAATAGGCCATTGGCAAATGGTGTCCAAAAGAGAGACAGTGAAGAGCAAAATGTTTAAACAGCCAGTCCAGTCATCCTGGAAAGCTTGTGTGCATATTTAAGAATTATCAGTTACTTAGTTAGTTATTTTGACTAATAAATAAAAAAATAACTCAATTTGCACAAAATTAAATTTGAACTTGTAGTTCAAATCTACTCTGGTTACTTTCAAGCAAATACCAGATTTTCTGTGGTTAAGAAACACAGATCAGAAAGGCCAGGTCTTGGAAGACTTTCAAGGATTTCAGCCACAAAAAGAGGTTATTAAATCCCATAAAGCCACAGTTTCATAAGCTGCCTAAGCAGATTCAGGAGGGTTTGGGAGCAGGTTGATCTGCCTTCCCCACACACTCACAGCATCTCCTGTCTTCCTGCAGACACTCCCATTCCATGGCAACCAGGCCAATGAAAGGGCTGGACAGGCCAAGACTAAACCATGATTAAGAATATCTTTTTGGATCTTGGCCTGGTTCCAAAGCTCACCTACTAAAGGGAAGCAGCATGGATCTGCAGTCACTGCACAGGGGGAAGAGGAAAGCATTTCTTGGGCAAGAAGCCTCCAGCTGACAATTGTGGCATTTTTAACTCAGAGGCAGCCCAATGACAGCAGCAAATTGGTCAAAGTGGCCTGGGGGTTGTGACTGTATGAAAGGTAATGCTACAGGTAAATTATTGAAACCATTAAGCTCTGCATTTAGTGAGCAGCCCTCCCACAGACACTTCTGAGAGTCAGGTAAGTGTTTTTTATCCCTTGATGCAGCAGTGCCCAGTTTCTGAGATGATGGCCATCACAGCAAAACCAGTTTAGAGACTTTCTATGTCTCCTTATTTTACCAGGACAGCTGACTGAGAAACTTCACTAAGTTATGGTCGACATGAAAGGGATGACTCATTTTTCCTAAGCTAATTGCTCACAAGGGTGAGCAAAGTAGAAGGCATTTAGCTTCTTGAGCAATGTAAAGAGAACCACACCTGCTGACTCTCCAGTAAGGAACAATATGGTAGTTCATGAACGCTTGCACTAGAATATAATCTACAATAAAACTTAAGTGCTCACAAAAAGAATGGATTTCAACACCAGCTCTATAATTTAAATAAAGATTCCAGATTATATTACATTTCTTGACCATCACATTTCTCCTAATTAGAATTTTTTCCTTTTTTTCAAATCATTGTAACCAAATTCAAGTCAAGCAGTTACAAAAAGGTTATTTGGCTAATTAAAGGAAACAATGCATTTGCTCCCCCTGTCCCCTCCTCCAAGTCTGTCAGTCCATTTCACATACATCTAATCTTACACATACTACATCCCTCACATACTACAAACCTTGCTGCCCTGAATGGTAGCAATTTGAATTCGAACCAAATAATTTTCCCTTTTTATTACTGCCTTCTCTTGTATTACAGGTGTTTTCTGCCTTTGTCTTCAAGCTAAAACAAGCCCAGCATTAAGAACAAACACTGCTTCACTGCATACATGTATATTATGAAAGGTTTTAAACAGTAGCATCTGTTTCTGGAGAATGCAGATATCTGACCGAGCTAATAAGCATCCTGCACCTCTTCCACAGGTACTACTTTAACCCGCTTCCTCCACCACAACATTTTCAAGCTCTAGCACCACAGATTTACTGCAGTATTGTGGAAAGTGCAGAGCTCCAACACATGCTTGCCATCATACTCATACAATCACTCATTAAAAAGACTTAACAAACACGTTCAGAATAGCTTTCCACAGAACGTTTTTTCTTCTCCCAGCTTTCCTCCTTCATACTCCAAAGAAATGGATCTATTCAACACCTAGAAATTAGAGTAACTTTGCCAAACCTCCTTGCTCCAGGATCCCCTCTATACAAGTGTGCCTGAAGTCAGTATAAAATCCAGCTCCCTCTGGGTGCTGCTTTGACACTCCCCAACAAACCACTGGATGGAGACAGGAAAGGAGGTAGAACAAGAACAAGATAAAAACCCTCAATCTCTTTTCTGCAGTGGTTATAATTAAAATTTAATATTTTGCCCACAGCTGAGGCAGGGGTAATAAAATATTTGTTTTATTCCTTGAAAACATAATAGTTCTCCATGAAATCACTCAAAGTCACATGTGACCTCTCTCTCAAATCCCCAAACTTAAAGAACAAATATTAACCCTCACTCAGATCTGGAAGCAACAGTGAAAAATAAGACTTATGACAAACTGCAATACTTAAGCATGTTTAATTGCTTTTTTCCTTCCTTCCCCTTGGCTAAACAACATTTAATGAAACTCTACTGCAAAGTAGAGTAGAACACTTAAGCAGTGTTCACAAGCTGGTTATGCAGCCTCACTCTTCTGGACCTGGCAACAGGCAAGAGCTGTGAGTGCTACCTGAAGAACAAAACCATTTCACTGGAGAAGGTAAAGAGACAAGTAAGTTCTTAAAACATCATCACAAACTCTGGTCTCTAAATAGAACTCCTTTGATCTGTGCCTTATCACACTCACATGGAAATGAGTAAAAATTTATATTTAAGCACTACAACATGTAGGCACATGTACACATTCGCCCTCCTGCAGCACATTTTTGTGTATCCTACCTTTGTTCTTTATTTTCTTTTCAAATTCCAAAGAGTTTATCACCAAAATCATTATATTGGCTTCAAAACAGTTAGAGTACCTAAAATAACTGAAGAAAAACATCTCTTCCATATTAAAATGCAGTTTTAAGCATTTCAGAATCTTCAGATCTTCCACCTTTATTAGGCAGATTAGCATTATGCTTATTAAAGCTTCAGGATGTCTTTGAATTTCTTGCCTCTTTTCCAAAATGACCAGAATATTTTTCATTGATATGCATTAATTTTCAACATACATTTCATAGGTATTGAGCCAAGTGTTTTGAGTTGATTAAACATCAACTAGAGACATGGGTTTTCTGCCTTTTTAAGGCTCAGACAACCCACGGAGCTCCCAAGGCAAGCATTCAGAATCTGAGAGCATAGGAAGCTAGATCGGGTAATGTTGCTTCCTCCATCTCTTCTTTTTAATTTTAGATTATTGGGAAGGTATAAAGGAAACCACAACACTGTAAGAGAGACTGCAGTAGCTTAAGAGCTTGGGCTTTGCAGAGGAAGGGCAGAGGGGAGCAGACATGCTGTGCCTGGCTTGGAGCTTTATGTCTTGCTTTCTTGGCATTTTTTTTGTCATTACCCACACTCTTTTTTTTTTTAACCTTTTTGAGTCCTCTGCCCCTCTTACAGATCCAGGCAAGAATCCCCACTTTGTGTTACAGGTCAACACAGGCACAGAGGAAAGGCTTCTGTCCTTTTCTGGAGACCCATAAGCAACACAGTTTTTGAAGAGTCACAATGCAAGAGCCTTAAGTCTCCATGCAAATAAATAATGCATT
This sequence comes from Irena cyanogastra, assembly GCA_013397155.1. Lineage (NCBI taxonomy): Eukaryota > Metazoa > Chordata > Aves > Passeriformes > Irenidae > Irena > Irena cyanogastra. The sequence continues at coordinate 724,551 of VWZV01007382.1, forward strand.
GCTATGCATATAGAGGAAGACAAGCATTCCACTCAGGATGCAGCCTTTTACAACCTCAATTAATGGCTTTTGAGATCATCATTAGGACTGCACAAGAACAGCATTCTGGAGAGATGAAAGACATTCAGGAATGAGTCAAATCTCTTACACCATTTCTTAACAAATTACAAGTCTTGCTGCAAAGAACTATAATGCACCTCCAATTTTAATGACAGGCATAAGGCCTAATGGAAAAAAAGAAAAAAAATAAAAAGGCTCTGATAATGGCATTTGCTCAGCTTCCCTCAGCACAAGAACAGAGCAGAGAAAAAGCAATCTAAGACATGGAAGTGTTTTTTAGGCTGTTACCCACCACACTCATGGACAGGAATCAAAAGTAAGGCCATATTTGACTACAGAGTATTAGAGCATAATCACACAGTTTGTTATTCTTGAATAAGTCTTCCAGATATCTGGTAAGGTCCTTAAAATTTGATGGAGCTTCTTTTCCACCTAGTGCAGTACATTACTCCTTTAAGTCTAGAAATAGACATTTTGTTTTTACAATTGATTGGATTATTGCAAATCATTAACAAGAGAGATTCAACACCATCATGTCAGAGAACATAAAGAACAGGGGACTAGAAAGGACATCCTGGGTCACCAATTTCACCCCCTCATTTTAGAAGTAGCCCACTTTCCTTAATACTGGAAGGGCAAAATTTTACACACAAGAGTTCATTCTGACACTCCAATAGTCTCAGCAGTTCATAAGGACAGAAAAAAGAACACAAGGGCAAAGTCCTCCACTCCACCCTCCCAGTTTGTCCCTGCTATTCATTACTTGTCCATGCATATTGATTACAAAAGGGCTTTAAAGTGAGTACACTACTAGATGTTCTCATCTCAGCAACCACTTGCAAAACACAAAGGGAAGGAACATGTTCAGCCCTCAAAACCCTGTCTGCTTTTATGAGTCAAAAGAAAATTTACTTCTCAGAGTTAAAAAGATGTTTTCAAAGACAAGATATTTGAAAGCTCCTTTCCCACAAATACCCTGGCTTCTATAGAAGTTAATATTTCAGAGGCAGAATGCAATTAGTCATCAACAGCATGTTTTTAGTTGTCTTCAAAACAGGTTCTTTTAAAGAACCATCACCTCACAGCAAGGGTAGAGACCATTCTGGATTGCCCAGTGCTTTCCTCTGTAATTAGATATATACCCTATCCAGTTAAACCTATGTCACCATGAGAGACTGTCCCCCTCTTTCTTCAAATAATGCCTGAAAATATGTGAAGTTAAGTCTTCCCAAGCCTCAAGTTCATTTAAATATACTTTTACTGAGGAGGTGTTTGGAATCAGCCAACTGGCTTCCTATTGCTAATACAGATTTATTCTTCTAAAGGCCACTTCACAAAAGATTTTCAGAAAAACACCATCAAATCCTGCTTCAAAAGCTATAAAACAACAGGCACCATCAGCAGGAATTCTTGTCCTGTTACTAATATAACAAATTCAGAGCTTTTTTACACATTTGGAGCTGCTATGCAAGCATTTTGAAGAGTTTAAATGCAGAGACATCAGGTAATGTTTTCATGATTAAAAGCTTTGTGTTAGTTTGAATGCAATATTATGCTTGCAGAGTTTCTACATATTTCTTTCAAGAATTTAGTAAGCAAAGCTCATACTGTAAGTAATAAATACATTTTTGATCTTGGTTGAATCAGCAGAATGGTTAAAAAAAACACAGTGAAAGACAGACATTCTCTTCTCAAAATCATGTCTTATACCTGAAGCTTAGTTCCTTTTATTTTTGCAAACAACCTATCGAATACCAGAAGCAATCTAAGAGCTCTGTATTAATCAACAAAGCAGACAGTATGAGAACTGCCTAGATATAAACTGATAGCATAGCAGCACAATATCATATATTCTCAACTGTTATTACAAAGTTAGCAGCAAAACTACACATTATACTTGCAAAACTCTTGTGCACATGGTGTTTTTAAGGTACTTCACGCCTATCTATGAAAATACAAAGCAATTAGACTGTTTTACATATTACAAAGGTGTATATGAATGAACTCACTCTGCACACAGAAATTATCCTTACAGAAGAAAAAGCTGCAAAAATGGGCAAGGCATAAACGAGCTTCAAGGAAGGTGCATTCATTGCCACAGAGATAGAAATCCTTTGGGAACAAAGACAGGGGTGAGGCAAAAACACATCCAGCAAGGGGAAATACAGACAAATCACCATCCTGGTCATTGCCAGGCACCAAAATGCTGTGTTATATGACAGCGACAAATAATTGAGGGTAGCAACTTTAAACTTGAAGGGCTGACTTCGTGTCACTTACACGACAAACCAGCCACACAAGCAAGAGCATTTGGAAGTGGGAATCAGCTCCACCTGCAAGAAGCAGCCAATATCTCCATCAGGAGTCTGTATCCTTTCATTGCCAAAGGATGGCTACTGGCATTCAGTGACCACCCTGCTAATGAACTCTGGAGAGCAAGCTAAACATGCAGGACACAGTATTCTCTGCTCCCTTTCTGATCAGGCTCAGTAAAGACTTGCTCTCTAAGAAGGACTCAGAAGCCTGGATATGGAAGCAGCAGAGCAGTGCAAAGCCAGAGGTTGCAAACGACCCTACTCTACATTGTCTACTCCAATTTCAATGAAGATATTGTACATTTACTTCCATTCAATTACTTGTTATTCATTCAAGTGATTCTCTTGATGATACTGAGATTTAAATAGCCTGCATTCAACTGCACAAATGAAGGTGGGAGATTCTGGTTGATTAACATAGCTCAGCCATCACTTTCAAGAGACAAATCATAAGGCAAGATCCCTCAAAACAAAAAAAAAAAAACAAACAAAAAACCAAATCCAAGTACTTTAGAGCCTGCTTATCCCCAGAACAAGGGAAAAAAAAACAAAACAAACAAACAAAAAAAACCCAAAAACCTGACAGGGCACTTAGTAACTGGTGGAAAATTAATTTGGGTCACTCTACAGCACAGTTGCCATGGCAACTGCATGCCAAATGTACTAGGCATGCTCTTCATCCACGTTAATATAACATCAGCTATTCTTCATGAATTCCTAATCAATGTAAAACAAAGCACATTTCATAATTAGATATATGTTAAAATAAAACTTGTGTTACCATACAGCTCCTCTCTGTCAAGGAAGAAATGTCACCACCTCTTTCTTGTGCATACAGTAATCTGTCACATCATCTTAATTTCTTGAGAAAATTTCCACACCTAAATGTCACAGAAAAATAAGCACATCTGACTAGAAGTAGTGGGGGAAGGGTCAACCTGGAGGAAGTTTTTTTCCTGGATGCATGAATTTAATACCTGTGGTTTTTTTACAGTAAAGCTCTGGGCTAAAATCTAAATTCAGTAACACCAGTTTAAACCAAAACAAGCCTACTTGCTTTACACAAGTAAGACAACTTTACCTGACCTCTTTTTGAAGTACTTTACAGGCTGACCTCAAGAAGACACACTTTTGACCAGATGTGGTGGGAAGCTAATGCCTGGAGCAAAGAGCAGCTTTTGCACATACACACCAAACCCCTTAGCTTCCTTTTATTATTCTGATTATTTTTTATTTTTATGTCAAACTTCTGCTGCTTTAGAGCCTGTTTTAACTCTTAAAACTTCAATGTGGTTGAGCATTTTAAGACTAGACCTTCCTGTCAGCTAAAATTACATCACAGAACCAAAAATGCTTGAGCTATAAAAAAAATAGAAACTGTAGTTTTTCTCCTAGACAATATAAGACTGATTTAGTTTTAGATCTTACTCCAAAGATAATGGAAAGGAGTATATTTATATAAATAGATATAAAAAAAAGAAATCCTTGATGCTACACAAGTCACCACTCCAAAACCAGAGGATATCCCTCTCCCCATGAAAAAAAACCAACTACTTCCTCATTCCCACTAACTGTACCACATGAGTATTCAGACCAACATAAGACCATTTCACTGGCATTTCATTTTTCCCAGTATGGCTACACACCACAGCAGACTGGTTAAAACAGACTTTTGCAAGAGATCACCACCTTTGAAGCCTCTTAGAACATAAACTGAGACACCAGAACAGTGTAATGGTGGGTTAGCATGAAAGATTGCAGTGATGATGGGGCTTGTTCAGCATTTATGCTACTTCAAAATATCACTGCACTGAAGGCAACTGTGTCACTTGACATCTCATGCAGCCTGAATGTGATTTTGGGGTCTGGTAGCTTCCCTCAAGTTTACAGAGTACACGATTGATTGACTCAAAAAGAGATGATTTTTAAAATGGATCTGCACCTTCTCTTGACTGCCTCAAACAAAAACCTGACTTTGAGCTGTCAAGTCACCAAATGACTGAAGTTGGTGTTGATACTTAAAACCCATAGTCAAAGCTTTGTACTTGACAGAGCTGCCCCAAACTACAAAGCTGAAATAGGACAAAACTCTATTAGTCTTGGGTGTTAGTCCAGGCTTCAATATGCCCTCATATTACAAAACAGATTTGAGGGTTTTAATCTGGATTAAAAAGTAAGAGCCCCAGTAACCATTCCAAGTATGCTATTAAGACACAGCGAAAAAAAGTGTTCAACTTATTTATTTTCTTTTACACGAGCTTGAACACCAACACCTCAAAAGGTGTTCATTTCCCAAGTAAAACAATTGAAGAGCCCATAGTTCCTCCTAATTTCTTGAGGGTCAGAGAGCAATTACAAAATTTCATTTCATTTCTTCCTTTTTGAACACAGATAACAAAAGAAGTTTTTCAATTTTTCATCTTTTTCAAGTTATTTGGTCCTGTAATAAAGATAATATCAACAGACTTGCAGAACTTATTCTAGCATTAAAACAGCGCTTGGCTTTCAAAACACAGTGAGCAGAATTGTGCTTGGTTTGTTGCATTTTAGTGTTTATTGAACATGAAGGTGTGAGAAGATTTTGCATCTGTATTGTATATCTGTCATCATCTAGCAATACACACCACAGAGGGTTGTAAAGAAAAAAACCAGTTGTATATTAAATATCAAATCTCTATTAGGTGTCCATAGTATATTTGCATCTTAAAATGGTTTAATTCTCACATATTTCCTCCCCTCAAAAATACTCATTGTGTCAGTACCCACTTAATAAGGAAAGAATAGACTGCAGAGCACTCACAGCTTGAGAGAGTCAGGACATGATTCTAAATCCCAATTTCAAACTTCAATTGCCACCCTCTTAAGAGGAACCAGCCTAAGTGAAACAAACTTCTTTTTGAATACCCAACTGAAGACAAAAACAAAAAGTCAAAACAAATTATATAAGCAATTTCTACTGAAACAGGCACCAAGTGGTCATGGCTGACACACTGCACTTAGGTTTTGAATTATTTGGATGAAAAAGGTGGTATTTTCTACAATGATATTATTGTCCAAGTAGATAATTAAACAGCCTTGAAAACTATTTCATAACCACAATACTTTGGCTTTTTAGGTTAAGCAAAAAATACTTTGAGTTCAGAGAAGTTGAGAACAAGCAGTTTCAATTCAATAGATTCTTTATCAGCATGAGAACTTTCAAAATGCACAAAAAGATGATATTCCTTGAACCTGTCATTATGGGCCCTTGCAAGAAAAATCATCAGAAGAGATTCGAGTTTCAATTCTGGACTCTAATAGTTTTCTAATAATTCATTATCCATTCCTTGTTTCATGTCTAGGAGATACATACTCAAGTATTTAAAGTTACGTGTTTGCCGCATATGGAGCTACAAACAAACAGCTAACAAATCCAGATTCATGGTTTAGCTGGCAAGAATAATGACCTGAAAAACAAAAAGTCCCTTTTCTTTCCACAGAACACATTTCAGTATTCAGATTTAAAACTCAGTTTAGAGAACCCAGCTGACTGGAAATCATTCACAGGCAGTATTGGTGTACTATCTCCTAAATAACCAAAATCCCATGCTCTTCATTGGAGGTGCTTCCCAAATCCTCTTTGTTGAAGCTGTTACATTTCCACACTGAAGCACTGAGGAGCTGAAATTAAATTCAAGTCTTCCATGGCAACAGTATAATTTGAGACTGTCTGTCATATTTTATGTGAACCTTCTTACAATTAAGCAATTTATATAAGAGACCCAGGAAGGATGTCGCACTCTAAGTTAACAGGCACCTTCAGACAAGGAAGGAAAAAAAAATCCCACATGTTGAAATCCTGTCAAGTTTTAGTCTTGGCACTAGTGAATACTTCAGCATTTGAGGTGAGTCAAATTAGGACCAGAAGCACCACATAAGGCAGTGGAGGGAACGTGAGTATTAGAAATTCAAGCTTTCAGAGACTTCTGTCATATGTAGGGTTTGAGGCAGTTGAGCAGAATTTGATGGTCTGAGTTGCAGGCAAAGATATTAAAACTCCCTAACAAAAATCTTATAGGTGCCAATGAAATGGGGAGTTTCTCTGTACTGCAGGGACCCAAAGAGAGTGAATGTCATATTTCAGAGATGTGAAAATAAGCATAGTATACCTTATATAGTGGTCACTAATTTGGTCAGAGGGGATATTCATGATGAATAAGCTGTCTTGGAAAATAACTGCAACAATCAAGAGGTTACAACTGGAAGCAGTGTGTATTCCTGAGCAAGTCCCTTTTAATAGTTCAAAACTTGTTCTGAAGTTTTGTTTTGAAAGCTTCAGAAGGAAGAAATAAAATCCAAACCTAAATGACATCTGGCCCACGTGTTAAGCACTATGTTCAATACCTCAGGACAAGTTTAGCACATGCAATGTACCCCATCACTAAGTTAGAGATTCTCTCTCATGAAAGTGCATACATCAAACAGCCAAGTTCTGCCACACATCTAGTGCAAGACTTGTAGCTCAACTGGCATTGGTTTAATTTAAGCAGTGGAAAAGGTGACATGCAAACCCTAAGAAACATCAAGATGTTTCATGTTCCATCCAATTTGCTTAATACAGTGCTTTAAGCTCGACGTGAAATAAAAAAGCAACTTTATTGTGCTCGGCACAGTATCTTGCCCATATTATCTTATATTTTGGGGGGACAGGAGGTGGTTAGTAATTTAGAGCACACAGAAAAAAATAAGTGCTTAAACTGAGTGTCAGGTAGGCCCTTATTTACCTGATGCCAGAGCAGCTCTCAGTAGCTCATCCTACTCCTTTGTTTCCATCTGGAACTTCCATAGCCAGCACCACCTCTGCAGTCACAAGCTGAAAACAACACTTGATGTTCCTCACTAGCAGTAGTCCCCAAAACATCAAGATCCTGCACTCTATCACTCACTTATTCAGACAACTAGCTTGAAAACTGAAGGAATTAATATGTTCATTGTATTTACATAATTAGCGACCTTATTAACTTGGCCCTTTAGACATTAAATCCTTATCTTTACTCTTCTTCCCCAATTCATTGCATAAACTACTTAGCATAATTATAGTTTAGCATAGTTGTAAATTCCTAACTCCACTGTAGTTCAAGGCCTGCTGGCACACAGATTATGGGTTTCCATTCCAGAGCAAAAAACCTGATGATAAAAAGCTAACCTGGACTGACATCTGCCTGGGGAGGTATCTGGCTTTGAATCAGAGTTCAGATAAACAGCCATTCATTTTTAAACAAAACCTTAACACCACATGAATTGGGGAAGCACACTTCCTCCCCCACCACTTTAATTATAATACTATACTAATGATATATACAAATACATATCACAGATGCTAAATTCTATATGAAAGCAACCATGAAAGATACCATTACATATAAAAGTCATCAATAATAATAAAATATTTAAAAAAAAGATTGTCAGGCTCCTATTAAACAATCAATGCCAGTTAATGGTACACTAATAATTTATACCTATTCAAGAGATACAGAAAGAAAAGAATGTTATAGATACTTTGTGATCAGCAAACCCAACACAAACCTGCCTCAGTTTCACATTGGTATAATCTCTTGAATTTTACAGCTACAAGCAACTGGAGAAATAAAGAGAGCATATTTGTTCAACATTTGACAAGTGATTGAATATATGTATAGAGGAAGTATTTAAAAAACAAAGGACACTACGCTGGTTCACAATACCAGTCACAACTAAAAAATTTGGACACAATTTAGAGGGTCATGCAAAGACATCTGGGCCAAGAAGCTTCAAATTGAATCAATGTAACAATAAATTTAAAGTTGTTTCATCAAGGACATATAACAAACTGAATATAATAGTAGTTAACAGGAGGACTCTGATCAATATAAGTGATGTCAAGAAGGCATAGCAAAAAAATTTCTGCAGTTGTGTCCTTCATATTAAAGCACATTATCAAAGATGACTAAAACACTTAGGATTACAATCTTACTGGTTTTTGTACTATTTACACAACTACATAAGACAGATCAGCTACACAGACTAACTGCCTTAAAGCTCATTAATAAGCAGGAAATAAAAGAAAAAAGAGAGGTTTTATTTAAATGTCATATTGCTGAAAGGACTACAGGTAAATTTTCACAGCAGACAATATGAGTCTCACATGATAGTAAACCAGGCCCTTTCAAACAGTTAAAACTACACACATTTGTAACGCATCTGCTTTGCACAACTGTGTGTAGTAGTCTCAGTTAGCAGAGTTAAAGAAAGCATTCGTGGACTTCAAAAGCAGGAACCAAAGCGCTTAACTTTAGAAACAACAACAGCAATTCCAGAAAACACCCTGAAATCAATAACTGCCCACACCTGAATCCTATTTTCCTAGTAAAACATAGGTCTGCTCACATTAGAAGGTTTATTAGAAGGTTTTTGGGTAGTTAGTGCCTGTGACACCAAAACCATCACGCGATGTAGAAATGGCAGGTCCAGCCACCTTAAAGTTTGTATTTCAGATCAAGGGGATGCTTTCCAGGTTCCTCTTCCAGTAACCCCAGGAACCAAGAGCACATACCTCTGAATTAAACTGAAAACTCTGCTCCAAGGTTGCCTCTAACACGAGACAGGAGCAAACAGGCATCCAGTCCACTGGGTCACTCTGAAGTGATCAAAGATTTTAAGAGGTTAAATCACTGAACCAGCATGCAAGGTCATCAGCTCTGACTGCTCTGCTCCCCACCTGTTCATCCACACTGCCTGGGAATGGTGGCATGGCCCAGTTAGTGAGGGCTCTGGACCCAACCAGCTTCTGCAGAGTGACAGGAGCCTATTTCTGCCTGCATATATTACAAATCTGCATTAGGGAAATTAGGCCACAATCATGCATTTTCATCCTTACCAGCAAAACCAGCTTCATTTCTGCTTCACTCACTAAGAACACAAAAGCTGGATTGGTATTATTTGCTGACTGGATTACAAAATAATCAGGGGATATGATTGTTATGTTTGGTACTGTAAATCCTGAACATACAAATTATCAGAACTTTCAGATGATCTTTATGTTTACAATAGGCTACGAATAATGCAACTGTGTAGTAATAGCACCAAACTGAATAGTGCCAGAACCAGCACTCCAGCTACAAAAATGCATAGACATTAAGTGGAAAAAGAGAAAATTTTTTAAAAGAAAATTGGAATAGTACTTCAGCAATCATTGATTTTTCATATTTAAAAATACATTACTTTTTCTGGAAATAACTTTGTGAAATAACTCCTGCTTAATCTGCAAGATAAATATGCTAGTTTAATATACTTATAAAGCATAAATAAGAAAGTGCACTGTAAATATACATTTATAAACACACAGGAGGCAGTTTACACCACTGCAAACTGCATTTTTCTGCTGACTCAAACGTTTTGCTTGCTGAGTGGAGCATGACTGTGTTGCACAGGTGGCACTATCAGTGTAACATTACAACTTGAGCTAAGAGAGCCTTTTCCAATCCAAGAGCCCACAAATGCCATTTGCACTTGATGCTGAGAGGAGAGCAGATCAGTCACAAGTAAGCCTGAATAAGATAGGAGATCAAGCAAAACAAAAATCTGCTTATACCATATTAACAGAATTTGATTCTTCAGGTGTTTACAAAAGGCAACAATCTGTACAGAAGTGAAAAGCTTTTATCCAGAAATTCAGCTAGTGATGACACAGGATTAAGAGCTGCTCTATTTGCTTCAACATATCACCAAGGTGCAAGAATGTGCCACTGAAAAATAGCTTGATTTGCCTGGCCAGACAGTTGTGGTTTTAAATTTTTATATTTGCTCCACCAGAAATTTGTTTGATTTTATTCAGAAAACAAATGTATTAAATGAAAGCCAACAGCAAACACACTCCATTTATCAATCTGGAGCGTAATTCTAAATTCTCTAGACAAAAAAAACCTAAATACCATAGCCCATTAATTTTTCTGCTTAAACTGGGGGACCAAGAGCTGTTTTGGCAGCCCATATCTGTTAAAATAACTCCCAAACCACTGACCTCAGATTTGACTTTCTTCCACATGCTGACTCAAACTTTCATACAAAATACAGGACTGCAAATTAAAATCCTCTTATTCACAGACTATTAAAATTTAACACAAAATATTCAGTCTATTATCAATTGTGGAACCACTAGGACTACAGAAATGTCACTAAGTTTGAGAACTGTTGCCAAGGATTTCTGACATAATTCAATAGAGCTGTAATGTAACAATTCAATATCTTATGTGTTTAAGTGTCTCCTTCAAGTCTAGCTGCTCATAAAAAGAGTTCCAGAGCCTCCACATCCTTCAGTTTCCACACAATACTTTTTGTTTTCAAATACCTTTGGAGCTTCCCCCCAATTTTGCATTCCTTTCCTTTCTTCTTGATATAATAACCTGATAAGTATTATCAGCAGATGCTCCAAATTTCACCAAAAAGTGGCTTATTAACTAGGGTTTGCTGCTGGTCTGATATTGATATTCTAAGCAACAGGGAAGTTTTCCAAAATAACCTAAAAAACTGCATCCATGTCAGCTGGGTGGTGCAAATGGGACATGCTCTCACTTGTTTATCTGTGAGCTACATCCCTACTCTCTGCTCAGCACTTGGATTCTAAGTGCTTTCAGGGTATAGACAACAAAATTCTCAGTTTCACACTGCTACCAGAGCAAACCAAGTTTCTTATTTGCAGTCCAGGTCACCATAACATGTTTTCTATCCCATCACACCAAGAGAATGCCACTGCACAAATCCCTGCTGCTCACGTATATTTCCACCAATCCACATCAGTAAAGGGAGGAGGACTGTAAAAAGGACAATTAAACCCATCAGACTTGTTTAAGAGGAAGAATTTCATAGATTAGGACTGCTCAGTTGAAGCAGTGCTGACCACAGCAGGACATTACATAAGGCTATAAAGTCACACTCAGAAGGGGAAAGTGATCAAACAGCCTCACACTGCTCACAATTTTCCCCAACACCAACACACACGGCCCTGGAATGAAACAGAAGAAAGAAAAAGCAAGATATAATTCTTCACACAGTCTACAGTTAAGGTGTGAGTGAGCCAGCTTCTTCCAAAGATGGATTAGAAAATTAAACAGAATAAAAATTCAGCAACCAAAACCAGATAGCACTTGCCACTCAGGAAGCTACAAGCCACAAACACTCAAAATACCCTAGAGCAATCTTAGTCCATGCTTGCCTGCACTGATGCTCTTTCTGGAATTGTCCAGGAATAGGTGCCAGGCAGAAGAGACTCAGAACCAAGGGAGCATTATTTCTTATGCCAGTGATGCCTCTTAAATTAACTCAAAGCCACACTCAGCACTATTTATAAAACACCTGATACCTCCCTAAAAAGGACTGGTGTCTTCACACCTGGTAAACTTAATGTGCCTCTAAATCCAATCACTATAAAAGAAAGTATTTTGCACATCCCCAGCTGAAATGTATCTACTCCTGAGCTGGCTGCAGCTGGTATGAAACTGCCTCTCAGGCACTGGGGATGAACCATAGGAAAAGGAGAGAACACAGAATAATTTCCTTGGTGTTTTGTCTTAGTCATCCCTTAAATTTCATCAGGTAGTACTGCAAGCTCCCACACGTTGTGATATATCTTGAAGAGAGGAATGGGAACAAAAAAAAAAAAAAGACATTTACTCCAACTGTTGACAATACACACATACTACAATATACAGGCAATGATTTTATAACTATTGTGGGAACAAGAGGAGCTGGGTAAAGAAACTGACAAATGAAACTGGTTACTGTGGAAGATTTGCCCAAATCTTTTACCTCACAACCCACGAAAACTGTATTTAACTTCTGAGATCAGGAGGCAATCTGAAGGTTTGAGGTTTTTTTGGTGTGTGTCCAGTTAGGGTTTTTTGTTTGTTTGTTTATTTTAGCTTTATTTTATTTTTTTTCCAAAATAACATAAATCACCAAAAGAGTTCCCACTACTAAAAGTTAAAAGTTTTAGGTTGCCTCAAAAAAGAAAATGCACATAGTTCAAATAATTATGTAATTCACAAGCTAACAGCAGAATAACAAATTCTCTAGGAGAGAGGAGAAGTAATGTTTCAGTTTTCATATTTTAATGCCTGAATATCATAACCCTCTTATAGATTAAGTTACAATGATCTTGAGGGAAGCAGCATTTTCAGTTTTTTTTAAACCAAAACCAGATTCATTTACATGCTGAATCAGGCCTTTATAAATTCAAACTTGTTCAAGACTCCCCAAAATGAGCACATATGAAAACCCAGTCCTGCTATACTCCACACTCCTAGCACACATTTGATTGCAGATGAAATAGACACCAAGTTTTGTTCTCCAAGAGAATAGAAATTTGAACACAGCAACTCAGAGCTTCACTATCAGAGATGATTTTGGTTTTGTACAACTGGCATAAAGAACAAAAACTTAAGCTTCCTTTCTGTCAAAACACATTAATATTAAGACAGAGCTCCAAAAGACTTGGAAAATTGACACTTTGTAAAAGCAGCTCTCAAGTTTCACACAAGGGTAGATTAAAAGAAGAGCAGTAGGACTGTGCCAAACAAATCTCTGCAGTGCTTGTTTCAAAGCCACTCAAGAGAAATTAAAGACCAGATTTCACTCTCCCATTCATATTCCACAGAGGCAAGTACATCCAAACCCAGAAATCACCACCTCTCTTTAAATCCGTTTTTGGCTACTTAAAATTGCTTGCCTTAATTGCATCAATCTCAGCAGCCACAGCAGACAAAGCTAATGCCAATTCAAAGGCAGTTAATTGTATACAGTATTTTCTTTAACCTTTTCATTTGCACTCACACCTAGAGCACAGCCACATCACTGCCTCATGGAAGTTACTTTGCATCCTTGTGCACTGAAATCGCCTCACACTTGAGGGAGCCAAGTCAAGGAAGAGCAGCAGCCTACACAAACTTTGCCAAAATTTAGTTTTAACAGCAAGTGAGGACTTTAAGTTACCAACCCAAAGTCAGGGTGTGAGTGAAACGCCCCTACCCCACACCTCAAAGACTGCAGCCCATCTCTGGGGGAAGAGGAAGGTGGAAAGGAAAGGGGGTAAGAGTGCAGTCACAGATAAAGCCAGTGTCCTGCACACATTTTGCTTTCCTTGCTTTTGTTTGCTGCTTCCTGACAATGCCAGGCTCAAAACTAGAATTCGCTAATGGGCACGTAATAAATTAAATCACTATTCTTCTTTTCAAGACTACATTTGGACAAGCAGACAATTAGAAGAAGCTGGAATTCAGAATGGTTTGGTATTACATTGTGTTAACAGCTCAGAGATTTGATGAGGCACCCGTTAAGGGCACTCTATTGATCAGATAAATAAATGACTGCAGCCCAAGCTTGCAAACCAAAAAGAAATCAAAAGTAACAAAACATACATTTGTGGGGACAACAATCACAGTTGTTAAGGAAAAAGATACAAATGGTAAAAAAGGGAAAAATGCTGTCAAGACCAGGTATGTACGCAGTTTTTAGTTAGAGATATTCCTGTCTCACTTAAAAGAAAAAACCTATAACATCCATACAGTAACACATTTGACTTGAGCATAGCAAAGTGACAACAGTAGAGCCCCAAAAACAGTTAAAGGCCTAAATTCAGAAAACACTATTTAAAAGACAGAGATACTCTGATAAAAATCAGAATATACTCTGTGGCAGCATATGCCACAGCACATGCAGTAGCCAAGATGGCCATGACACACAGAGCATGACCATACAACTGCAGAAGGCTTTAAGCATCCCCATACAGAGTAACACCTTACCCCATCAGAAGGCTTTAAGGCATCTGCCCATACAGAGTAACACCCTGCCATTTCAGCAAGCTGCAAGCTCACCTTTACTTACCCTTCAGCCCAACCTTTTATCCCCTCATGTTCATACATCACACCTGTGCCCTCTGTTCCCTCTGGTGGTTGCTCAGCACACCTGGGCACTCCCTGGCTCATTGCTGTCAATGCTGCTCACCTGCAGCTCACAGCTGAGCCCATTGGGGATGAGGCTGGGCTGCAGCCCCACTCCCAATCACCATAAACTGTGTGCCTACAATATTCTATGTTAATGTGCTAAGACATTGTCCACAATAGGACATTAAAATATTCTTGTCTCAAAACTAATAAACCAATGTGAATTTCAACTACAGAAAATAATAAAAAGAGCTATAGCATTTGTGAATTATTTTAATATATAAGTTAGAGACAAGAAATTTATTATAAAGATTTTGTAGGGAAAATTTACTGGGGGTTTGATGCACTACATGGAAAAAATACTTCAACAAGGTAGGTTAGGTTAGTTAGGTTCTTAGTAATTTCCAACAGAGAGAAATTCAGCAGATGACTGGAATGCTGCACTTTGATGCCATTTCCCTGTATGACTAGAACAAGACATAATAATTCTAAGAGAACCAGTGGACCAGACAGGACAAGATTTGCCTATATTCCTACTTCATGGAAGTTACAGTATCATATCTACCTAATCACTTCACAAAATAGTAAAACAATTAAGATTTTTACTACTGAAACTACCCCCTTTGTCTCCCTTAATTCAACCCTGTGATGTATGTAAATAATATTGTCTTCTTTCATACATGAAACAACAAGGCATGGGGGAAAAGATTCCTCTAAATCCAAACGTAGCAAAGAAGTGCAACACAAATATTTTGAAGAAGCTGGAGTCCAGATCTGGATTGTCCAAACATAGCTTTGTCTATTATTGCAGATTAACACCCCAGAATACAAATACTGACAGTGTTCTGACACTGTAAGCGTTAAGATAAACACACACACCCTCCCCATCACAACAACTTTTGCATATGGAAAACAAATTAAAGTATGAAAATATTTTCTCGAGAGGCAAGGCTTTATAATCGTGGCTGCCATGCACAGTGCAGAGTGTAACATCTTGCAGAATGGAAGGGTATTTGCTGCACAGCAATTTCAGCTCTGTTGCCAGCTCGATTATCACCATACCGTGCTGGCAAGTGCAGCTTTTTCTGTATGAGAATATCTCAGAGCAGATTTCATTGTTGCTAGGGAGCTGCACAGCTCGAGGGCCCTGAAGGAAGAACAAATGCTGCAAATTGGTGGTACCCAATCAACAGTCAATCTGTTTAAGGTCCATTACTTCTCATTACCTTTTAACCATTATTTACTTTCTATTAGTTCAGACAGGATGATTCTAAAAAGGATGGCTGAAAAGGGCCAACTCAATAGACACTTTTTCAAGCCAATTCTAATTATTTTTTTTTAACTACACCATCCATCAAAAGATAAATACAATCTCCAGTCCAAACTGGCATTGTGTCTAACTTTGCACCAGCGACTTGTAAACATATTTGGAATGTGATGATGGGAAGGAAGGACATGAACTCTTTCACACACAGCACTCAGTATTATTTCACTGTTCAGGACATGCAAGGACATAAAGCCAAGGACTGCAAATCTGAGTTTTTTTATAGGATATTCCTAATGAAAATTCAGGACAGGATTTTTAGTGTAATGTTTTGACAACGGTTTCAGTTACTGAGAGAAGAACTTTTCCAATTCTGTACCACCTGAAAGAGATTAGCAGAGTGCTTCTTGAAGGATGAAGACTTCATGATTCTGATTTCCAGTGCTGAGCTCTGCCATATTAAATAGAATTGTATAAGGTTACAAATGGTTGCCTGAACTTCATGCTCAAGTTCACAACTCCTGGGTGTCTTTGCAACCTGTGTAATTCATACCTGCATTGCTTTTGGTCTCGTTGGAATGGCTGTACCATTGTAGCAGCCCCTACATGTGGTGATACAACCACTCTGGCACTGCAAAGTGGATTTCAGAGTTAGCCTAGTTTATCCTTTCACTCAGAGTGAAGAATGGGACTGGGGAAGGAAGGGGGATCAATCATGTTCCTGTTATATACTCCTGAGGAGATGGCTGGAAGATACAATTCCTAACACTTATCTCTCACATTCAGCTGTGGTCAGTATCAGCCAGTGAAGTTTCAGGGAAGAGAGAGACTTCTTCCCAAAAACACCTCTTAATCATTGCATGGAAGGTAAAAACACAACAACCCAGATTAAAACCCAGGCTGCCCATGTGTCTTATTTACAGGCAACTTTGATGTCTTTTCTTCATTTGTTTGTGCAGCAGAACCTTCTTTAATGGTTGATGAAACCCATTTGTCCTGACACAGATGAGATCTGAAATATGAGGTGCCCTAGATATTGGTAGATCAAATTGTTAGCTCTGTACTCTGCAAAAACCCCCCACTTCATTCTGAATTTCTCAAACCCCTAATACCTTTCAATTTGAAGTTTAGTCTCAACTTATATTTTCTATGAGAATTTTTAGACGCTTGGAATTCATACTCAATATACGAGCTGCATTTTTTGTCCATCTGATTAAAATGTACTTTATTTAATATTTAGCTATTAATGCCTCATTATCTGCTTTTGTTCTTACCTTCTTATAATATAACACTTCCATTGCTGAAATGTTATGAATATTTTAGTGCCTAATTGTATGTGCATTTTCATTTATTGGTATCACTTTCTGAAGGTGTTACTGGAATTGTGCTCTTCATCCCGTGGTATTCTCGGCACAAGTAACTTTGCACAGAACCTCTCTGCGGTGCATTAAAATCTTTAATAAAGATGAAGTCATTTTCAGACACATGACTTCAAAGCATTTCTTTTTAACCTTTGTCCCTCTCTTCACAAATCATCTCCTGCAAAAAAATTCCCACTTGAAAGATCTTCCCCTGTTTTTCACCAGTGTAAAAGTGCATTAAAAAATGCAATCTACTTCCCTTTTAGTAAATGTGGTTAGTGTCCCATGAATTTGAAGTTTTACTCCAAAGCACATGCACACAATTGCACACAAACACAGAAGATAGCTCCAGACCAATGAAGTGCTGCCCTGTGTGTTTATGCACCTTGTAAGATTTAAGCAGCAAATGCTAAGCACAAATTCAGAATGCCATTAACCCATTTGCTGCTCCAGTAGAGTGAGCTTAATAAAAGTTTGCTCTTGTTTGAATTCACAGCTGCTGATTGATAATATAAGTGACACAGAAGAGCCAAGGGAGTGTGAATTGATCCGACTACAGTGCAGCTACACAGATTTTGCATAACATTCAGCAAATTATTTTCAACATGAAAAACATTTTAAACATAAGCAGATTTAGGAATTGCTCTGCAGAAAGCCATCTCCTTTATTTATGACAAAGAGCCTGCAGATTCCAGCTCTTTCATTCCCTCTGTCAATGCAACACATGAGTTATCTCCTGTCACTGTGAGCACTCACCAATTAATCTTCAGCTGCAGCCCTCTTCTAGAACATGTCACTGCTGTGATTTTGTTTCCCTCAGATGCCTTTCCTGTTATTATGCTCTCACATTTGGATTTGTATCTTAATTACATGTTAATATTTCTCTACAAGGAAGGGGGTGAATCAATCTCATGAATTAATAGTGAACAGAGTGATAATCCAGGAAGGATAATGCATTGATAAAAGTGCTCTCAGGGGATGTATTCTACAAGATTGAAAACAACAGCTCACAAAGAAGTGCACTGATTAGAAGTGATTGAAGGGGAATGAAAGTTGAGGATGGGCAGGACAGACCAAAGATGGTAAAGTCTACTTAAACTGAAAGAAGCATATTAATTTATATTATTAATATATTTACATTAATTCCTATGAAATTTTGAAAAAAATGATGTAATTAAAACCTACTTAAATTATTTAACAATAATTATGTACAAATCTTTTCCCAGAATCCTTTTCATATACTGGAGGTGATGTAAAGGATCACCTCCAATGACTTGCAATTACATAAGATATTCCAAATTGCAGAATTTGCTGTATGCTACTAAACAACTTCCCTTCTGCTTTCCGGCCAGTGGGAATCATAATCAGGGCTAAACTGAACTGCCAAGTGGTCAGAAAAAAAATTAGAGGCAGAACAAAAAATAAAACAGAATAAGCATGACACAGGCCAAAATCTATATACTCATGCTAGAATTTCCCTCTAAGTGGAAACATGTAGATAAACTTCCATTTGAAATAGACTTGGAAAAATACTCAAATTGGAAAAAGAAACTTTGCCTAAACAGTGTTCTATTTTTGTAGATTTTTTTTTTATTGTTGAGAGAACCATGAAGGTTTTCTTTCTTTCTTTTTTTTTTTTTTTTTCAGATCAAAACTTCTCAGCATTGGTTTTTTTTTGTTTTGTTTTTTTTTTTTGCCTTTTGTTTCCATAAAAGGCCAAGATTGTCCTAGAAGCTTCGGTAAATTAAGGAGGAACTGGCAGATGGTTTGTGAATACAAGCAGTTTTGAAAAACAAGCTTCATTGAAAATTTACTTTCAAGCAACTGCTCCCAACTCCAATTAATCTCCTGTGAGAAATAAGGAGATAATGCTTTTGTGCTTTTTATTCCAAATATGGCTTATAAAAGAGACAGATAGAAAATATAAATTACTTAGAACCAAGCACTCTAAATAAAAAGTGTATCTCTTAGGTAAAAAGTGGTAATATATTTGTAAAGAAATCTGAAAACATCCCACAGTCCTTAGGGGGAAAATTAAAAAAAAAATCAAATGGGAACAAAATGTGTCATGGAAGACAGTGGATACTGTCATTAGAGCTCTAAGTCTATTATTGTATGTGCTTAGAATTAGCTCTGAATAACTACAGATGAGGCAACAATAGGAATTTCAGCTTGTGCTGGGATGCAGATTTGGTTTAGATATGTGATATTTCCACACTGTTTAATCAAAAACTGTTACATGAGAGTAGACTTAGTTTTGTTTCTTATGATCATTTCATTCAGATTTAAAGAGAATTTATCTGACTTTAATCTCCTCCTCTATTTAAAAAGTAATCATTTTCCATATCTAAACCATCTAAAAGTATCCAAAGCACAGGCACTGTGATTTTCATAAAGAGATTTTCATATTTTAGCTAGAAATACAGTAATCAAAGCCAGAATTTTCTTCTCTGGTACTGGTATCATGTTTCTACTTACTTATTCCTGATACACAAATATTTTTTTTCAATAATGATCTTGCTATTGATATACTTTCTTCTCAGTATTTGCATTTTTTAAAACAATAATGAATTAGAGCAGCAAAGGCAAAAAAAGATTACTTTTATCTGTTAATTGTACTTGTTTTAGCTTGAGTTTATGCAGGAGCATCAAAAGATCATCTGAAAACTTTCAGTTTAAATCTGTCCCAGTTGCAGCTTACTTTGCCCATTTCCATTATTTAAAATCTGCATCATTAAACCTTCAGCACAGCAAAGAAGCACACAACTTTTAAGATGTTTAGAATGAGATATCATGTATGGTGTCTGTGCACTCTCATCTGATTTCACACTTTGAAATATTTCCACAGTCCTTTCCAGAATGAAA
Organism: Irena cyanogastra; assembly: GCA_013397155.1. Classification (NCBI taxonomy): domain Eukaryota; kingdom Metazoa; phylum Chordata; class Aves; order Passeriformes; family Irenidae; genus Irena; species Irena cyanogastra. The sequence continues at coordinate 744,370 of VWZV01007382.1, forward strand.
GTATCACATGTTTTCACTGGAGAGACACATAATAAGACCATTAAAGAGCTTTTAAATCATTAGAATCTTCATGTATCTTAATATCCTCCTTATTTTATTTTTTTTTTTACATCAAATAATGATGACTCGGCTTTTAATGTATCATTCCTTCGTGGAATTATAGAAGATCAACAACAAAGCCCCTTAACATGAAAAGGAGGGATCCAAAGAAGTGGTCTGAAGAAAACCCACGGACTTAAAGGTTCCCCAGGTGTGCAAATATGTTTTCTGAAAGGCTCACAGACGAGAAATCTTTAAATAGGCTTTATGTTGCTGGGTATTTATGTTCTTTTTACCATTCTCAGTACAAAATATTAAGCTCAGAACATTGTCCAGTAACCGAGGAGTTGATGAAAAAACAGAATTCAATTCCATTCTTCTAGTATTGGCCAGGAAGAAGAAATACATGTTGAAAGTAACTGAAGTTAGCACCAGAGGGAAGCTAAAAGCACAAAGTACTACAAAAAATGATCAGCCTTAAATCAACAGAACATTTCCAAATAGGTGTCGGGCTCCAAAGACCTCTTGATCATTTTCTACTCCTTTCAAAACCCCAGCCAAAAGTCTGGACTCTCATTTAAATGGGATATGTATGCAGGAAACTTAAGAAGTCATCAGAGACTTCTCATCACCATCATAATCATCTGCAGCTCAGTTATTCAGTAGCATAAAGAACTACATCCCATTTCCAAAGCTTTTTATTTTTTTTTCATTTTTCATGATTTAGAGTTATTTTTCATTTCTTTTGGTGACCAGCTTCATTATTTCCCTTATAAGTTACTTGGGCTCAGAACCTAGAGTTTCTACCTCAGCTATAAATAGGAAGTTTCAATTAAGCATATTTTAGAACTATTTTAATGATGCCAGCAAAGAGTTTTTTTGTCTTTTGGAAAGTGTTTTCCCTTCATTCTCAATTTATTTATAAGCTGTCTAATATCTTTGCTTATAGTACTTACACTCCTTGTGTACTGAAGATTTCTTTCAGCTTCTAAAAATGTTTCCATCTACCACAAGGCTCCACTTAATGCCGTGGTCAGTAAGGCATACATTTCACATGATTATTAATTGGTGGAAAGATCATGTAAGCTTGGATTTTCCAAGATTTTTGCAACAGATTCTGCAGTGTAGCTTTAATGTTTTATCCACCCTCTAAATTCCCAGAGACTTGGGTGGAATAAAGAAAAACACAAAAGGGCCCATCCACATGACTTTTTCTTTCTCTCCCCCTTTTCTCCCACTTGAGTCATGCATCCACCAGAGGGCAATGCTGCCGCTGAGAAGCAGCTGATTCCTAAAAATTCAGAACTTCACTTCATCAGAACACTTAGAGAAATTGCATGAGTAACCAGAGACAGAGAAATCCTGCTCCAGCAGTACATTAGACTGACTTTTGAATGGGGCAAAGGGAACAGATGGACAGGAATAAAGAGATTAAGCTGTGAGACAGAGTGGAAATTGGAGAGAAGAAAGCACATCTTACCCCCAGAATTTACCTTTGTTGGCAATAGAGATTAATGTATTTGAGAGAAGAGCTCTAACTCAAATTCTGGCAGCTTACCATGACTCAAGATATCAGTGGGATGTGAAGCTTCCCCATCTCACTCAGCTTTGGTTGCTTCACTGCACTTCCTATCCACAATGTCCAAAAAAGTCATTGCTGCCTGCTAGAGCAACTACAAATTAGTTTATAGTCTTAATATGGATTTTATTTAGAGCCAGAGTGATAAAACTTTGCAGCCTCAAGCTGGCACTCCTCTTGGCAGCTGTGAATGTACCTGACAAATACAGAGAGCAACTCACCTCCATAAATACAGAAATTGTTCGAGCTTGCAGGAATCATGGCAAAAGATGAAGCACTTAAGCTACACCAGCTACAGTAGAGCAAGAAATCTTTCATTCAAAACCCTGGAAACTCGAAAGAGAATCAGTGGCTCTCATTTAACTTCTCCACACTTCCAGGACAGCAGCTTTGAAAGGCCAGAGTTAAATCCCAACCTGACAGGCTGACACTGCTTTGTCAGTAGAGCAGTATTGACTGCACTGGTTTGCAATCAGGTGTGAAAGTGCTAATGGCAGTTTTCATCACAGCTCAGCTCCTCAGACTTTAAAAACCTTACAGTTCTCTTGCAAAAAGAAAAAAAAAAAAAAAAAAGAAAGAAGCATTCACAGATCTATGTTTTTTGTTCTTTCACGGAGAAGTGGCTGGTTAGCAATGAGGAGTTCAAAACAGCTTTATGCAAATTTTTGGTTTATTCCCTAATTAGGCTACCTTAGAACCACAAGCATTTTACCTATCAGCTAACTACAAATTTCCCAGATTCAAGGATGTCTCTTTTTATCCTTCCATTGGTCTACTAGGACAGGAGCCCACTGAAATTTTAGAAGTTTTACAGGTTTAGTTTCAAATTTTCTATATGTACCAAGGGAAAATTACTACCTAGCAATAGAACATACCTATTCCTGTAAAACTAATCAGAAAATCTTTAAATTAGTCTCTTGCCAAACACACATTCTGAAGTACAACCGAATGGCCCTGGAAGCCAGCCAGCTGAAGGAGAGACCATGATTTGCTTGTAATGTTTGTATTCAATATTTATTAAGCAGAGGGATGTGTGTTACGAATAAAGAATTGTGGCATTCCCAATTCTCACATCCCTGCCACTGCAGAGTGATTAGTCCTGCAACAAACCTTTATCCTTTTCATCTGCAAGACCCCCCTGGGGGCCCCCTGTGTGGGAGACTCCTAATAAAAGTGCTGTGTCAGGATTGAGAGACAAACATGACTTTTTCAGTCTTCAGGTGCTGTTTATTTTTTATCTTGTCAGAAGTTCTGTGTGCCATCTACACCAGACTTAGTGCACATGGAGAAGACAGCAAAAAGGTCACAAGATGCACAATTTCAAAGTCTTTTAAAGTTGTTTTGTCTAATTAAGTCTTAAAATGTACTTTATTTCTACTTTTTTACCAGTAACTAATTATTTGTCTGTCACACAACACCTGCACTGCGACTTTCCCCAGCCAATCACTCTGTGCCCCCAACACTGCAGAAAATGGAGTAAAAGAAGAAGGAAATCAGACAATGCCCAAAATCCTCCATCTTGTCTTCAATCTACCTCCTTACTACAAACCCAAAACTCTATAAATTTTTCACCCTGTGATAAACTACAGTACTGTCTATTTCACACACTCATAGATTCCAATTCATCCCAAAGTCTTGGAAGCCCTCTCCATGGACCAAGGTTAAAAGCAGTGCTTTCCTGGGAATCAGGACTTGTCAGAACAAGCAGGAAAATACTCCCTGTGCCCTGAGTTCCATCATTTTCAGATTAGTCTGTCTTCTTGGTGACAGAGAACCTTGGGGATCAATGCCTGGTCTTGGAGGGTAGGCCAGGTCACACATTTCAAGGGTTCAGCATGGTTAGGCTGCTACTTGTTATAGCAGAATTAACATCTCATTTTTGGGCTGCCAAATCATATCCTAGTCAACAGCAAAACAAAACAAAAAACACCCACTCACACCTTCTTTACAGATGCTTGTTTTCCAGTGTCCTAAAAACCTATTTAATTCCACTGAGTATGCAGTCTGATGGAAATCTCTCTGGTTGCAAGTAAACTCCATGGTAAAGGAAAAAATAGCTATAGTAATGAAATGAACATGAGGGGACTGATACTTTAACAGGATTTAAAAAGACAAACTGGTCAACAAACCTGGCACATGAAATGCAACTGAAATGAGCCTCTTGGCCTGGAAACTTTTAACTGGTCATTCTAATTGTTCTCTTTTAGAGTACAGCTCTGTTTTCATCAGCACTTTTGTTGGTTTGCTACAGCTACGGATTTGCAGATAAATAAATCACAAGTTTCCACAAAGTATTTAGGATTTCAAGTTATTTGGTATGAATCACACTTAGTTTTGTAAAATTAAAACAATTATTTGGTTACTCCACTGTACATTGCAAAATACAAATGTCTTAGCACCAACTCTTAGCCTCAGTTCATTAGACCTCTTCAAAGCATCACCAATTATAGAAGTTCAGGGGTTTGATGGTTGGATGCAATGCAATTAATGAAAAAAATTCCTGAAGTCTGTGTGGTGACAGAAAGAAAAATTAAATTTACAGTTCTGATTCCACTCCTTACCTTTTCTCTTTGATTTATTGTATTTCTCAGATGGAATCTTCCATATTTAGAGATCTGGCAGCCAAATCATTCACCATTCATTCATTCATTCATTTCTTCTGTCCTTCTAACTGTCTATTTCAACATATTGTGTGAAATTTTATACATTAATTGAGGTTGCCTGAAAATGTAGTTTCCTGCTCTCACCTAGTGTAGAAGAAGATCAAAAGTCACCTCTGTATACCTTTCACACGTTTAAAACCTTTTAGGACAATCCTGTGCCGGCCATATTTAAAGAATCCAAGGCTATGGAGTGGAGAAAAAATACAGGATCCAATTCAATTTTTGTACAAGTTAGAAATACACACAGAATACTGACTGAAAAATCAACATTGGGGTTAAAATTTACAGTTCTATACAGAGGTACTCATTTCTTGCTTCATTCCCTGTTGGTTTGACAAGGACCTGCAGTATGTTCCTGAAAAGTGAGGTTAAGATAGATCAGATGAGGCACCCACAAACAATCAGGACATTATTTTGAATTGTAGCTGAATGCAGTTATTAAACACAGAACGTGACCAGCAATAGGTCATTTGTGGTTTAAAATACCTAAGTATATTTCTGTGGTTAATAAACATACACTTAGGGCTAAAGGGGTTGAAGCTGATATTTGTTTTTCATATGTAGCAGTGTCCAATAGGTGTGTTTTTATGGAATAAAACATTGCAACCACTCATCCCATTACACTGATTTTGTTACTTCCTATACCTGCACTACAGCTGCACCTGCTCTATAAAACAACTGATGCTCATCTGACATACAGCCAGTACAAAGTTTCATAAAGTGCAACAATTCTGCTATTCTAAAAGCAAATGTTTTTTTTTTTTTAAAAAAGCAAATGTACATACACACGTGAATTTATTGATTTGAAATGTGAATATAACAACATGATGCATGATCAATATTCTCCTATTTTCCCTAGATTAAAAATTAAAAAAAAATTAGGGCTACCTATATAGCATTATTTTGTACAGAGGAAACTTGTGAACTAAATAGCTGTCATCAGATACTTGTCACGTAATAAAAACTATGAATATTTTGATACTAAAATCAAAACTGCAATTATACTTTTAACTATTACTCATCGCTGATTTAGATTGTTGTGATTAAGGCTGTTTCTTTATGCATACAAATTGTACATTGAGTTTGCAGACTGTGTGAGAATTAGGAGAGCCCAGCTAGACATTGCTGCTAAGTGCTTGGACTTTATGAGTGGTGTTCCTGGAAAACACAATGGCTGCTTCCTGAAATACTTCTTTATTTCTGAAAGAAATCTGGGGGTTTGGAAGTCTTTATATAAAGAGGTGTATAAGCAATGTCTGTATATTCTCATTTACTCTTTTTTTAAAATCTATTTTTTAGTATTTTTTATTTTTTAAAGAAAAACTTGGTAATCACAGTGAATTCTTTCCTTGGGCAAAGAATTCCATGTGGGTGGTTGAATGAGTGAAAAACAATTTTTGTAGGGGAAATAAATTGAGAGTAAGTGGTTTTACAACAATACTCCAACTAGTACTATCCATCACACTCAGAGGAAACACCATCGGAATAAACACTGCAAAGCAATGCAAATACAGTAACTTAGATAAACAAATCAATCCCAGCAAACTGCTATTGTGAGGCTGAATGCAAACAACTCCTTTTATTAAAAAAAATGCCACTGCTCTCCCATTGACCACTTTGTATGGAATATCTTTGTAACTTGGTCCATCTTTGTTGAATACAGGTATATTTAACAAAGATGGACCAAGTTACAAAGATATTCCATGCATTTCTATCCATTTAATATTTAGGCACATTGAAAGGAATGAGATTTTCGCAAACTTTCCTGTCTGAGAATTCAGGAGCCACTCTGGCTGCCAGATTCCCACCAGCAGAGATTCTCACTGCTGGGACCAAAGCCCCTTCCCCATGGGCAGCTCCAGAGAACCCCCAGTAGTCCCACCTGGCTCCCCATACACCCCACTCTCACATTTCCACAAGGTTCCCTATCCAGGGATCCTGAAAGCAGTTTGATCATTTACAGTAACACTGAAACAGCTCGAGCTGGAGCCTTTTGGGGACAGCCTGGGCATCTGCACCTTCACAGTGTGTGCTAGCCACAGTCAGGGCTCTGTCTGCAGAGCTCCTGCTGTCCCTGAGTGTCCTGTCACCTGGCTGCTGTCACAGGTGCCCGTGCCCTTGTTGTGCAAGGGGTCAGTGCCAATGCACAGCCCCGTGCCAGGGGCTCCAGCACTCACCACCCATCACCCAGCCTGCAGCTCCCACTGCTCCCACCCAGCTGCCTGCCCTAGGTGTGCTCCTCAACACTCAGGAGGATTTAAGCCCCTTAAAAGCCTCCTAGAACCTCTCAGTAAGTCCCCAAAGTGTCCCAGGCACCAGTTCTTGCACACATGGCAATCGTGTCACACTGGCCTCTCACAACTCCCCTTAGAACCAGACCCCAAAAATCAGTGACCATTTCCAGTAGTAAAGGAAACAGCTTCCCTCCTCAGCACAGTGCTCTGACACCAGCAAAACCCAGGTATCCCAGCTGCAGAGAGCATTTTTTGTTCATTTCTTCTCTGAGAAGAAATGAAGTGTTTTTCATCCTCACCTGTAACAAAGAGTGCTCAATTATTCTCTTCTTCGAGTCACTTTCTGCCAGAGCTTCAGTTCTCAAGGGCTCATCCATACAAACATGCATCCTAATCTGCATTTCTCACTGTTATTTTTAATACATAAGCCAATTATAGTTAGCTTTAAATAGAGAAGCCTAATGAGAAAATGTATCCCATAATTAAAAGGAAAAAGAATCAAGAACTTCCTGCCAACATTAACTGCTGATTTTATAGCAAGGTTGCCTACTCTTTTCTTCCATCTCTATATTTGAATTTTTCTGGTTATTTTTCCCCTCCTAATTAAAAAAATAAAGGTTAAGATATTTACTAAGCATTTCTTGAGATAAAGGTTTCCATGTAGAAACTTTTGCAACTTTTTTTTTTTTATTGCTAATTTAAATCTCTACATATCCTTTTCAAAAACCTCATCCTTGTAAAAAAGGAAAAATACGTTTCTACACTGGCAAGAGCTCAATTACACATTCTAAAAACTGTACAGAATTAAAGTATAGCAGACCATTTAAAATTCGCTGGCTATTTATTAAGATTAAACACACATTTAAAGGAGAAAATAGTTTCTTTTTGGCTATCTAAGAAGATCTATTTCACACCTCTGTTCCAGACACAAAACTGCAATTAACTCGAGACTTCTATTTTGTATTAATATAGCCCTGTCAGCAAGCTACAATGTTTAGTATGCACTGCTCCTCTGTAGGCATATCCATGAAGAATTGCCTGCCACTGCAAAACATGTTAAATTCCAGCATTTCCATATGGTCAGATACCAAGTCAAAGAAGTTTCAGTGCAGTGATTTTTAAGCTCAATGTCACCCCCATACCAAGCTCTCTGCACATGGAAAGCGAGGTAAAAAATGTCATTCACAAGAATTTGTGTAGGTATTCAAAATTTCTCATGACATTTCCAGTTGGACTCCTTGACTATTTTAAGGAAAAGAAAACCCAAAAACCAAAAACAAACAAACAAGCAAAAAAAAACCCAAACCAACCCCAACAAAATTTAAAAAAAGAAGCAGAGATTAGAATTGGCAAAACCCCAAATTTCAAGTCTCCACCTCAAAGCAGATTTTTAAAATAGGGTTTACAGTTAAATATATTTATATATCTATAATTCCATATAAATAATGAATGGCTAAGGCATGAAATGGATTTGTAAGTGAAATTTTATGATGTTCTATTTCAGAAATACTGAAATGCATCCAGTCAATTCTTCAGCAAAAAGCAGCCACTGGGTTTCCCAGAGGATTGTAAAGTAGAGTAGCTCTGACACACACAAGATTTATTCTACACTCTACATGAGGAGGTTGATTTTCAAGTCCCTGGCTTTACAGAGGCACAATGAGAAATTTATCCTAAATCTCAGTGGCTTCTATGTTCAGAGTTCACAAGTGTCAAAGGAATGTTGTAATGTCATTATTATTTATTTAATAGTGAACAGAACTCTTCTTTCTTGGACTGGTTGCTACCAGTCAAAAGTTGCCATACAGATTTCAATTTTTGACAAATAAATATTGACAAATAGGTGGCTTTTGCACACCTAATGCCTTTAATGCAAAGCTGAGGCATTTAACTGACCCTGTGGTTACCAGCTTTAGGGTTATGAACTCTTAAGAGTTAAGACCATTCTTAAGAATGGTGACACAAATTGTTTCCACAGATTTAATGGCTCAAATTATTTTTATTTTAAAAAAATGGGGAGAGTAAAAGGCAAATGTTGACTTTATAGAAAAACAGTCTGACTCGGAGTTTTTTATTTAAGAATTCTACATGATTTCTCCAGTTCAGAGAACACCTTTTAACACCCTTGAAAACTTTTAGTGCGTGCTGCATGACTACAAATTTCCCTGTAGTCAGAAAAGTCACTCAAACTCATATCAAAGACCACTATTCCAAACTAATATTTTCCACTCAAGATAAATCCTCTTAAAAAAAAAGGCAAGAAAAAAAACCTGAAACAACAACAACACAAATATAAACACAGTTTTAGATCCATTTTGCTTTGACACTCATTAAAAATAGATGATTTTGACTGATATGACAACATTGCAAAAAAGAATTGCTTAATTATGTTGAATATGAACTAAAGTTAATAAGATTCAATTACAGAAAGCATGTTTACAGCACTTACTTGAGCTTGCTACCACACAAGCTGTTCTACTTCTTAACTATTATGAAAAACATAACATCAAGACAGCCACATGAGCAGAAACCATCCTGTTATGGTCTCAACTTTGTGTCTTCCACTCAGCTGAATGAACTGGAGTCACAGTTTTGAGTAAAGATAGACAAGAAAAGTCTGTCATTTTAATGAGGCAAAATGTTGTAGGCCTAATGCTTCTGGCCAGCCCTAAAAAGATTTTTCTTCTTCTGAACTTTTGACATCTACATCACACCCTCTTATTTTTTCAGTACTAGTCTGTTTTTCTGGTCATCCTTTCCCTTATTTGGAGACAGACATCATCTGTGAAGAAAATTTTGAGGAAAAACCTTCAGATCACTTAGGGCATATGCAGGTTTTGATCTAAATATCACAAAAAGTTCCTCCCCAGTCTGAAAAAAATCCCACCTGTTTTGAGGACAGCTTGCTTGCACACATGAATCTTGAAGATCATCCACTGATCTTTACCTATGACAAGAGTTGATTATAAATCCACTCTGCTAATATAGTTATTTGTGGCCCAAAATACAAATGGGTACTCAGGGGTTATATCTTAATTTTAGCTTTAAAATCCTATTGGTTGCATTTTCTTCAAAAAGCTTCTGGAAATGCATGTTCCTGACACAATAGTTGTCATTACTGTAAGTTAAACTGTAGTCTACAACTTCTCAGAACAACACATACTGGGCAAAGGCTGAATCAGAGAATTAAGAACAGATTTTCAGCAGAGTTATGCTGTGCCATCTGTCCTTTAAGTTCTTGTTCTAGCTGGTTTTCAATCTCCCAGGAGGAGACCAGTAGGATGGATATCAGGATATTGAGAAATAAGCTTTCTTTCTCTCTGTCCTTACATATATCTCTCCCTTACCTTTACTCCCTCACACTCTCTTTTCCCTCCTCTTTTTCTCCACTCTTTTCCTGCAACTGAAAAGCAATAAAATTCCCCCGAAGTGGCTTTAAGTAAGAGACACCCAGCCTGAGGTGCAGCAATGCATCACAGAAACCAGTGCAGACACCTGACTCTGTCAAGCTGAGATGCAAAACCTGCATTTTCACTGCTAGGACACTTGTCATGCCCAGCTGTCCCCTCACCTGCTGCACAGAAACCTGTCTGCTGCTGGGGCTCCTTGCAAGCACCTGCCACTGCTCCATGCCTTGTGCCAGATGTGTTTTCCCCTGAGAGCAGAGGCAGGGGCTTGTCAAGGTCTCTGTTGTTCTGACCCAGCCTCTGATTTCTAACCACTTCAGAACTGAGCTTTTTCAGCAAAACCTGTGGTTAATCAGGGTGCAGATTTTCCTAACAGTCTGCACCTATTTAAACATTTCATCTGTTTGCAAATTTTTCTAAGGTGGCTTATTTGTTCACAATCTGAGGAGCCTGCTTGCAACCACTAATGGTAATCACACAATGTGAAAAAAGCATGCACCAAATATATGCATGGAGAGGACATTTTTAAATTTTTTAAACATTCTGATCAATTATAGTAATTAACATTAGCTAGTCAATATCACCTAAATGATAGTGCTTCAGTCAGAGGAATAAATGGAACCAACAATTATACCAAACCTATATTTTCTTCCAGATGATGTGCTGCTACCACGTGAAAAATCTGCCTATTTTCTGTGATTCCTTAAATGCCTTTCTGCATAGTATGCAATCTGTGAGCTGTCTTTTAAAAATGCAAAACAAATTGAAGAACTCACTGCTTTGTTCAGCAAGTATGTGTATTGAACGCTGGAGAGGAATTAAAGCCACTTCTAGCAAAAAGCTGCAAACACAGAGCAGTGTGGACCTCCTCAAAGAGGTTGAAAACAAGGGGAAAATACTAAATTTCTGAAACATCCTGAGCACCTCATTGCAGCATAGAAGGAGTTAAAGACAGAAAATAAAAGGCTAAGGATTTGAGGTAGTAGTATCACAGAAACATAGAATTGCTTATGTTGGAAAAATCTAATCACATAGACTGTTTCCTTTCTGCTGTATTGTATTTCCTGCTAAGCTGAGGTCCCCCAGGAGAATGTGGGCTAGGAACTGTGACACTCCTCCCAACTGCTAACAGAAGTATTTTATCTGCCTCTTGAGCCTTGTTGGGTGTTCTGTAACACACCAGGATTCTCTGTCTTGTTGGCATTCCACTGGATTCTTTCCCATAAACACTCGACCTTATCATTGCTGTCATTAAACATTTTGAAACCACTGAGACACTCCCCAACATTCAGCACTGCCCCCCTGCCTCCCCTTCCCTCCCTGCTGATCCCTTCTGGAGAGTTTACAAGCATCCACTGCAGCTCTCCAGCTGTGTGAGTTATCCCACCACGTTTCCAGGATGCACAGGGACCTCCAGCTCCTCCTGCTTTCTGCCCCCCTTGTGAGCTTTGGTGGAGACACACTTCACTGGGGCTATTGATTCCACTCCCTTTTAGGAGGGAGAAGCCTTAATCCCTAGGACTATTCTCAGGTATTTCCATAGTTTCCAGCACCTCAATAATCCTTGTGTCTTTGCTGCCACGTGGGTCTCCATGCCCTCACTTTACTGAGACAGCAGACTGAGAGACCTCCATAGCACACCAACACTCAAAGCACGCTGTCCCCATGCTTATCTCTATTGATTCTGGATTTAATCCTTTCCCCCTTCTAACTGTTAGTTCAAAACTCTTTCAATTACCCCTGCTAATGCCTTTGCAAAGATCCTTTTCTCCCTTTGGGACAGGTGGGCAAGTCTATCATGGCCAGACTTGCTCTTGCAAAGAGACACCAACCCATGATCAAAACATCCAAAATTCTGCTGGTGACACCAGGCTCAGAGCCACATTTTGATCTGCTGGCTCCTGCTGGCTTTTCCCGCATAATTCCTTCTAAAAGGAAGAAGAGAGGGCTATGCTCCTCACACTCCTATTTGTTTCAACTAGTTCCCCAAGTCCCTAAAGTCTATATTGATTAATCTTGGACTTCTTCTTGGAACTTCATCAAAACCTGCCTCAAAAATGAGTATATGGATGATAATCTGAGGGTTGTACCAGGATAGAAACTATTCCAGGTGTGTAGGTAGGTATTATTTTAGCATCAGACTTACCAGTTTGTGGCTATGTCAGCATTAAATATGGCATTTTAAATATGGTCTTTTAAAAGTGCCGTGGTACCTGTGAAATATTTATTTTGTTTCAATCTGTCTGAATGAGCTGCTCAGTCTTCCACTTAGCTTCTGTCTGTCTTGGTTATTCTGTAGGACATCTAGAATAGGAGAATTAACTGACTGCTAAGCATCTATAATTTTGTCTCCAAGATACAAGGCATCAAACCATGGTTTGAAACAGGGTTGAGGAAGGCAGGATGGATAATCCTATTTTGCTATGGTGTTTGCCAAAATCGTTGTGCTCTTTTTTCAACATGTACATAATTTACTCACTGTGTTATGCTGAAGATGTATATTCTGATGAAATAAAATCAACTACACAGGACAGCAACTATCTGTAATGTTTTATCCTGCTTTTTCAACAGCTGTTTCCTTATAGTCACAGAAATATTGAAGAAAATTAGTAGTACAATCACAGGATAATCATAAAATCAATCATGACCTTTTTTGTTAATAGCTTCAGGAGTTTTTGCTATGTGGTCTCCATAATCTCACCTCCATAAAGTGATGCAATCTGATGCAAACCTCACAGGATTTAATTTTCCAGCAGAGGATGCAAACTGACTGTTGATGAGACGTCTGTAACTCATGTTCATGTTTCCCCAATTAGACAAAGCTAATGCACTACTTGCCTTGTACTCAAAACTCACCTTAAATCTACACAAAACATTTTTTCAATCAAGAAAATAATTTACCCAATTACAGATGTTAGAACATCACACAACGTGTTGTTACCTCAACATGCAAATGTTGATTTGCATCTCTGCACAATGACAGAGCAATGAAAGTCCAAATGCTGCTTAAGCACTGACAGGCTTGGAGCACTGAGCACCTCTCTAGAAAGCCTGTCCCAGTGTTTGGCCACCCTCTCCATAAAGAAATGTCCACTCTAGACCTACCCTGACAGCTTTGAACCATTCCCACACATCCTGTCACTGGATACCAGAGAGAAGAGCTCAGCTCCTCCCTCCCCACTTCCCCACCCCAGGAAGATGCAGAGAGCAGTGAGGTTGTCCCTCAGCTCCTTTTTTCCTAAACTGGCCAAGTCCAAAGCCCTTACCCACTGCTCATAGGACATTCCTTGGAGCCCATTAATCCACCTGGGCTTTATTGCCCTCCTCTGGATGCATTCAGGGACCTTCAGGTCCTTCTCAAATTGTGGGCCCCAGAACAGTCAGTGCTGGGGATGAGGCTGCACCAACACTGAACACAGTGGGGTAATCATCTCTTTAGACTCAGAATCACTTCTTTAGGCTGGTTTTTAACTCTTCATGTCCTGATCAAGAGCAGATGATCAGAGTACAAAAAATCACAAGCAAATTTCAACAATCAATATTTTTACCATTATTGAGTATTATTTTGTCAGGCACCTTCAGGTGAGACAGGTAATACCTGCATTGATTTAATTCATCTGCAAAAGCATAAGAGATAATTAACCTTTAATTTCCTAAATAAGCTTAGTAAGAATTAACAAGACAAAAATGCAATTTTTGCAGATTGGTCCAATGAGCATGACACTGCAGAGGAATATACATCTCTAGCTGGAAGTCATATCCTCTACCATGAACCTCATCTAGCTAAAAAATATTGTTTTACAAAATACCTTGCTCTACCTAAAATTATCTTCTTGCATTTCTTTCCAGAAAAAGTCACTTGTTACAGATTTTGTCTTAGATAAAAAATTGTTTTCAACCTGCTGCTAATATCCTATTTGGGAATCTCAAAGGTGTTCTGAGAGTATTGTCAAATGTACAAAAACAAGTGCAAGATCTCCCCAGAGATGAATGAATACAATTCCTGTTCCTGTTCTATGGGAAATTTTGGTTTCACTTGGGGCTATCCTCAAGTGACATGATAATGTGTATTTATTTGATAAAGTTATTGAAAATAATTTCAAAAAACTCCTGTTGATGATAATATTTTCTCCAGTGTTAAAATTAGCTAATATTAAAAATAATAATATACTCATTAAAAATTCCTGTTTATATTCAAATTCTATATTCCATTTCAGACTACAAAGTATTTCTATAGATAATAATCTAAAGAGAAAACCACAGTTTTTCTGCTAAAATTACCAGTATTTCTGGCATGTTTCATTTTGCTTTTTTCTAAAAAAAAAATTCCATGTAAGCTTATCAATAATAATTTTGGTGTTTTATGAATTAAAAAAAATCATTTTGAAATTTATTGCCTTACATATATTTTTAAATGATCCTTTGGATTTTTATATTTAATTTCACAAAAGACTGTCAAATTTATATAAAGTCTGAATTTGGATGAAAACTTTTTTTCTTAAATGGGTAATTTAGCATTTAAGGTAAACTTTACAACTGCCTGACTCAGGTACAGCACAGAGTAATGGTAATTCCCAAAGATGTGATGGACAACTGGACAGGTTATGGAAAGGGAAGAACCTCCCTGGGTACAGGCATTACCTTCCAGACCTCTTTGATCAAAGCATTATCCTGGAATAATTACTACTTGGATTAAAACCAGTGACATTTCAAAGTGACAATGCAGCAACCTGAGGAGTGTATTTAATTGAGAAATCACATCCCCAGAGTATTCAAGTCACTAAGCCATTATAATAATTAACCACATCCCCTGTCATTTCTTACTGTTTATGACACAACTGAGATTTCTTCCCTGCATGTCCTTATTGATTGGCAAGTCTGTCCCTGGAATGCATCAGTCCTTTCCCAGAGTTTGCTTTGGAACATCATTTTATCATGCATCTCTATTGCTCTTACAAGAAATTATTTCACATATTTTTATTTTTAATTCATGTGACACTGTTATCACAATACTAACCAAAAGGATGGCATTTAAGGAAAGAGGCATAATGCACACACTTTGAGGATCATCTAAGTACTCCATTATGAAAAATTGTTTATAATGATTATTTGAATATTTATATCTCATATTTAAAATTTATTTGTGCATTTTCAGAGTTCCAGCTTCAAGAAAAGACTCAATCAGTTTTCAGATGGCCTCTAGATACATTCTAGGTGGAAATGACTCAGCTGAAGAAAGAGAAGATTACAGGCAGTTAGATCCTGCTCTTTTAAAAAGGATGAGAAGAAGCCTGGTGCTGCAATGCCACATCAGTGGGGAAAGGAACAGGTTTCTTTTGTCCTTCCATTGCCTCTCCCAGGCTGTGCTCTCCTCCCAGTGGGGCTGTAGAGCAGATTGGCTCAGGTGTTTAGAACATTACAGAAAATTAATTAGCATTCAGCACGTGGAAATATAATAATGTATTTGTTTGGACCTGCAAGATAGAACTTCTTAGGTGATAACACTGGCATCAAGATCTTGTGCTTTAAAAGAAAGTGTTATTTTCCTGATTTTACTAAGTGGCCTCTTTGCACTTACTGTTATCTACTCAATCTGGGTGCCTTGCTCAGGCCAATTTTGCCAGGCAGTGATGCAAACTTCTTTTAATACAGCAAAAAAAAAAAAAAANTAGGACCTTTAACCTATGGTTGTTGTTCCAGTACTGAAACAGTAAAGTTAATAAATTTTTTATATAAAATTTTGGCATGACTTTATAAAGGTTATAAACAAATCCATCATCACCAGGAGTCAGCATAATATAGGTCAGCAACTTGCTAAATAGCAAGTATAAGATTAAAGGCAATTAAGGTTGACTAAGATATAAGATTTAACAGACATATGCATTTTTCTTTTGCAGTTTGAAACTTAAATTAACGAAGCTCACCTGTTTCAAAGAGCCATTTAATTTCCACCTAACAGTTTGTATAGAGATTTCTAGTTCCCATGTTTTGCAATAAAAGGTTGAGGTTACATTATTTTATGGAAGTCAAATCCTCTTTTTTTTTCTCTAACTTGTAATTTTAGACTAAAAAGAAATACAGGAGAGATGGAGAAAAAAAAACCCTGAGAGTTTCTGTTGCAGAATGTTGATTAGTAAAAGGGACAATGTAGCTATGAAATGGTGGAACTTGCTGATAGAAATTTACATGAAAATCCCATACTAAGGAAGAAACCCAATGTTAAAATTCAATTAAATCTTATTTTTAGAACGAAGTGAACCTAATTATTGATATTTGTGTACTTTTTACTACAGGTTTTCTTTTGTGTATCTAATTAAATGTCAACAACCAATGAATTGGTCACTATGAAGAGATAATTGACCACTATGGCTCATTCACTTAGGGAAGGGAGAGATGCCACATTTAACAAAGGTTGATTGTCTCCTGCCAAGAGTCATCTCTAGTTAACACCTCTTTAAATTGAATATTTATTTCCATTGTGCAGCTGGGAGAGTTATAGGTTGCTTTTGTTCTAAAATAAATTNGCCTTTTTGGATGTACATTTCCTCTCATCTTGAAATGTCAATTTTCTTAAGAAAAATTGTGTACTGAGCTTTGCAAAGATGAGCCAGTTTTGCTTGCAGGACTTCAGATAATCTTGGCATAATATAAAAATATTACTAAATTAATTTCTGANGTTGCAGAATGTTGATTAGTAAAAGGGACAATGTAGCTATGAAATGGTGGAACTTGCTGATAGAAATTTACATGAAAATCCCATACTAAGGAAGAAACCCAATGTTAAAATTCAATTAAATCTTATTTTTAGAACGAAGTGAACCTAATTATTGATATTTGTGTACTTTTTACTACAGGTTTTCTTTTGTGTATCTAATTAAATGTCAACAACCAATGAATTGGTCACTATGAAGAGATAATTGACCACTATGGCTCATTCACTTAGGGAAGGGAGAGATGCCACATTTAACAAAGGTTGATTGTCTCCTGCCAAGAGTCATCTCTAGTTAACACCTCTTTAAATTGAATATTTATTTCCATTGTGCAGCTGGGAGAGTTATAGGTTGCTTTTGTTCTAAAATAAATTAAAAACCTACTTGCAGTGCCACAGACATATATCAAGGGAAAACTGACAAACATATCTAATTGAAAAGTAGAAAAAGCCTTAGTTAAAAAAAAAGTTTTTTGTTGAGCTAAAGGTCAATGAAGTTGTAATGGCAGCCAACAAAGCTGTAATATATTTATGACTTGGCAGTTTGCTAGAGTGAATTGGTGCAGACCCAGCAACTCCAGCTGAAACCATAATTATCCAAAAAAGGTACCAGCCTACTCTGCAGCTGAAGTCTTTGTCCTTATGGTATTTACACTCCTTATTTATACTCCTCTCTCAATCTGAATATTATAGTATTTTCAAGAAACAAAGCAACCTTTTTTTTTCCCTCCCTAAAGACAACAAGTATTTTTCTGTTTTCAAAAAAAAAAAATCTTCTTTCCTCTTGTTGTTTTATAGTTATTGCTCAGTTTGAAAAAAAAAGAACATGCTTTCATCTTTGTTTTCAAGCAACATGAAGTCCCACTCTTTGACTAATATTTGGCCTTTTCTCAATGAACCATGTCCTCAGAGTTTAAAGAAAGAAACCATTAATAAAAGCCCAAAGGTAGTTATAGATTGTCACACCTTCCTGTCAGAAGAACATAATTTATAACATTTATTTTCTACTCCAAGGTTAAAAGGCTGAAATTATGGTCTAAGGGATGAAAAAAAGAGATAGATAATATCTTATAATGGAGACAGTAATTTGTGTAATCATTTCTCACACTAATTTAACTAAAAAATAATATTGATCAGCCACATTTGTAAACAAGCTTGAGAAAGCACACAAAAAATACAGAGAGTACTGGAAATAAAAGCTGTTGGATGAACTAATTTTTCATTGTTTCAATATGGGAATTTAACATTTTTTCAGGGTATTCTGACCACTGTAAAAGCACAATGTGAAGATAATTCTTATTGAAATTGTAATAGACAAATTATTGGAGAGGTTAGCATGTTGGATGCTGTTCAGGAAAGCTGCTTTTCATGAGTTTGTGTGGAAACACTGAGGATTTGCTGCAGCTGGAATTTACAATTGGAAGATTTCTGAGGTAGTAAAAATGCATCTCTAGGGATGGAGGAAGACATATTATTGTTCAAGAGGTGACCAGGGCATCTGCACTGAATAATCAACTTTGTTAAAGAGAAGAAAAACAAGCAGTTTCTATTTTTCATCTCAAAAATGGGAAGCAGAACCTTTGCTATGCTCTGGCTTTTCTATCTGACACCCTACAGCTACTCCCTGACCTCAGCAATTGTCTTTTCCCCTAGTCAGACCTGCTGAAGATTTTGAAAGCAGACACGAACATTTTTCATCAATAAAAAACTCCAATTCAGCAATAATTCCATAGATGATATACAGATTTTGCTGTCAGCAGGCTATGTCCAGCACTGGTAGGATGCCAGATTCAATACTAATTCTGTCCCAGTTTTATACATTTTTTGTTTTTAATATATCTTCTTCACTCTCATATCTCAGAGTTCTGTGCTGTGAGTCTTGACTAATGATTGATCAGACAAATTTTGTGCTTTAGAATGGCTGCAGTAGTATAAAAAATTCATCTTCATTGTCAATGTGAAATTGTTCACATAAAGCATGGGGGTTTTTAAAGATATCTTTTGGAATTACTTGGCGTATGCATGATGCAAATTCAAGAGCATACATAAAAATTTATTAACCTGGAGAAAAAAAAACCAGATTTTAAGCTATCTGATAAGTCTGCATGCGACCTGAAAGAGGATTAAAGGTATCAACTTTTGAGCATACATTAAATCCTCCCAATGAGAGGTAAAATAAATAGGAATCAGAAATTCTAGTCTTGAAAAATGTAGCTGACAACACCCCAGTATAAAAAATTTTTTAAAACCTTTCCAAACTGTGCTACATGTAGGGTATATGTGAATCTCCCATCTGCTCCTTGAGATGAAAGTGAATTATCTAGTCAAGAATGGGAAGGAACTATCTGCATCAGTGATTCCTTGTATCTAAACTAGCTAAGCTTTTCTCCAGAAATGCAGGGGGGTTTTGGTTTTGTTGGTTTTGTTGGTTTTTTTGGTTTTTTTTCAGTCTGGGCCTGTTGTTTCTGGGAACTGTGCCAGTATCTCTATATGATATTTTGCTTACCATCCTGATATAATAGCTGGGTAATTTCTGATCTTTTTCACAATGTAGAGCTACGAAGACAATTTTTTAAGCAGAGTTAAATGATCCCTTGCTAAAATCTTTAGGAGGTATTTAGGCGTGGATATCTGTTGGAAATGCCAGTGAGCAAAAGGACATTAACAGCTTTGTGTCATGGCTACTTGAACTTACTATGCAATCCAAATTTCTGTTTAAATGCTTACATTACAGGTCATTTAATTATGTGAGGCAAGGAGATGAATTATTAAAAGTCACTTTATCAGGTAACTTTTAGAAAGGAATAAATAATCTCCCTAAGATAATTGCCCTTAAATCAGAAGGGAAACTCATTCAAAACAAACAGACAAGACTCTTAAAGCAAATAAAATATTTTTTGTACATTCCTCTTCCCCAAAAAATCCCTTGTTTGTTTCTGCCCACAATATTTTCAATGAAGGATAAAGTATTACAATTCTACAAAGCCCTTATGAGTCAAGTTTACTAACATTGTCAGTGAAAACAATTTGGATATCTCTGAATATTCAAGGGAAAAGACATAGAGGTGGGAACAGATTTAATTGGTGAACAGTTCCAGTTTTAAATCTGTCTTTCAGCATTTTATATGACCTTTAATAGTCATTTTATTGAATTATAAACCTATAATTTACATCAAGACATTGCACTCTCGGGATTAAAGAAATCCTTTTGTGACAGGGAGTAGCAATATCCTAATTTTGGGCATATGTGTAATTTCAGTTGCAATCAAGGATGCTTTAACTGGTGGTGATTCCAAGCATCTAATGTCCTGAAGTGACTAACTGTCTTTACATTACAAATTCCATTTGGAAAAATGTTTCTAATGAGGAGTTAGATAGTTTCAGTTTTTGCTGTTTTGGTTTTTTTTTACACAACACATGAATATTGTAGAAAATTGGGAAATGAAGCTGAGGAAATAGTTCCCATTTAGGAGATGTGGTGTATAACAATCTCAACTTCCACTACTCTGATGGACAAAGCTGGAAACCCAAACCCAGAGCTCAGAAGACAAAGGACTGAAATGAAGATCCCAGAAATCATTTTGAAATCTTTTGTGTTTCAGTCTCACTTAGGACCAAAATTGAATTCTATTTTCTTAGCATAGAGCCAGGTCTTAGAACCATTGGGGTTAGAGAATGGATATCAAAAAAACAACACCCAAAAAGAGAGGTCTTTGCATTTAATACACAGGGAGGCTCATCTGAAGCAAAATGTGGTAGGAATAAACTTGGAGAAATTTCAGAAGGCGGCCAAATTCACATTTTGGAGAGCATTAAGAGAGCTTCCCCAAAGTTCTGAAGGCCTAAGAATAAAAAGCTCCTTAACTGTATAATCTCAGCAATACCCGATTCACACAATGAGCTCTTTTCCTTGAACACATCATCTGTACCATGGGGCTCACATCTCCTGTGTTGTTTGAATTCTGCTTTGCAGAAGCCAGTCTTTTTGAAGAATACAATGCAGAATGTAGTTTTAAATGATTTCCATTCTCTCTCTCCCTCCAGAACTGGACATCAAAGATTTATAACAGACTATGAAAAAATGTTGCTGAACTGGCAATACTTTTCATGAAAGAGGGTGGCTCCAAATGGCCCCATAGTAAATGAGGTAAATATTAATTCTAATGTGCAGGTTTTTCTTCAGAATACACCTTTATCTTTAGTAAAAAAAAAAAAAAAA
>VWZV01007382.1:765238-824539 GCA_013397155.1 Irena cyanogastra
AAAAAAAAAAAAAGCTGAGGAATGCATTAATTTCCCACAAATCATTGAAGCAAATAAAAATGAACATACATACAATCAAATACAGTCCTAGAGGGGAAAGGTTGACATTAAGACAGAACCAAATTTGATAGAAACTGCCTGGTTTATGCCTGCAAAAGCCATCTTTGTCACAGGATGACAAATCCAGAGAGAGACTACTTGACTACACAGTCCTAACAGTCGAATAAGGACTATGATGTCCTAAACAATTATTTTTTTTTTACAATTTCATTCTTATTTGGCGTGATCCTGAATGGGATTTCAGCTTTCTGTCTTGCTCTGGAGTTTACCACATACTATGATGTCCTAAACAATTATTTTTTTTTTACAATTTCATTCTTATTTGGCGTGATCCTGAATGGGATTTCAGCTTTCTGTCTTGCTCTGGAGTTTACCACATACCTGTCTGCTAGAGGCCATCACACCTACTCCTTCCTCTCCTCTTTAGCCAAATCCTAGTCTGGGATCCTTAGGTATCCTAGTTGAGGGGCTAATAGAGCATTAATGCTGGTTTATATGGTTCCAGTAAGCCCCACCCTTCTCCTTACATAGTAATTATTGTGATAATAACTCACACTAATGTTTTGGGTACAGTTTTACAATTAAGATTCAGCCACAAAGTCCTGAAATTATTTAGACTGTAAGTGACATCTGAATGACTGTGTGAGACAGAAAAGTAGCTCCAGCTTACTTATGCCTGGGCCACTGCATCATTTCTAAAATGCTTTTTTAAAATGTAGTTCCACATCTGGGATGAGATTCATTGCTATCCTGCTAGCTGACACGGAGGTTTTAAGTGATGAAATAAGATGAACAAATTCTGTGCATGAGGAAGGGTGTGGCCAGCAGGTCAAGGGAAGTGATGCTGACCCTACTCTGAGCTGGTGACACCACATCTGGAGCTCTGTGTCCAATTCTGGGCTCCCCAGTTCAAGACAAGGAATTGCTGGGGATGGTCCAGCAGGGGGCTATGAAAATGGTAAGGGGAGGAAAGGATGAGGGATCTGAGTCTGTTTAGGATGGAGAAGACTGAGACAGGACTTTACCAGTGCTCACAAATCCCTTAAGGGTCCAGAATCTTTTCAGTGGCACCCAGTGACAGAAGAGGGAGCAATGGGCACAAACTGAAACACAGAAAGTTCCATCTGACTGTGAGGAAAGTGTCTTTAGTTTGAGGGTGGCACAGCACTGAACAAGCTGCCCAGAGAGGTTGTGAAGTCTTCTTCTTTTCAGATATTCCAAACCTGGCTGGGAGTGATCCCAGCAAGCTGCTGTAGGTGAGCCTGCTTTGGCAGGGGGGCTGGACCAGATCTCCACAGGTCCCTTCGAGCACCAACTGTGCTGTGATTCTGTGGATTTGGATTTGAAAAGGGTTTTATCATTTGCAGCTTCCCCTGAAACTATTTCATCTTTGTGGACAGCAGATGCTCAGCCCTGCTGATATATGGCTGAAACATATGGCTGTGGATCTTGAAGTTAGGAAAGATATAAATAAAATATGCATGACTTGAAATAATATCATACAACACTATATATAAAGCTGTCTTAGCAAAAGTTCAAATTAGGATGGCTATATATTCATTAAAAAAAAGAATATTGTAATATTGAAGTGGCACAGGAAAGAAAGAAAATAGTTTAGTATTGGGTGAAAATCCATACCAACACCTTGTCTGCCTGCAACAGCCTGATCCTAAAAAGACCTCAAAAGATGTAAAATCTTGGGTAGTGGTACACATTTCTTAAGTACTGTCAGCAGGGAACATGCCAAAAATCCCAGCTGTTCTATAAAAGTATTTGTGAATTGCTTCATCAAAATAGTAATTTAGTCCATAGACTGGAAATGAAAAATTATCTTTTAAAATCCAAAATGTATATTAAGAAATAAATAAAAGCTATGATTTTTTTCCTAAGGTAGATATTAATGCAAACAGTGCTTTAGATAAAGTTGAAAAATGTACTGAGATGTCATGGTCAATTAAAATCCTTTTTATTAGAAGTAGCCTTGCAGCTGTCTATAGCATCTGTTGTCTCAAGTAACAGGAAGAATCTGCAAGTTGGTTCAACACCTTAGGACATAATGTAAAAGATCTATGATGCCAACAGAACTTTTTCAAGTCACAGGATCATTTTTTTTTTTTTAACAGGAATCAATTAAAACACCTGCCAAGAAATCAAAGCAATTGCCAAGAAGAAAAACTTAGATTAGAAATTAGGAAGAAATTCTCTACTTTGGGGCTGGTGAGGCACTGGAACAGTTGCCCATAGGAGCTGTGGATGCCCCATCCCTGGAAGTGTTCAAGGGCAGGTTGGATGGGGCTCTGAGCAGCCTGGTCTAGGGGAAGGTGTCCCTGCCCATGGCAGGAGAGCAGAACTAATGCCTCTTCAAGGTCCCTTCTAATCTAAACATTCTATGATTCCATGAAATCATCACAATTCTCTTCCAGGTAGTGAAAAAGTAACACAGACCTTTCCTTGAAAGAACAGAAAGTGACCTCAATGCATTTTCAGCACTAGGAAAAAATAGCACAGTATCACTTTCTATTTTTGTAGCTAGACATAATTATAACATACAGTAGATTAATTATTTTGGGCCATAAAGATCCTGGAAATCTGGCTGGTTTTTTATTAATATTCTGGCCTTGCATGCTTGAGCCTGATTTGATATGGAGGGAAGGAGCAAGAGAAGGCCTTTGCCCTGGTTCTCAGTGTGAACAAGGTGGGAAATAAGGAGAAAATGGAAAGCAAGTTCAATGCATCTGCACCAGCAATTACAAGCAGTCAGAAGACACTTGAATTCTGGTTGTAGTTACGTGGAAACTCTTGATTGTCATAAAATGAGAAGCAAGGTCACATTTACCTACAGCATTTGTCTTTGTTTTCTATCAATACAAACTCAGTCCAACAGTATCCTAAATATATTACAGCACACTCATCTATTTAGAGCCTAGAAAGAAGATTTCTTACTCTGGAAATAAGACTTTTCTCACATCATCTCTCACATTTTCAGAGAAGTGTGAGAAGGTTCATACACTTTTTCCACTGTGAAAAGCAAGGTATATATCTTTTAATATTCACAAAGAGAGAGATTGGGTATTTATAATGTTTACATTCTCCTGGTTATTATGAATAGTAATTAAATAGAAATAAATATACAGCAATATAGTTAAGTATGAAAGTTCTTCAAACCACAGAAACATTTAGGCTGGAAAAGAATTTTAAGATCATCCAGTCCAACTGTTAAGCCACCACTAAACCCTTTCCCCAAGTGCCCCACCTACAGACCCTAAATGCCTTCAGGGATGGTGACTCAATCCCTCCTTGGGCAGCCTATTCCAGTGCTCCACAACCCTTCCCATGAAGAAGTTTTCCCTCATATTCAATCTAAAACTCCCCTGGCACAACTTGAGGCCATTTCCTCTTGTCCCATGGCTTTTTACTTGGGGGAAGGGACCAAACCCTACCTGTCTACAATCTCATTTTAGGTACTTGTAGAAAGCTGAAATAGTTACATAATTATATATATTGTATTAATTATTAAAATTAATAGAAATAGTTCAGAAAACAACACAGAAAAATTGTCATGACAAAAGTAAATAAAAATCTTTTGAGGGGGAGGAATGAATACGGAGTTACAAAGTTGTGTTTCTTCCCTGTAAGGCTAAATTAATGAAACAGTTTAAGAATCATCTATCCTTTCCTTTGTCACTGCCACTGAATGTGGACCAGTGTTAAAGTGGGTTAGAACATAACTCTCTGTTTCCCACTGCATGTTCTGGTCTCAGAAACTCTTAAATGAAGCCCAAATGAGTAAGGTTTGCAAACACTTAGAGGGATTTATCAAGAGTCCCTCTCTTTCTTACCAATATTTAGGTGATTCTCTCAACTTATTTTTAAAGTCCAGTCAGACCCCCTAGGAAAAAAATGCCACGTACTTTTAGAAAATACCTACCAAGCATCATACTACACTGCATTTAGAAGTGTCCTAGCAAATTCCTCTGGCCAGGGAGCATTTTACAAATGCAGAAGCCAATTCTGTAAGGCAATGTGGTGAGCTAAGTCCCTGCAGCACATGTGATGCTCAAGCTGAGCATGTGGCCCAAGAAGGCTCCAGATTGCAGCCAGATTTGTAGCCGTGTATCCTTTTTTGATTATGATTCAATGAATCTCACATCAACACTATTTCAGTAATAGCCAACCTCGACAAAATGTGTCACTTCACAGAAAGTTCTGAAAACCCAGTTTGTATGGGATTGAAAAAAAAAAAAGTTTTTAAACTCCAGCTTTTCCTATAGAGGAGGAATTATATTTTTATCACAAAGGCTTAAAGCAAATATAAAATTTTTTAAATTTTATTGCTCTGTTGTGGACTTACAATATGCTGATTCCCAAAGGTAAAAAACCACCTCTGAAGTCAGTATATTACTTAGTAAATAACCTTTCAGTTGCTTTCCTTGGCCTACTTCTTATCACCTCCAAAATCACTCAGAGAACTTTCCTAATTTAAATAAAGCTCAAGGTCATAAGGTTTACAGGGTTCTCTCCAGCATTGCTGGAGCATTATGTCTTTGCCCAAACACTCATTAACAATGAACCAATCAAGTAAGAAACATACTGAGATGACAGAAACCAAAGAAATTTCTATGTCTTGTCTACACAAACTTCTGCCTGAGAGTGCTCCTGTGAGGTTCTTTGTTCCACTCTAAGTGTTACATTTAAATAAATAAATATAACAACAACAAAAATGACAAAGTTCTTATAATGCAATTTGCAGCAGAAGCTGAGAATGCTAACCCTTAGTCTGGCTTACTTCAGTGTGGAGTAGAGTTGTTAACCATGGAAATGGTGAAAAAAGATCCTCACCTAGTTAGTGTGCACTGTTAAGATGGAGAGGTTTTCTATAACTAACAGATTTTTTGAAAAAACAACTCAAAGTATCAACTTATAAATCTGGTTCATTAAGCTTTCTTAATTACTGTTAAGATGATTCTATTTTTAAAGGGCTGTTATTTTTGACTGATTTTTGCACAGAATATCTAACTGTCCATTCCCATTTGAAAAATAGAAATACTGTGAGCGATACTATACTCACTTTATTAATGTATTTATTAACATAGAATCACTCTTCAGAGCACTTTATCAATAATTTAACAATATACATCAAACATCAATTGAAATCAAAACTGAGGAACGCACTATAAAATAAATGTATTTCAGACAAATTTGCTATAAAATAAATACATCTCCTCTCTATCTCAACTTGATTGATTAGGTCTTATTTTAAGGTTGTATGAGAGAGAGGAGACAGTTCTCTCTCCTGGGAGGTGTTGGTTTGCTTTACTACTGATCCCTGCTCAGACATGTGCAGGAAGATAACAATTTTTGGAAGGAATTATCCAGATCTTATTCTTGATTCTTGCCTTTTTCCTTCCTTGCACAAGCTTCAGCCATGATGCTGCTCATGTGAGTTTCTGAAGCTACACTGAGGCAAATTGTATTTCTTTTATTGCATTTATTTATTGAAATTGTATTTGATTAAATAAATGCATCAATATTACAGAGCTCTTGAAGAGCACTCAAATTGTCCTAAAATTTAGTGCTGCTTATGGGAAATATCAAGCAGCATCCTGCTATACTCCTTCCCACAATACATGTCAGCATGTTCAAAGTAAAAAATCAGCTTGCAAAAAAAAAAAGAATTGTTAATTTTTTTGAAAGAAATTGGTTTGCACCTTGTCAGGCAAAGGGTGAAGAAATTAATCTTTTTTTGCAGGGTATGACTTCCTTACTACAGGGAGGGATGCACAGAAGAAGTGAGCACAGTAAATATACACAAATGTGAGTGCTATCAGAGTGTTTCACCTTTTGCATTCTAGGGTTCATTGCACTTTATTTGCAATGATAATACTGCAGGATTCCTGGATGCAGCTTGTATCTCAAGTGAAAGTGATTTTTCTACTATGCATGTATGTGAAAAAAAAGGTGCTTCTGTTCAAACAAACAATTGGGAGTAGTTTAGGACAGTAAGAATTGCTGGTTTTTAAAAAAGAATTTTTGTCTTCTCTCTCTGGTTTGCAGTATTGTTCATTTCCCTATAAATCATTCTGTAACAGACAGAAGTGAGGTGCTAATAGCAACAGAAGATTTTCTGATCACAATGTATGACTCATTATCCCAAATATTGCCTGAATTTATATTATGATGGAGAAGCAGGCTTGGGATCTGAGTCTTTAGATCTTCTTTTATCTATTGCAGTAGATTTAAAAGGTCACATGCATTGTGCATGTCGAACACATTGAACAGGGGAACATTTTTAGGAGAAAAAGATGTTAACAATATTTTAGGAGATGCCAGAAGGACTAAGAAATCTCCTGATGAACAAGTATTTGAGGACATGAGGTTCTCTGAAGATAATTATTTACATAGAGTAGGTAATTATCATTATCGTTTAATAATAAGCACAGTAATAGGAGTGGTAGAGTTTTTGAAGCCTTCTTTACCAGATTGTCCCCCTACCTACTACTGAGAATGCAGTGATTGTAATTATAGTAATGGAATCTACTATTGACATTTTATAGACAATTTACTGAAATCATATTACATTTTTAAAGACAGTGATAGTCTGGAGAAAAATGTTGAAGCTTAAGTTATTTACAAGATATGAAAACAAAAATATTGCTGGCTTCATATACTCCACAAAAGACACTTCTGAAATTTTAGTTTAAAATTGCTTCTTAAAAAATTATTAAGAACAATTCCTATTGTTTGTGGAACAGGAACATTATTTGAATCTGTGGTGATCTCAGAGCACATTCTGACATTTAGCAGCTTTTAAGAAAAATAACAAACCAGAAGATTCCTACACAAGCATAGAAACATTTTTAAAAGTTCTTGCTCTTCATACACCAACAGTGATAAAAAGATTACACAAAAAAAAAAAAAAGAAAAGAGGATACTAAGCAAGCTGCCTGCTGAGCAGCTTTTAGTTCTTCATGTAAGCAACATGATGCAAACATTTGAAATGCTGCTTAGTTTGAGGGGGAAAGACATCAAGCACAAAAGGTCCATGTAAACCTTATCACTGCCAAGTTTAGAAAAATGAGGACAGAAAACAAGTTTACAGGCAATGAAGGATTTCACTAGCAGCAGGACAGTTTGTAGATAGGTTTAAACACTAATTGGATGGAAGAGATTTAAAATTTTGCAAGTAGGAGAGGAAAAAAAGGTCTTCCCTCATTTCCTTCCATCCCCCCTGCAGCTTCCTGTTTTTGGCCTTTTCAAACTCTTTTGTTCCAAGACTGCTTCAAATGGGAGCAAGAGGGAGAGGAAAGCCTGTTCAATTAGCAGAGAGCACAGTGCCATCTTTCCCCACGCAGGAAGAGGCTCTCACATCTTCCAGCACCCGTCCTCAGTTGGCTCAGCCATTTGTGAGATGTTTGCCAGCTCTCCCTTAGGTGCTCTGAACAAATGCTGCAGCACTCTGGGGGGAACACTCAATATGAATGGGGCCAGAGAACGTGCAGAACAATTTCTAGCACTTTCCTGGGGAAAGCACTTTATTTTATCTGTTTTCATCTGAAAACAGCAAGAGATCCTTCCACCAGAAAAATATTCCTGTTGCATGAATTTCATTAGCATAGCTAGGGAGCTCCAACTGAGTACCAAATGCTAGGACTTATATTCACATATATATTTTCTGCCATATGTCAAGGAGTTGGCTGCATCTTGAGAACATTATAGTTCTGGCTGATTCAGCACAGTGAACAATCCACAGCCAAGCATTCAGAAATAGGGGCTTAGGGCAGGGAATAAGGATTTCCATGACAGTCATTTTTATTTGTAAAGGTAAAGAAAATCATTGGCTTATGAATGTCAGATCAACTGAAGTTCCCATATTATTTCTTATGCATACAAGATGATAAAAATACATCACCTGTTCCCGAGAAAGGCACAAAAACTCCACAAAAAATGTGGTTTTATTTGCAGACATAAAAACAATTTTGTAACCATTTTCCATATATATAATATTTAAATTAATTTTGCTAACAAAATAATTTAAAAAAAGAAAGATAGGGTTTATCTGTCTACAGCACATTATCTGTAATGTTTTCCCATGATAGAAATATTTCCATAGCTAGAGGTCTGAGATCTTTCTTTTTATAGTTCAGAGAAAGTGTGGAATGGCAAAACACATCCTAAATATGTATAAAATGGAGCAGTGGCATGGAACATAAAAACTGCAAAATCTTTTGAGTGTCTGCCATGCTGATCATTTGGTAAGTCAACGTTTAGTACTTTACCTATGACAGCATTATAGGAGATATTTCTGAGAAAATAAAGATAAAAAATATGAATTATAAGCCTCTACAAAATGATATCATGTTAAAAGTGAGATTTAAGAACAATCTAAAGAAGAAGCTTTGGGTTCAGTATCTAACATTACCAGAAAAGTGAAATTCCCATGAAGCAGTGCTCTGTCACCATGGCAACCTTACAAGGTAGCACAAAAGGATTCATCTTTATGCAACGCAGTTTTATAAAATCTATCATCCTAAATGTGACAGCATGTAGGATCTTGTGGGTCTGCTGTGACACCACAATGCATAGCAGTTATTAAATATAACCAATGCCTCATTTATTACCAGTCAAAGGAGCTACCTTTTAAATGCAAATGTTGAAAATTAAAATGAAGGGTTTAATCAGTAAAGCTCCCCAACCTTAAATTACCATGGGGAGAGTAACAATATGGGCTTGCCGACACTGTGTTTTAAAATATTAATACCAAGATCTACGCTTATTTTTGACAACTGTAACATGACCTTTAGAAGTAAAAGTAATAAAAACAGTATGACCACCATTTTTTTGAAATAAAACCCTGTAATCTCAAAGCATAAAAGATATACTAACGGGTGATTACAAAGGGGATTACAGTGCAACCTAGTGAGTCTATCGTTAACAATTCACAAGGCAGCACTTTTTACCACATAAATATAATTTAGTATGCTTAAAATCTGCTTGAGAGCAAGGTTACCTGGCAAAACTGCAGCAGGTGCTCCAGGTTAATTTGATTCAAGTTATTTTCTGCAGAATGTCTAATTGTGAATGGCTCTGCCTATTGATCTCTCGCTAAGATCAATACATTTTTTTCATCTCTGTGAACCACACAGGGAGAAGAAAGAAAGAAAGAAAAAGGCTTAAAATAGATTTCTTGCACAGATGATGGTATCTCTCTTTTTTTTCTTTTTCTCCAAATGTCATCCTTACAGTGAAAAATCATTCAAAACCAAATCCAGAAGAGAATTAAACTAAAGTATCCAAACTGTAATGAATCATAAACTTTCAAATACTGTGAGGTCTTATTTTTCCTAATGTTTGTTTGCCTTTTTTTTTTTTTTTGTACAGCATATATAATTCTAGAGAAAGATATTTTAAGTGCCCTTTAGGATGTCAGAACATGCACGATATTGGCTTAGTGAATGTAAAGAAAATTCAGAAGTAACCTTCTTGTCATGAAATTGCACCATAAAATTAACTTTTTTTTTTCCTTCTTAGGGTATAAGCCCATGAACTCAGGCATGGAATCAGTAATAGAAATATATGCCCAGATGCAGCTTGGTTTCAAAGGTTTTGTTTGTTGGTTAGTGTGACTAACACTCATGTCTCTTAAGCAAATGTCTTTGTATGTCACTACTAAAATTAATATTCTTCAGAAATAAACAAGGTTTTGAGAATAATTCAACTAGAGAAGGCATAAATGTGCTTTTCACATAAATGTGTTCTCAGACTATACTATTCTATACTTGCTTTTCAAGTAAGTATAGAATAGTATAGTCTTGATAAAGACAGAAACTAAAGTCAGGGTTATCTGCAGAACCATCTCCTCATCTAAGTGCTTCCTGAATTCCAAGTGAGCTCATAAGGGAGGGAAAAATGATACAAATGCTATGCCATGTGCCATAAGGACAAGACAGCACTTTTCCCATCTTTCCTACACCTTTTCACAGGAGTCTGATGGCAGAAAAGAGAATATTAACACAGATGAGCCAGCTGTCTGGGACTCACCCCAGCAGGGAAGAAAAAATGTAGAACCCTCCTCAAGAAGCATTGTTTCCCATTAATCCTTTGATGGGGTATTTGGGTTAAATGGGACATTTGAAGTTACATCATTTTTCATGAGTCCCTCTGAGGTGGCCCGAAATTCGACAGCAGCTGAATTAGATCCTTGCTGCTGGTAGAATTTATGAAACAGCATAAGTTTTCATAAAATATACCCATTGGCTCTTTTGCCCTTTTCTTGCTCTCCAATTGCTCACATGAACGTAGAGTTTTATAAATGTGTGGCTAAGACCTCATTCCTCAACGTGATTATGAGCAATAGAAAAAACTATTCAACAGAATGAAGAGAAAAATAACATTAAAAAAATCTATAAGTGACATCCTGAGCCTTCCAGCCTTTCAAAAACAGCACCTTGAAAGGGGTATTGCTGCTGACCTGCCATCACAATGCCACGACTAAGATTTCATATTGAAGCAGTTGGAAATTAATCAAAGAGTTTCTGGTCCTCCCTCAGAGCAAAATTGGATGGGGGGGCAGATAAATGTCAAATATAGCAAGCTGGATTTAGATTGCAAGCCCCAAAGCATATTTTGTTATTCCTATGCCTTAAAATCAAATTACTCAGACACCAAAACCACATATTTCTTCTTATAAAAATAATATCTCTTTAAAAACAAAATTATTCATATGAAGTGTAATAGTTAGAAGTTTATAGTTTACAGCAACCAAAACCAGAATAATGTTTAAAATCTACTTAGCACATCTATGCTTTTCCTTGCATCATACAACAGTCATGCTTGAGTGACTACAACCTTTTTTCAGTGAGAGAACATGATGAGAAACAGAATCAATGGTCAGATGAGTCTGAGCAATTTTATCTTAACTACAGCATATTCCCAGCTCTGAAAGCGATTTTTCCTTAGTATTGCTCATATTAAAACTGCACCTTAAATAATACAGTATTGTATCCTAATCTGTGTTCTAATTTTAAGACAATAATTAACACTAACTGCTTACCAGCTGTGATTAAGAAATTATTTATAATACTTGCTGAATTTGATATCTTCACAATAACATCTAATTTATTCTCTGCCATTAATTTATGACCTGGTCTATTTTTGTGACTGGGGTAGTTTCTGCATGCTTGTGCAAATAGTTGGGTGTTAAATAGTAATTTTCTTCCTATATATTTCTCATATGAAGAAAAAATAGAGAAATTTTAGAATCATTCTTTAAAATTTCCGTAAGATGTATGACTTTAATTTACCAAAAATAGAAAGACTGAACTGCAAACCTCATTTTAGTCAAGAATTTTGCCATAGACTTCAGTGAGGATGGGATATTGCCCTTCCAGAGCTTAACTAAGAAACAAGTTCACAGCCAAATTATTGATTAAAAGTAGAGTTAAGTTTACTCCATAAAGGTCAGAGAGAAAAAAATGTCAATGTATTTAAAGTTCTGCTGTGTCTGAGTAATCTGATTTTACATTGATTAATTCAATTAAAAGCTTCAAAAAGGAATTTATATAAGCACAAAATTAGTGACTGACCTTTATACTTTTCAATCTATTGCTTTTTCACACTGATAGTAACATATCCATTTATTATAAACATTTAAACCCCCAACACTTTTATAAATTATACCACAAATTAAAGTGCATTTTAATGACATAAACTGCCATAGCTCAAAGTCTTAAAGACTTCCATTAAAGCCCAAAGTTAAAAACATTCCTTCAGCAGCTATTGACTACTTCAAGACATAGATTAAAGAATGTGTATTTTCATTTCTTAGAAGTGCAGAAAAAAGAATGTACAAGAGAGATGGATCATGGCAAAGCAGTAATGCAAGTTAAAAAAAAAGCAATATTGAATCAATAGTAATATTAGCTATATTGATGACCCTTTTCATTACTATAATTCTGAACACAAAACAAATTTCTACCACATCAGCCTGCCAATAATATCTGTGGGCTGCATGAAGGTGAGCAGGTGGGGCTTTTTTCCATTTTCCTACGAGTAATTCAATTGTAAGAGCAGCACTCTCAATTTACCACATAAGCAAATTAGTAGCTTGTTCCATGGCAGAATATTGGCTTTTCTAGAGTTATATCCAACTCCTTCACAGTAAATATTACCACTGTCTACTCTCTTACACATTTAGAGCAATTAGTTGTTAATACCAAGAGATGGACTATGAAAACTTTTCTCACTGTGGAGAAACCACCGCTCATGTGTTTGTGCCACAAAACTGCTCTGCCAGCTTGGAATTCACCACAGAGGAATTCACCACTAGTGCTCTCCAGCATCTTCTGCTGACTGAGGACTCCTTCTTAGCAGAAAAGTGCCTTTTGAAATTAGTGGTCCATCCCTGAGAGCCTCTTTCATCACTTGACCACACTGGACTTACCATAATCTTCTCCTGAACTTCCAGCCCCACGCTCTTGGGCTTCTGGCTCATCCTGCTTGGCAACAGGAAGTGGCTACAGAAAAATCTGGCTCCAGATTTAATAAAGCATTAAATTTATTAACCCAATGAAATTTTATTCTGTGCCTTGCTTGCAGGTTGCAATCTTATTTATCAGAGTGGGAGCATTTCCTGCAGCTGAACAGTAAGACTTGGATATAAGGCATCAAGTGTTCTGTCCTTCCCTCCAAAGAAAATACACAACTGTAGAACTTCCACAGAATGTTCAACGAAGCAAAATTGTGAAGAAAAATGTTAGTTTTGCAATCACTGTCCTTATTTTCATACATAAAACCCATTAAAAAACACTGAATTGTTCAGGTTGGAAAAGACCTTTAAGATCATCATCCAGCTGTTGACCATCATGACACAGATACATGTGCCTTTTGCTCTAAGACAACTGAAAACTAGACAACGACATAAATAATCTCATAATAAGTGCTAGAATTATCATACAAATAAAGTAGTTATCGGCTGACATTTGATAATATAATCCCTAAGCAAATTCTCAATGGATTTGTCAGGCATCTGCCCTCAATCCTACCTTGTAAACTAATACTTGTTTTATTTAAGGAAGTTATGAGACCATTGAAAGCTGATCTGTAAATCCAGACACTCACCTAACATTTGCAGAAGGCTGCATCTGACAGCTAGAAAGGACCCTCACATCCATATCACAAAGATGATACACCAAGCACAATGCTTTGGACAGCTCCTCATTCAGCCCACCTCAACTTTCACACTGCTGTTTATAACAGCAACGAGACCTGAGCCTCTGAGCTCTGGAGAGGAAATAGTTTTACACCCCACATAGTCTAGGCTGACCAAAACTATAAAACTTTTTTGTGCGTCTCAGTCAGCAGCAATAAAAGATTTGTGCATGTGAGACTGCACCATCCTGGTGATTCTGCTGTCTGTGCTGGATCAACCTGTTTCATGGAGGTGACTCTGCTCTCCATGCTTAAGGAAGGCCTCAGGAAACAGTTCAGCCCTATTCCCAGCTTTGGGATTAGGTACGATGCAAAGATTCCACATATTGCTGTAATCTTTATCTGTTTAGACCTTCTTTCCAGACCCTCAATAGGCATGAAAAGAGAGGCCAAAGTTCTAATACAGACCTTGCCAAATTTTGCTAATCAATGGTAATATATCAAATGGTAATATATCTCACATTTTAATGTGTTACTTAAATCAGATCAAGAGTCTATAACTGTCATTACAATTAGAAATGCGTATTTTTTGAGCTACTTTAAAATAAAATGGTTTGAGATAATAGAATTCAAAGGAAGAAACAAAAGCTACAAGTTGCCAAAAAATGCCACATAGCTGTGGGCATGGGTGTGCCTTCCCAACCTTGTGATGTCAGAATGGCAAAACTGAGATGTATGCAAACTCCTAAGGCAGATTTGGATAAGCACTGTTTAGATCTCACCACCTTTACTCAGCAACCTCACAGTTTTCACTTCCACAGTACTAAAATTCCTACAGTACCCAAATATATTTCATATTTCCCCCTCCTACTGCAGAACAAGCCTGTGTGCTGAGGCAAGGGTTGTGCATTCTGGTGGGCAGGATTTCTCCAGCCCTTGGGTTAGAACCCTGTTTGCATTGCAAGGCTTAGGTCCCCTGGCCTTCAACACAAAAGGATTTTTTTTTCTCTTCAAAATTAATGGTAAGAAAGATTGACTGTCACTGGATGTATAATTCAATTTGAAGTATCTGAAAAATGCTACTGAAAATCACCTCTATTTGCCAAAAGCTGCCAAGTTATTTGCACAAAACCATGGAAAGAATTCTGGGAGATGTCAATAATGAATAGAATAAATGTTCTCAAGCTTGATAACTAAAGGGACTTCGCTGATAAATTTAAAATGCATTCAGCATGCTCCAGAGTCATTTTATATAGACATTGCTCCTGGATTTATTAAAAAAGAAACAGTAGTTCTGAAAAAGTGCTACTTTTCTTTCTGGTTATTTGACATTTTAATGCACATCAGTAATGACTGAGTGTATGCAATGTCTGTTATGTATGTAGTGTAATGTATGTAATGTATGTTATTTCCTCATAAAATTTTTTGACTTAAGAAATAGTGAGGGTTTTGGGGTTCTTTCCTTTTTCCATGTTTAGATATAAAAAAAATCACATTTCTTTAGGGCAAATACAAATGTTTGGGCACTCTATTCAAGCACATTACTAAATAATAACATATTTTCTACCTATTTGATTCTATTCACTCTATTTTCTTATACATTTATATTTCACATTAGACTTGATGTATTTTTGCTTCAAGATCTTTTAAACTATAATAATAATGTGGTTATGGAATAGGCATCTAGAATACCTAATAGCACAATGTAAGAGTTAGGTATTTTTCCTACTTTTAAAAAGCTGTAAGTAAATGTTCATGTTCTGGAGAATGAGAGGCTATTTGATCTATTTATCTTTATCTAAGGCTTAAATACACAAAACATAATAGAAATTTTAGTGGAAAGGAACAGAAGATTTATTTACATGTCATTGGTAAAAAAGGTATAAAATAAAACTGGGTTCCGCTGCTTCCGCTTGCTGATTTCAGAGGCAAAATTCTTTCTGCTCTCTTATGCCTTCATTTGCTTATTTCTTCCTTCTTTTGCCACTACTTTCACCTCCTTGATTATGTGAGAGCACTCTGCTGCTTAGTTTTGCCCCCAGACCTAATCTGGTTAGGCAAATATTATAGACCTCTGCTTAAGACCTAGAGGTCTTGGGGTTTTGTCTTCATTAACCTTCCTCTCGATATAAATCTTCTTCATAATATCCTTCTCCTCAACTGGTCTTAAATTATCCATGCTAAAGTACATACAGCTCTTTTTAATTCACTGTTTTTGAAAAGATTTCTTTGCTGATGCACAGGTAATGATCAAATCAAGTCTATAGACTAAATATTTAATATTACTTCCAGAGGTAGGAATTAAAATACACTAATGAGGGGAGGAGAATAGTTGAAGGAAGCCTTTCTCTCCTGAAAAATGTTGTCATGAACTTAATATTAAGTAATTTTGTTATCAAACCAATTATGAAAATTGAAGCTATGGAAGCGTTGGAGTTGAAGAGCCTTTGACAGAAACGTAGCATTGTTGAATTCTGATCACACATCAAAAGTGACAGAAATGCATAAGCAGAACTCTTCTTTTTAAAGACTAAATGAACAACCAGAGAGCTTGATCAAGGCACATCTTCCAGGTCTCTCAGGCAGTTTTCTCTATGCTCTCAAGCCAAATCAGGACCAAGGATTGCCAGGTCTGGGGTTTCCACTTCTAAATTGTGACCCACTCCCACAGCAAAAGCTCTTTTACCTTCCCATTCTTCTAAACTTCTCCCTTTCCTAACCCTTGGAATATAAGAAAAAAAGTGTATGAGTTGTTGGCTTTATTAAAGGTTCTTTTGAGGGCCTACTGAGTATTGGAACAGTCAGTCCTAGGAGAAAACACTTGGCAGGAAATAGCAATGGTATCTTAAAAAATTTGGGAGCAGTTACCTTACCTTTCTCCTAGCAACAGGGAGACACAGTAGGAGAAAAGAATAGAATAATAAAATCTTTTATGCCTGTACTTCTATGGCTCCTCAGAACTTTCCTGCCTTCTTTGAGACTTCACAGACACAGGTAGTTTTCAAATCTGTCTAGAACCAGGTTTAAATGTCAGGACACTGAAGTAGTTTTCTACTTAATGCCTTAGTTTTTCAGGGAAAAGTTTTGAATACAATAACCCAGAACAGGCTGCTCTGACTACCTTGTGCCAGAAGTCATTGTCCTCCCACGCTGCAAGCATCTCAGAGGTGCTACAGGTATTTAATTAGCAAAGTGCTTCACAAAAGAATGCTAAATATTCACACTCTAAGGAAAAACACTGTCCTTCAGGAAAAAAGGAGAGACAAGAGATGCATAAAGTTTTAGTAAAGTTCCTGTCAGCTTTACTCATCCTTTTTGTATTCTCTGAGCTTTCCACTTAGCATAAGAAGAAAAAAAACCTTTCTTCCAGTCCATATTCACACTACTGCCTTGATCATAGGAAATCTGAACACCTTCAGTGCAAGATAATTAAGCACACCTGTAATCCAATTAGTATTTCATTGGTCTCCATGCATGCAGTGGCTTTGTTCTTAGACCACAGAAACCCTGTTTATTACTCACTTTAAAACAACCCAAAACAACAAACAACAACAAAACTCAAAAAACAACCCCAAAACCTAAACAAGGCAGAAGGAAAAACAGCCCAAATGCAACTTGCACAGCTTTAAAAAATCCCAAAAAATACACACCTATCAACAACATTCAAGGTTTCTCAACTTTCTTTCTTGCTCTGTGTTACTGCTGATAAATTTCTCTTCCCAAACCATCCTAGATAGGCACCAAAGTCTGCTTGGTTTCATTCCTAGTGCCTGTTTACAGACAAACCCACTACAATAAGCTCGACCACTGAAGCAGCCAAAGGTGTTCCATGTAGAGTTACTAAACCCTAATTAATCTAGGTTTTGAATCAGACACATCCTGGAGTACTGGAAAGACCTTTTTTTTCAAATAACATGCCTGACCACATCAACAGTATTGACCACACTTCACTGATCCTGAAACATCTGCTAAAACTGTCAGCAGATGCACCACAGGCAAAATAGGAATTGAGAACCATATTTTGAGGTACAGAGAGTTCATGCTTTAACTGCCAATTAGGTTTTCCTCAGTCCTTCAGCATAATGACAGACACTGTGCAACCATGAACACATCAGGGCTTCATCAGTCCTCCTGCTAAACAGGGTCTCTTGTAAACAGACACAACATAAGAAAAAATATAAAATATATTGAAAAAGTAAAGGAAAAAGAGTTTGTGTGGTGCTTTTCTCCCATGTACTCATTTATGTGACTTTGAGTATAATCCAACATAAATTATACAAAATGACCTAATTATAACTGCTGGAGGGTCTAGGGTTGGTTTTGGAATGGCTTTTTTATGTTTTGTTTTGCTTTTAGCTGTCAATTCCTCTGTATCAGCCTTCAAACATACCATAGCATCTTCGTAGCGACATTTTAATATGCCCTGCTCTCAAACACTCCCCAGAAATTAATTCTCTGAGAATACCAGATGCTGCCTGTTCTGAGGGATGACAGTGAGAGCAAGAAGGAAGCTGCTCAGAGAATTTCTGGAGTGCCCACATTCACCGTGCAGCAGCACAGGAGGAACCAGGAGCATGGATTTGTCACCTATTTGAAGCCTGTTCCCCTGTGACACATCAAGATGGAACAAACACAATCCAAAGGCATGGACAAATAGCACTCAGATTTTCCTTATCTGAATCCCACTTCTCAATCTGAATCAGAATTCCTTATCCCACCTCCCTATGGCTTTTCCCCACAGACTAAATTCACTGGTGGCTTCAATACTCAATTGAAGTACCAGCTTCAATAAGGGCACAGAGGTAGATTAGAAAACAAGGATAGATGTTCCAAAAGAGAAGTCTCCTCTTAGCTACACATAGAGATGCTCCCATGACATATATTAATAATGAGTGCATAAAAGAATAAGGAAAAAATTGTAGGAGAGACATTTTTCCCCATCCAAGTGAATATGATTTTTCATTTTTTCCCCAGTGACCCATATTCAGCTGCTTGTACATATATTTGACCCATTGTATTAATACATTATCAAACAATAAAATGTTAATAACCCAGAGGCTGTTAAGTCTACGAGGTGTGTAACTGAACACCAGTAATGAGGCATAGAAGATACAACTCAAAAATTGGCTTTCTTCCTCCTCCCTGATGATTAACATGTATTACCAGGGAAAAGTTTGGAGTTTTTTTAAACTAGAAGAAATATTCTAACTCCATTGAATTAAATAACTCCTTAATTTTTTTCATATGTTCTGGGAGAAACAACATAGTCCCATTTGTCTTCTTGAATTTTAGGAAATAACAGGATCTTTTCCTAGCTACAGTAAAACTGAACATTAAGAAAGTGTTTGAAGTCTTCATGAATAAAGATAATTCTGATGTAGAATAATAAGTCCTTCAATAAAATAGCCTATGATTCCATCCTCTCCTTTTGTGTGAGCATATTGCAAATAAAAAGGACTACTTAACTCTCAGTGAATATAAATTTGAATGGTGAGGTTCAAAGAGAAACTAAATATTAGAACACTGACTTCAGTCTTTACATTAAAAGACTCTGGGTCTTGTAAGTTTGAGTCTTTCTACTTCCTAATTCAGAGCACTCTTAGGGGACAGTGCTACCCTCTAGTTCATAGCATTTCCTAGATTAGATCACAATTTAATTTTCCAGCTTTGTATAAGCATTTTTCCCTTCATAAAAGGGCAGATATGAACAGCTCCAGCTTTGCTGCACAAATAATCCCCAACAAGGTTTTGCCCAGGGTTTATCTGGTGTAGTAGCCACTTTATGACAAGGTAAGCTCACTTCTTACAGTGTAACTTGAAGACCTCCAAAACCTGTTGCAAATGTGTTATGAGAACCTGTATAAACTAAAAACACTGAGTAGCATAACACTCCTGAATATGAGATTAACTGCAGTATTCAATTCAAAGTATTCAAAATAAATAACTACAGCAAAATACTGCAGTTTGAAGAGGATTAACCTCCCTTTGATTCACACTTCCATATATATTTGAGTTTTTCCCATGAAGGCGTTTCAGTTTTCATTCCTGGCTTGAGGGAATGCTTTGAATGGTTTTTCCAGTTAGTCCATAAAGGCTTGACTTGGGAGAGCTCATTGACACATAATTCCATCTGCACAAGAAACATGATAAAAGCGGCACTAATAAAGCAAAACTGCTGTGGCTCTTTTAATGCCTGACAATTTTCTTACATGTTGCCACAGTAATTTCTCTCTTCTGTGTGATTCATAGGCTTCAAGGCCAGAAAGGTTGTTTTTGATTATCTAGTCTCATTTCCTGCATAATAGAAATTACAGGCTGTCAGGTAGTACATGAGAGACCTCCTCTTTAAGCAGTTTAATGGCTAAGAACCTAGTAAATGTATTTTTAGACTTTCTGAAGCCTGCTCTTCTGACTTGGGTCTCAAGAGTATGCCAGCTAGGTAGAGGAGTATAGGCACATTCTTGCCTCCCAAGGTGGATAATTAGCATGACCTAGATATATGTACATTTCTGAGAGTTATATGTACTTATTAAAAGCTATAGGGTTGGTATACAGATCTTTTAGGTGTTTTGAAAAGGAAAATATTAATTAAACTTTCATTTTGCTTTTATAACAGCTTGATAAATGCCGAACTCTCAAAAAACCTGTTTCTTTAACAAGCCTATTCATTTCAGGGACAATCAAAATGAATAGTCTTGTTAGCAAGGTGTAACTCTACCAGCTATTTTAGAACACTGGATAAATATCAAATGCATGTGTTTTCCTGGAAGAGAGAATAAATGACACATAATGACACATGAGTAATTTTTATTACATATTTGTCATTATATAAAGCATTATAAAACCTGGGATAGAGCCATTTCTGAGACGTAAAGTGATGGAGTACAGCAGGCTCTGTTTACCTGCTAATATGACTGCATCCTGAATGCAGCTCCACATATGTAAGGTAAATGTGTATATGTTAATATAAATTGTTGAGAAATTTGTCCTTAAGAATTGTCAATGACTTACTGCATTTTAGTCCATGTATTCAGTGCTTCCCAATATTTTCAAAAGGAATACAGGAATTTATTCTCTGCTCAGTAGCCTGAACAGCCCCTTCTTTGCTCTGGGGAAGTATGTAGCATTAGACTCACAGTGGGACTCAGGGAGCTTTGTGCAATGCTCAGAATATACATTTGCCATAGATATTTTCCTGTCTCATATAGGATGTATAAAAGTTCTATACATTGCATGAGAATCATATAGAATTACTAATTTCCAAGTCTAACTTTGTTGGTCCAGTCTTGCACTTAGATACTTGTACATTATTCTTTTCTGAAATATAAATTTTCTTACAGTATTATAACACAGTCACAGTCATGGACAGTATTCTTATTTGAATAATTCACTGCAGAGAAGTATAGAGACAAAAAAATCTGCTAAGGACATTAAAAATGTCAGTGCATGACTGACACAGTCACAGCTGCATTTTTTGTGCTTGAAGGTGCATAATGATGTAAGAACTTAAGAACTTAGAGAAATAACCACAAAATTCACGGTTTTCAGAAGCATTTGGACGAAATGAAAGCACCAGTTCAGTACTTGTTACCCCAGTGATGCAGGGGTGTTCAGGCAAACGAAGATTAAATTAAAATAGAACTCTTTGAAATCTCCCATCACTTTTGTGCTAGAGCTCAATATAACTACAGCCAAATGACTCTTCTAAAATTGAAAATTACATAACAACTAGTCAGTAGTTGCAGTTAATACAAATAACATCAAATATCCATTTAAATAAACATCCATTTATAGTGCAAATAGCATTGTCAAACAGGCATCTGGCTTTAAAACTTATTTGTGCTTGGTTTTGCACAGCTTCAATAATAAAATCACAACTTGCAAACATAGTTTTTTTTTTCAATGGTGTTTGCATGTGAATGACTTTGGTGGAATTTTTAAAAATATTTCTTATGGACTTCTAGAAATACTAAATATACCTTTTAAGTCTCTTGTAAGACCAAGGGGCTAAGCAGAGCCATTAACTGAGACTATCAAAAGACCAGCTTGTATTACCAGGAAAAGGCCTGCAACGCCCTTTTCCTGGGATCAAATGCACTTATCTGGCACCTTTTGACATAACTCAGGCTCTTCCTACAGAGACACTTAGGTTCAGTGAAGTAGGAAATGAAGTAAATTCTCCCTGACTTCTAGTTCTGGACAGAGATGTTACTGCTGGTTGGGAGTGGGGTCATGTAAGTACCAATGCAGTTGTCATCAGGAACCTCTCAGGTTTTTGTCACCTAAAGGATGCTTCAGAAGCAGAGGATTAATGGTCACAGAAAAAGATTTAGCTTCCTTCCCTTTGGGTGGATACTCCTGAAAATGGAATGACCATGGCTCATGATATGGAATTCAGGACAGACCTGTTAGCTAAGGATAACCCCAGCGAAAATTTTCCAGACTTGTACTCACTTAATGCTGAATTTTGCTTTCCAGGCAGACTCCCCTCAGTCTGAAGAAGATGCAAAGGCAGATGAAAAGAATTAGACCCAGCTGCTTTTATTTCCTCCCACCCCCAATACAGAGAAGCTACTGAAGTCAAGGCTGTGATGCCAGCAGTGCCAGGTGTTCTGTGGTAGCCTCTTGTTATCCAAGGTTGCTTCTATACAGCTTTATTAGTTGCCAGTGAATCACTCCAGATGCTTCCTTTTTTCAAAGAATAAATGTCTACTTTGAGCGGGAAAAAAAAAAATCTGCCAGAACTTTTAAGTCTTAGCAGCAAATTACAAAAACTGCCTTTAAATGAAATACAGTGCTGATCAGAAAATTGTTCTAAGTGGGTGCCAACAGAAAAAAAAAAAACAAAACTTCACCCTGAATATAGATTTAATGAGGAAGAAAGGACTCCTTTCACTAGAATAAACTAATTCAATAAAAAGATTCAGTCACTTTTGTTTCCTCCCAAGTCTGAAAAAAAACATATCAGGAAAACAGGTTGGTACCTATAAAAAACATTAAAAGAATGATGAGGGCAGAATTTCATCTGCAAAGTGCACATTCCATGCTCCACAGTCATTTCCTATGAGAGTCCTGCTTTATGCTTCTGAACTTCCCAGCTGTTTGCACAATTTCACTGTTCTGCTTAATTGCTTTAGGTGGACCCTGAAGTAAATAGAGAAAGCCACCTTCGAGCAATTAAGAACACCAGGGTTATAGAAGTATTTGAAAACCAGG
Source organism: Irena cyanogastra (assembly GCA_013397155.1). Classification (NCBI taxonomy): domain Eukaryota; kingdom Metazoa; phylum Chordata; class Aves; order Passeriformes; family Irenidae; genus Irena; species Irena cyanogastra. The sequence goes on from VWZV01007382.1 coordinate 787,661, forward strand.
AAAGAGGTATATTTGTAGTATCCGTGTAAATTATGTTTTTTAACTAAAAGAGTTTAAAGATGACTTGATAACTCAAATTTCTGTCATTTCTAAGTACCTTGGCATGCTATTACCACCAAAGAAAATTCCTGTAAATAGTAGGTTAAAAAATTTGTATGCAGTATTTTTATTTCTACAAGAATGATCAATTCTGACCTGACTATTTAAATATTTTTTGATTACTTTGGAGAGAGTCCTTCTTGGTAGAAAAATATCACTAAAATATGAATTTAAAGAGCATAGTCCCCCATTTTCAGTTATACCAGTACAATTTTAGAGCAGTCTTCTTAAGAGTTCTTCACTTTCTTTAGATTTAGTTTCTTTAGAAATTGTGATAAAGTTTAGTCCAGGATTTTGTAATCCTTCATGTAGACAAATCTTAGAGATGTTTGAAAATACTCTTCTTTGGAGCTCTAATTTCTTTCAGCTTAGCTGGTGAAACTCCACTGAGCATGATTGATTGGACGAATGTTAAAATCATTTGAGACTTCTGTTCTGAGTGAGATGTACAATAATTTACAATTACTTTTGATTTTCACTGAAATAATAGAAATTAGATTCTGTTGGGCTCATTTGTTTAGTCACTCTTGTAGATTTCAAGGACTGAATTTTATCTTAGGAAGATACAGAGCAATCTTAGGGTGAAACTGAAATCTTTAGCATCACTCTGCTGATGTATTTGGCTCAAAAGAAGGTTCAAGAATATTCCAATATCCAAGGAATACACCTCTCTCAAATACCTGTTTCATTAGAAATGTATATGAAATATGGATAAAACTCTCACAGAATTTCACTGTGCAAAAAAGATGCAGACCACTGCAGCTTTAAATTCTCATTTGCTATGTACATTTACACATACCTTAAAAGAAAAGTTTGCTTTAAGAAGAAATGCTAAGTTTTCCTATTTTTTTATTGCTTACCTGCTGGTTTGTTTTTTTTACCTCTTCAGAGTGACAGCTTGGCTGTTTTCCATCCTCAATAAATCCCCTCATATTTTTTTGGCCTGAAATGCACATCCTTCATCTTGAAAGAGCTTTAATATTATTTTGAAAGGTTCTCTGTCAGCATACCCATCTTCTGGAAAAACCTATGCTCAAAGTGGAGCCTTGTGCTGAGGAAGCCAACATCTTGCATCTGTACTATCTCCTGCTACAAAGTTTACTGGACCCAGAAAAAATCTACACATTTGCAAATATAACATTTTCTTACATTAAATCCTTCAGAGTTACACATTTATTGTCTTTCCTCTGAATCCATAGGATGACTGTGAAAAACACACATGTGGTACATGATAATTTTGAGTAACATCAGAATGATTCAGAAAATGGTAAATTCTTTATTTTCATGGTTGTAAGGCACTAGAATTCTTGTTGTGGATGGTATATTACCATGTGATGATTTTATTTTAAAAATAAGTGTGTTCCCCTTTCATCAGAAAGTTTTCTTGATATTTGTGACAGGTCCTTATAATTTCTTTTCTTATTGCTGATGAGGAATCAGCCATCTCAGATAGAATTTTGAGTATGTGTGTCTCAAGGAAGAATTTGCATTTCTGTTCCTGATGTTGCTTGGTTTCTTCTGAACCATGTGCTTCAGACAGAAAACTTCTTCAGCAGCCATGTTCAGCTGGATTTTTTTTCCTCTTGGGTACTATTAATTGATCATATTTCAATATAAATTTGAATCTGAAGTTTCAAATGCCAATATTCCAGGGTTGCAGGGTATCAGCCACTGAAGTGCAATAAAATTACTTGCTTCAATGCATCACAATAAACTGAGTGTATACTTCATTACTATTCAACCAAAATTTGAATGTATTGACTATACAAATATAAGGATAGTACAAATATTTATTTGAACATATATTTGTAGGCATGGGGCTATGGGTTACACACAAAAACTTAGTTATAATAGTTTTGGTAAACAGCCTCCTCAATTTAACTATACTTAACGAGATTCTTTAGGAAAAAAGTCATTATAGAAGAGATATGATGTGTAGCTACTACTCTTTGGAGTACTTTGAGGAACTTTATATTTAAAGTCCATCAATTCATTAAAAAAATTGCAACTCTCATTAAAAATAATGGTAGTTTTATAGACAATATTTTTAAAATTATTTTGCTCATAATTTTGTAGATTTTCCGAGACTTTGAAAATGCTCGGGACTTGTTAAATGGAGATTAAATTTTTAAACCTTGTTGATTTGTTCCTTTTGATCAGTAGAAGCAACTACAAGATTGAGTGGGGAAGCCCAAGTTATCCATTCTTCTCCTGTAACATCACCTAGATACAATTTCAGTTACCCGACCCTGGCAACCCCATTGTGTGTCAAAGCCCCTAAATGACCCCACTTTGGTTCTAGCAGGGAGTCTTCCCAAGCAGCTGCTGTCACCTAGGATATATAATTATGAGAACAATCCAGAGAGCCAGGAATGCCCTCCATCCATGCTTTGTGCTTAAAGCCAGCTGCAGTTGAGAAGGCATGAAACTGAGCCCACGCCAACAGGGCACTGAGCCAAAAATAAGGAGCTGAGCTTGAGTCCAGGGCTGTGCCAGAGTATTTACAGCATTTCTGGACTGTTGGGAGCTTGGGTCAGGGAAGGCTGTGGGTGTCTCTCAGGCCCATCTTGAAGCAGCACACACAAAAGCAGATCAGGAGGGGACAGGTTTTTCAATCAGAGAGTGCCAGAAGCCAAGACCATCTCAGTTCTTTGAAACCAGAGCAAAAATTAAAGTCATTACAGTAAGATGAACTTGTGGTTGCAGGAAGGTTAATGACTGAATTCCAGGCAGCTTGATGTTAGGGGAGATTACGGGCACAAGGTGAGGTTTGTGTTGCATGACACAAGCACTACATAATTACTTAGCTATAACATACCACTTTTATGCTCATGATTGTTAAAGAATTTATTTAAATTGCTTTTATTTTCCAGTGCTCTATTTTTCCAGCTGTCAAATGAATTGTGTGATTGATAATTAAAAAATTAGTGGTGCCACTTTGGTGTTACAGATATTGTATGATACCACGTGCAATAAGAAGCTTGCCCTCCTTTGTCAAGGATGTTGACACATATATAAATTGCCATTCTGAAGTATTTCTTCAGCATTTACACACAGTAAAGCAAATACCAGCACATCAAAAGCCTGCAATCTAATACAATAAATTGCAGTTGTACTATCAATCTTTTGGTAGAAACACATATTGCTCAGCTAGCTAACATTTAATAGTTTTTTACGAACCTGAGTGACTCATGTATAATTTAAAGCTGCACATAATCTCTAAAATAATAGAACAGGAGTATGAACATCGTATTTAGGTACAGAATGATTAATATATATATATAGTCAAAAGTATGATAATTACGTATAAATAAACTATAGGTAAAAATATGCATAGGCTTAAGAGAACTGCAGTATAAAAATGAAGTAATACATGTCACTCTCACAGTTTCTGAGTCACAAATTCCTTTCACTGCTCACCAAAAAAAATATCAAAAGGAGAGGATGGGATTTTTATTTGTTTTAATAAAGAAATTGAGTGTTTTGCATTAGTTGCCATGTAAGTTTAGTTGTATTACTATTCATCACAAAATAATCCTGCATGACTTTGACGAGGTAAGGCCTGTAGGTGGAAATGGTTTTATTAGACCACCTCCAACAGCTGGAGAGAGCAGACAAAATTTATTTGGGAACAAACTTGCTTGGTGCAAACAAATCTGCCTGTTATGAACAGCAGATTTAAGGTTTGCTTCAAATTCAAGCAATTGCTCTGAGTAGCACTTTCAAGTGGTCTAGTAAAAACACCAACACCATTTACAAACCTTACCCTGCCTGTGTCTTTTCCCCATCAGAGCTGTGACAACTCTGCTGCTAAAGTTCTGTACAGGTCAGTTATTTCCAGGGGATGAAAAAGGAATTCCCAAATATTTCTGAATACATGGTGCTTGTCAGAAAATAAACAAATGCCAGTATAACTAAAAGACTACAGATCTTCCTAGAATTAGGCTTAACATCTACAAGGAGTAATTCGTGGGGAGATTATCCAGGGTATCCCAATTTAGATTTACAACTAAATGACAAACATCAGGGCCATTGTGAGATGATGCTGAACGTAGCATTGCCCATTTGGAGAGGCTGCCTCATCTCTCCTTGCTCTGTCAACACCAGGTCCCTACTCTGTTAACACCCTGTCCTAATTCTGAAGATACATTGATTTTTTTTTTCTTTTTTTTTCTCTCCTTTTCCAGTATCCCAAAGAATATCTACACAACTAAAGGAGATGGTAATACTTCAGCCATTTATACTCTTCAGGACAAATTACATTGTAAAGCTTAAAAGTGTTTTATTGCTTATGCTTCCAAAATAAGATTAATTTATGATAATAAATAATCACCCAGAATTTTACAATTACTGCCCTTGCAGACATCTCAAGGAATGGAACTTACAGCAAAGGTGTTTCCTCTTTTTTCCTTTCCATGACCCTCCTAATTTATTTTATTGTCACATGTTACAAATGTGTGTTATCACAACTGTTTCAAGGCCACAGGTTTCAATAGCTGATAGTAGTAAAGTTTCAGGATAGTGAACAAAATGAGGCTGGTTTTTGCTGGTTCAGGATATGGCTCAACACTGAGGGACATTTTCTGTTACAAGCAGCTGGAGTTGGTACACGTATAAACCCTCTCCAATTTGAACAAATGTACACCATTATATGTGCAGAAGTATTGTGATTGTCATAACATAGTAATGATTATTTCTATATTAACTGGATAAAGCTGATAAAAATCAAAATATGAAAGATAAAATGTAGTCAAATGGTTAGATGATTGGTGACTGGTGTTTAAGTTATGTTACATGGCACATTACTGCACATTAAATGTAGCTAATATATACAGGTAATTTTTTTAATATAGTTGTTAAACCTTTAAAAATAAAAATATTAAAGTCTAAATGTTGCACAATACTTGGAAAAATTCCATTTTGTTAAAAATCTGCTCTCCATATCAGCTACTATTCATAATAAATATTCATAATATTTATATTTTAATCCTTTCATACAGAAAATCCCTTTGGAGTTGTACATACTACATAATTTATTCTGTGTACAGAACAATCTAGAAAAATAATTCCGCATTATTAATAAAAATTATCTATAGTGTCAAGGTTCAGTTAATAAAAAATATAATTTTAAGGTAACTGCAGCCAGGATATCTAGTGATTAGGAATAAGATAGTAATAGTAAGTAATGAGGAAATCATGCATACTAGGTACTGTTAAGAAACAAAATTATCAGTCACAGAGCAAACAAAATGACCCAATAAAATAAAGAAATGTGCAGACTGTTTTTCACACTTGCTTAAAACTTTTCCTAAGTAAGAAGAGTTAGAGCTCGAGAACACACACAACTCTTTACATGGAATCCCACCTACAGAGGTACAGAGTCTTTCCAGGGGGTCTGATATGAAGAGGAATGGGACACTACAGATTTGTATTTACAGATTTTGCATTACATGAAATTCCTAGGTATGGAAACACTAAATCAGCCAAGACACCAACAAACCCAGAAGTTTGTTTCTAATTTAACTAGTTACTGTGACCATACAGACTGGATTTCTGATTTATACAAAGAATAGGCATCCTCTGACAAATGCTTAAAATGAATAGAATTGTAGTCTTCATCATACGTAACAGATCAAATGGCTTTTAATGACAACCTTCTTGTCCTAAAAATATATTTACACAATGCCTATGAACAAGTCTCCTTGTAGCAAAACCTGATGCTTATTTATATAGGAAAAAAATTTTTGCCCCTACTGCACTGTTTCCTTTGGGAGAAGGGAAGTAAATATGGCTGGCATTCTTTACAAAAGAAACAAAAAGAATTTTTTTAAAAATCTGAAAGAAACCTCACACTTTTCTTTGGCTTTTTTTCTTCCTCATTCCTTTGTCCAACTCTTATCTCAGATATGCTCCAAGTGATTAATATAAAAGGAAACTCTCAGGGCAAAGACTTGCTAAAGTTAGTGCTATTCCCATGTAAAACGCACATCAAGCTGTGGACTGACCCTGCACAGTTTATCTCCAGAGAGTCTCTGCTGAACATCATCACACTTTTTTTTCTGTGTCTGGTGGTTTAGACTGCAGTTCTTTGAGAACAGAAAAAGGCACACCTCAAAATGTGGCTGTTATTTCATCCTGAACATTTCCTATAGCTGCAGCCTCTTTTATCACTGCCAAAGCTTCACGTCCCTCACAAAATCAGGAAACAAACTTAGGAAACAAACTTAGCCTGTACTTTAGGATAATTATCCTTACCTTGATATCCATGAAATATTTACTGTAAGAATATACCTACCTCATGTTATCAGTGGAAAAATTTTACATTTACTTCCATTTTTTATATACACATTAAAATATACTAATTGCATTAAAAATAAAGAAAATCATGTAATACCTTTACTTTTACCTATGGATTTGGTGAAATGGTTCCATGAAGAAAGCATTTCCAGACAAAAAGAGAATAAAGAAGAGGAGAGAAACAACAGTAAGAGTCATGAGTACATGTAAATGCAATAGTATCTGAACATGAAGAGACAAAGTATAAGGTAAGTGTCTGAAGACAAATGGAGATTAAATCAGTGTCATATTAGGGATTTATTTATTTATTTCTTCCCAATCATGTACATGCAGAGAAACACAGAAATAACCCATGCTCAGATAAGAAAGACTGTCACAAAGGTAACATGGACAATGGTTAGGAGGAAAAAAATCACTGGTTTTGTTAGGTAGCAAAATTGTACTCTCAGCATTCCAGAAGCCAGGAGCAGGTGCTTTCTGCACATTTCCAATCAGCCATGCATTAATGCAAATGGACTCTTCAACGTGTACAATGTTACAAGAGGAGCATCTTCTGTCAGGAGCTATCTGAAGAGTGGTCTTGCACTTTATCTTTTATAGAATCACTCATAATTGTATTTTCTGATAAACACATGAAATTGTCTTAATCACTTTTTTCTCTCACCTCTTTTTAGTCATTGTATTGCAAGAGGGGGACTTGAGGAGGCAGGAAGGACAAAAGCTTACGGAGCAAACAAAAAAAAAAAAAAACCAAACCAAAAACAAAAACCAAAAAATGAAACAAGAAAAAGATGTGACTAAAACCACGTGTTTCTTTGCAGCCAAAGACAGCTTTCAAGCATTTGCCCATCGGTTGCAGTGATGGATTCAAAGCAGCTACAGAACAAGAAGAAACAATGAAAGCAGAGTGGAAAAGGAACAGAGCCCATACCTTGGTCGCCCATCATCAGGTGCGCCAGACCTTGAAGGGAAACAAGAGCACAGTCAGCAATGAACAAGGGAGCACGGGAAGGTGGTGTTGTCACACTGACAAAAATGTTTTGTGACAGGCATCTGTTTCCTATAAGATGTCTGTATCACAGAGGGAAATCAAAGAGCATTTTTCAACCACTGGTTGGAATGCTTTGGGCTACGAGTAACAGAACTGCAATTCAAACACTGGGTGCTGTTTTATTGCGTATTTTTTTTTTCTGTGCAGTATTTGCAATGACAGAAAATAATAAAATGCTTTCAAATCCAACCAATTCCTTTAACAATCTGTCTTTATCACATTTTGATTATACTGCTTTGAACACTTCAAGAGGACTTCCTGTCCTCTGCATTTGAAATGATGTTTAAAACCTGGAGGAGTTTAAACCTGAAAAATGGGCTGGGTCTGATCTTTTTCCCCTCATAAAAATGAGCATTTCAGGTAATTAAATAAAATTTATTCATCACATTGAAATGATAATGCAAAAAAATGTCTCCTTATTTGTGTGAAATGTGACAGTAGAATGAATTTGTTCCAGAGAAGGCAAATTATTACATATGCAATATAAAATACATAGTAATAAAGAAAATTTAAGTGACAGCTTCTGCAACTACTTCATAAATCTGTGAGAAATAGATTTTGCTTTATACTTATATTGTGAGATGAAATCCCATCACACCAGAATAGGTCTAGTGACATTTCAAAGCAGATGTCCATAATGATAATCATTCATCCAGAGCCAAATTTTGTTACTCTTCAAGGAAAAATATTCATCTTTTTTAATTCATGATAATAAAATTATACTTAAATCTCACTGAATATAATGTGATGTTGGGAGAATATTTTTCTTAGATTTATGAAGGTTTTTCACTTTTTCTGTCCTTTAAAAAACAAACTTATTCTCGTTGAATTTAGCTGGTTTTAGATCCATTTCAGAAGTAATTGTTTGTTCATGCATTAAATGTATGGCCTTTTGAGAAGAGGAGCACATTATTTTCTTAATTGCAATTAATTGAAATTAATTCACACAAAGAAGGTGAGCAACAAAATATCCTTCTCTTTATGGGAAAGCAGACTTCCTAGAGAGAGAGTTTCTGTGATTTCTAATTCACAAAGAAAATTAGGTGCACAAATTACTCATTCTGCTTGGGGGTAGTTCAAAGAAGATACTGCCGACTACAATCAATCTAAATGATTTGTCTCTTATCAGTTCCAAATCTCAAGTGATGCTCCAAGTAGACTAACAATAGTTTTGTTGAATTCTTGCTTTTTAGTGTCACTCATTTTAGATGTGTAGTTAAACTGAAGGGCCGGATGTGCCTCATCTCTTGTGCAATAAATTCTGTTTCCAAATGCAGAGCTTGCAGCTGGTGGGATTACCTGGGGCTCACAGCAATGTAAACGAAAGCTGACTGTGATCCTGAAGGGATGCCTGCATCAGCGTGGCTTGGGAAACATCACACAGCTGTACTGGCAGTTTGCAGCTTGTGAAAGAGGACAGAAATGTTTTCATGGGTGTTCTTTCTCTGTAAGTGCTGCTGCAAGAGAGGCTTGCTGAATACACAGAGTATAAAGACCAGGCGATATTTTTTAATTCAGTCTTTTAGTACTGGGTGTCCTTCCTTGGATCCCCTGCCATGTGACCTTTGGAAGTATCAGTCTCTTCTTGTGATTGATTAATTTGTCTTTCAGGTTTTAGCTTTTGGTGTTGGCAACTATAGCCAAGAAATCTCAGACTTTTGCTTTGACCCTAATTGTATTTGATAAAGAAAATTTGAAACCAGTTGAACATTGCAACATCATTTGCTCTAATGAAACATTGACTTTTCAGCCACTACTTTATGTGAGATCTTTCAAAAAAATCACTGTCTTGTCTCCCAAAAAAAAGGTGATCTCTTACTAGCTCACATTTACATATGAACTTCACAGCTATAAGAATCTAAACAAAAGTCTAGCTTCAGATTATCATGGCTTGATAGCTACTATTTTTGTTAAAATGATTCATGAAATTGGTCAGTTCAAATAGATGACTCTTACATAATTAGAAAAAACCATGTAAATAGCAGAAGTACCTCTTGAAAACGTCATAAAAACTGCTTGAATTTTAAGGGTCACTTACAGTGTGGTTCAATTAAAAAAGGCAGTTAAGTGAATGTAAAAGACATACACTGCTGAAACCAAACACCTACCAATAAAAAAATTCAGTACTATTGCTCAAGAACTGTATTTTGTTTCACTCTGTGTTACTTTATTCACAAGCAGTAAGGTCACCTAGACTTCCTTGCTAAAGGCACATGACAATACTTACCTTTATTTTATATTTTTGCAATCTAAGGATGAAGGCTTTTGAAGAGTGAAGAATTTCTAGTACTGTACCTGTTCATTTCACAGAGGGGTTTAAAATGATACAGCTAAATCTGCCATGATAGCAATCACTGCTAGATTTGCAAAATGAAAGTCTGCTTACAATAGACCTGGGAAGTTTTATCCTTGAGTAGCCACATATAGGCATCCCATACATTGAAAACACTCATTTGTGCACCATTACTTCGATTTCTTTGTGAATTAGGAATTCAAGATTCAGAAGCAACCCCTCATGTGATCCATTCCAATTCTCTCCTGAACTTGGCTCTAAGAGGAGAGAGTTAAGGAGCACAGGACAGGACAGTGGAAGGGGATATGAAGATAGGATACCATAGTTTGGTGTGTGAGTTCCATGCAGACCACAGGCCAAAACAAAATTTAAACATGATAAACCTGCAGTGAAGGTACTTAAGTGTAGTACGACTTCAGTAAAATTTAAAAAACCCAGTAGCCTTTTTTACCAGAAGTATATACAAAATTGAATATTACATATTTCTGTTTGCTTATGTCACCTAATTTACAGAGATGCTCAGATACCACAGAGATCAAAGATGAAAAATTTTAGCTCAGATTTCAAGTTGTGCTTTGCATACACAATTCTATGCTCCCATTTTTACACATTCATGCTTTGCAACTTTAATGTATGCATAAGTATCCAGACCTGTATTGGAATAAATTTAAGATTGCAGTTTTAAGAATTAGGTTCAGGTAAAGTCTGGATTAACAGTTATCCAGGTTTTATCTTGTACTGCTATGCATAAATGAATATGTGAAATGCAATTGAACCTCCATATCTAGTTATACTGAACCTAATTCAAATTTTGAGACTCATGTTGACAGCAATAAGAGTTTTATGCACAGATCAAATACAAGATTAGGTAGTTATTTCTAGGCTTTTATGTTTTCCAGCTAGAATTTCTATCCCAGTGTTGTTGAATACATTTTTATGTCACAAGGAAAGTGAAATTTTATTGACATGTACGAGCATGAAGTGCACATAAGTAAAACACCAGAATCGCTTGAATTTTCCTCTCCTTGGGAAAACTTATATATTAATAAAATCACAGAGCATCATCTGTGTGCTAAATCTGAGCACTTGTCTTCACCCTTGAATACAGCAGCACAGAGAAATGAAGCACCAGCACTTCAAGGCTTCTTGAGAAAATCACCCCTGAACAGGCAGTGGGCCTTGGTGAGTTGAAACCTGAATGAACTCAGGCTCCAGAGTGGCTCACAAGAGCAGCCCAGGTCAGAGTCATTCCAGGACAGCCACTCTGCATCTGAGTTAGCTTACAAAGTCCCTGCTTTTAAAATATTGGGAGGAAATAAAATGAAATCAATTTTTCAGTTTAGATAGGTAAACTAATTTTTTCAAATAGATAATCATTTAGTCGGTATGCAAAGATTGACCCCAGAGAGACTTTTGAAGACATTTGTACATAAAGTACCTGCACTTGTTGGCTTATAAGCAAAAAGACTTTAAAACCATCATATATTTGCATGTTTTACCAGCTAATAGACTTACTTACCAATATTCAGGATAGATGGCATTGTGCCTTAGTTTCCACTGCCCTATGCCATACTTTCTTTAAAGGAATTTAATTACATACCAACATAATTATTAAAATCACGTGCTGCTTCTTTCACAATTTTCTTGTCTAAAAGGCAAGTGCATTATGCTGAAAAGTTAGAAAACCTCTTTTCCTAAAGGTTTGTGCTGTAAAGGATATTAGAGTAAGCAAGGTTTGTGGTATTAAAGAGAAAAGTGCTTTCCATTTTCCTAAGCAATTAAAAGAAGGGAATTTAACATGCCTTACTATTATATTGGGAGGATTTAGGCTCCACATTGATGGGACAAATAGTTTCTTGAAGTGTTTTTCATACAGAACATGAGAGGAAATCAGTCCTGCAAATCTCCAGAAAGATTTTAGATATGGTATCAGTCACACAAATACAAAGCCTGTTGTTTCAGTGGGGATATTCTGGAATTACAGCAATAAGGCCAAGGAGCTTTGCTTGTGTTCTGTATGAAAAAATATATCACATCTATTTAATAAACTTGTATGCCTTTATGTGGGGAAAAAGACAACTTACCGTACTGAATGATAGGTGCACTTTTATAACATTAAGCAGAAGGGAAAAAAACCCCACTGAACAGAGGGGAAAAACAAGAGCTTAGGAAAATAAGGTAGAAAGCACCCACCTTCCACATAGTTGTCTTCTGTAAGCACATAACAGGGAAGGAGAGAAAAGGAAAACATTCATTAAGCAGCATGCAGACTGGAACTTGCCATTGCATGTCTTTATCATGCAAGGCATCAAACACAACATGCAAGTGCTCCATTGCTACAATCCAGAGGGAAAAACAAAAGCACCAGGGAAGCAGTGTTTCCTCTATTTAACAAAATGTATGTGATATGAAACAAATTACTCTTGCCAAAGTGCAAATATTGTACAGGATTCAGTGCAGCTCTTTGTACATGCAACTATTATTATTGTTAGTTACTAATCAGAGGGTCTTCTTGTAAGACTTTTGTAACTACATATTTTAAAACCACCAGTCATTTGTGATAGGGATTCTAAATTCATTTGGTTCTACTTTCCCATTCTGAATTTCCCTGGATGATTAAGTAGTTGATTTTAAACTTCAGATAACTTAAATACTTGAATATGCTGTGAAGATGTTACCACAGGCAGCATGGCTGATCCTGCGGTCATTAGAGAGGTACTCTGGTCATCAGGTCAAATCTCCAAATCCAGCAGGGAAAAAGTGGAACTTGAACTTAAACTGGGTGGAATAACTCAGAACTGTTGGATCACGTCCTACCACTTTGGTCAGGATCAGAAACTTGCACATTGCACAAAAAAAAAAAATCTATCAAATCTCTGCCTGGTACAGCCAGCAAAGGCCACAGCAGTGCCAAGGATGGGTTCTTCAAAGGGCATTTTGGGTAAGGAAAGGCTGCTATCAACAAGCAAGAAAGTTTACCACTGTTTATACCCAACCCAACATCAACATGGGGCACAGGAAAGAAGGTTCTCCCAAAGCTTACAAAGGAAAAGGGGACAAAGAGTTGAGTCTCAGTTAATAAAGTGGACAGAATTTAAAGCTGAGAAACAGGCTCAGTGTCCTAAAACTCATGTTAGTGTCTATAGTCTTCAGCTACTCCACTGGCAAGGCGATTTTGGGGGAGTATTTCTCTGTTGCCCACTACAATCATGACTCATGACTGAAGAGGGGATAGGAGAGAGAGAGAATGGGAAGGGTAAAGTAACAGAGGAAAACCATCACAGAAGTCAAGGAGATGGATGCTGTGGAACCAACAGAGAGATGGGGAAAGGTGACAGCACAGCAGTCTGACTGCCTGGGAGAGCTGCTGCAGCTCGCATCATCTCCACCAGCTCTTCCTGGGGAGGGAGCACACAGAAGCCAGTGCAAATTGAAGGCCAGGTCTGTCATTATTGGTCATTTCTCATGGAGTCATCCCACAGGAATAATGGCTTTTCATGTGACCATGAAACTAAACTAATTTTGATATATTGTAACCCAATAAAAAAATAAGAAAATAAGTTACACAGAACTGGGCATAATGATATTTTTTAAGCACAGTCATTGCCTCTCAATGTGTCACTTATCATAGTGAAAAGCCTTTATAAATTAATGCCAGAAAGCAATGAAAAAGCATCAAAACTCGACAGTATTCTGACAAATAATTTGAAAAGTTTAACAGTTTAAAAATAATAACTACTATAAATGAGAAATAATAAGTGTTTAAGGATTTAGTTATACAGTTAGATGTTATAATTCACCTTTTCCATTCACACACTCTAAATCAAGAAATAGAATAAAATTCACTGAGAAGATGAAGAACACCCAATTTCACAAGATAAAGATATTACGTTCTATACACAATGTAAATAGTGATATTTGGATGTGATATTTGTGCTAAAAATGTGATATTTGGAGCAGCTCTTGGCAAAACTTTTCTGGAAGAGTCTTCTACCTTTAACTGCATACAGTAATTTCCTTTCTTTATGTAAAAAACCCCCACCCAAACTCAATAAAAAAAAATTAGTTATTTCAATTGTTGTACTTCAGGTTTTTTCATCTAATTCTGGTTAATCACAGTGTTGGTATATTGTAATATCAACACTGCCATAGCATTTTTTTTGGTGGCCAAGTTTAGTTTAACACAATTTTTTAAAACCAGTATATGAACTTGCTGACAGGCCAGTTCAGTTCCTCATGATGTCAGACTCAAAGAAAAGGGTTCTGAAAATGACATCATAAGCAGGATCAGATGGTTAAACTCATCTGGCTACAGGGCTTAGCATATTTGGTTTTATATCATGAGTCCTCCTTTCAGCAATAATTGGTATGCCTTTTTTTATGACTTTCACCAGAAAGATTTATACTAGCTGAGCAGCTTCCCCTAAACGTCTGATTGATTAAACTTAGTGATAGCAAGTTAAGCTGTCAAAACATTTTGAATTAAATAAAATGGAAAAAGTCAAATTCCCACTCTGTGAATTAAACAGTTATATAGCTAAACCCCTCTGCACTAGTAAACAGCAAAGGAAATTCATTCCTCCACAGGTTTTTGTCATGGTAAGTTAAACGATTTTAAACAGTTTTGCAATCTAAGAAAAAAAATACTTCAGCTTCTTTATGGTACTTTAATAAACTTTTACATTAGATTAGCACTGAGCACTTTAATTAAGGTAGTTTGTTTCTGACGTCTGATAGATTTCCATATCACTAACACTTCACTTGGGTTTTCTGATTCCCATTTCCTAGGCATGGCCTATTCTTCTAAGCAGAGTCTAAGAAATCAGAAGGCCCAAATTCTAACCTTGCTTTTTATTTATTTTGCTTACTCCAGCCACTCTTACAAAAAACAAACAAAACAAAATAAAAACAAAAAACAAACCCAAAAAAAAGGAAAAAAAGAAAGATCATTTAAAACCATGTATATTATCAAGTCACAGTTCAGAAGGAACAAAAAGTTCCTCATTTAAATCAGGAGTAACTGCATTTATGTTATTAGATTTGCATTGGTGTAAAATTTCTGTACCTGGAGCAGAGTAGAGCCATACTACACACATCTGTAGCTGCTGATGATTCAGCCAGGCACAGAATTTACCCACATTTCAATCCATCCACTCTGAGGGACCTTGTTATCTGCAGAGTAGCTCTGTTGACAGCAGCAGAACCCAAGGTTTTTAGGACCCAAAAAGCCAGCTCCAAATGCTGCAGGCAGTGGCACAGAGCAGCTCTTCCCTTTTCTGCACCAGCTGATCATGCCAAGGACTTCTCACCCTGAAACAGGTGACTTTCTCTTCAGCATTCTGACTTCTGAGAGATGTGGGGATTTTTCTATTTTTCACTTTACACCAAGCTTCTCACTTAAAGAGCTAGAGAGTTTTTACCAACTGCAAATGCTTATTTCCAAGACCTTCCCCCAAGCCCACCACCAAAAAAATTAATTGCCCTGCTACTTTCTGTGTTTTCAGCCTAATTCCTCCAGCCAAAGTCTGCTCTTGGTGCTATGTGTGCAATCTCTTGACTGTGCATATCGAGCCAAATACTGAGTTGATTTGAATCTGGTGTGACACAGTCGAAACCATAAGAACTGTACAACTTACACAGGCTGTGAATCTGGCTTATTATCTCCAGATGAATTGTCTCAGGCTGTCCCTACTGAACTGAGAGCAGATTCTGCTCCTTTTTTTTTTTCTTTTGTGCAACAAAAGCGCAACCAATTGTAATTTCAGCATATCACCGTGATTTAGTGATGTGACAATGGGAATTATATTTTTACAGTACATTTTTACTAATGAAAGAACTGTTTAATGTTCAGTGGTTCTTCATAAAAATCTTGATTTTTTTAAAAACCTTAAAACCTGACTCTATGTTTAGAGGTTATTTCTGCTACTATATTTTTTTCATCTGCTTGAGAATTTACACCTTAGCCACACAATTATGTAAGATCTGTGTTTTCATGACAAACTAAAGAAACAGTAATGAGTATTTTGAAATTACAAAACCAGAAACAACACTATAAGAAATAGCATATTAACAGAGGGATTTTATAGCACTTTTTCTCATGATAATTTAGTTCACATTCATATTCCAGCAAGGAAGGATATAACATACTGTAGACATATTTATGAAATTTCAAAAGGGATTCAGAAGAATGGCAAGTGGTGAAATAGCATGAAATACAGCTATATTATGAAGGAGTCTTGCAACAAAATTGATGGCTAGAAGTTTAAGATACAATATTTTGTTTTCCTCAAAGAATAACGCACAATCATATTGCTCTCTAAATTTATCTACCAAAAAAAAAAATTGTACTCAGAAATATCATTTCAGGGGGCAGCTTCATCTGTGGAACTGCTCCCAGCATTTCTTGGATGGTGTAATTTAGCCTGTCCCATCCATATCTCAAATTGGTAGAGAAACTGGTTTTATTGACATGGGGTTTAAAACAAAATATTTGGAAAGGATATGAAAATATGAGGTATGTTATAAAGCATGTTATAAAGCATGAACAGTCATATAGTCAATAATGATGAACTAAAGCAATATATTGAATATCCATGGTCATGAGCATTGATCTTCTCAATTGCTGTGTCTCTGACAAATTCAATTAGCATTATTTGCATATTTTAGAAATTACTTTTGAAAACTGTACTGCACATACTGATCACCATTATTGTCTGTAATTATGAATAATCAGAAATAGATTGTAGAGATACCTAGTACAGCACTCTGATTTTGTTGCAGCCTGCTCATATATTGGGTAAAGAGGAAAACAACATTTCTCAACCCTGTTGAGGATCTTAAAATTCAGAACTCTACCAGAATCTAGGCAAGTGGGCTCAGAAGTTCCTACAATTCCACATGGCTGCATTAGATCTGAAATCAATGTACAGCCCCTCTCAGTCTCCACACAGCTTGGCTAGACCCATTCAGAGTCTTTCCAGTGCAGTTGGTAGAAATATGACAGGGACTTTATTGATTTTTTTTTTTTTAGGTGGAAGGTAGAAATTTCAGAACAACAGGAGCTTGGCCCCATTTTAGTTTCCTTCTCTACCTACATCTCTTTGAGGATCCCAATCCCTTCTTTTCTGGATTGCTTGTTCAGGACTTGGGAGAAAGGTGAGATCCTGTCAGGAGCACTAATGGACTGCCTTGACTGAAAATAAGGACAGGGCTTTCTGCCAAATGAGGATCATTAGGGCACAATTAGTTTTTTTTTTTACCAGCTTTTTACAAGACAAAGCCATCAGCACAAATTCAGTACGCTTCTGTAAATCCTAGTAACATCCATGAATTTATTCTAAGCGAGGCCATCTTTTCTGGACAGTATCCCAAGTGCTTTGAAAAAGAAATAACAAGATCATTTAAGTTAAGCTACTGTAGATGAGCTCCAAGTGTGAAGCAGCAAATAAGGGGGGGGATCAGTGCAAGTTTTGAGTGGACAAGCAAAGAAATAATGAACAGAAATAGAAAATGGCATTTTTTGACATAACTAAAACCATTACCATGTTTAGTTCCAGTGGTCATATATTTAAAATGAAGTAAAAAATGAGAGAGGTTTTAGAAAAAAAAAACTTTGCCCACAGTCTTTCACATCATTAAAACCCTAAGAAAACTCAGCAATCATGGCTGTACAAAGCAAGACCTAAGATGCTCAATCTGTTGAATATATCCAAGGTAAGGTAAAGAGGTGTCTGCACCCAGTCTATAACTATCAAAAGTTCCTGATGGCTTAGGATAGATGTCATTTCAACCAGACAAAGACTGTGAACAAAGTCAGAAAAGTTCAAGTGAAAAGAACAAAAACTTTCAATAAACATAAAATAAGAATTGGCAATTCTAGGAAATTCTTCCCTGAAATTTTAAGGCAGCTTTTCTCTAAGAGAGACCGTAACTCAATCATTGCTTTTGGGCTGCCTTGTAGGAATAACTGGATGAAATTCTGCCTTTTGCCATTTAGGAGGTCAGGTTAAATTTTCTCACAGTGGTACATTCTGAACAGAACTCCTATGAATCTATGAATTTTCTCTCATTAAATGAGAACAGAAACCAAGCATAAACAGCAGCAAATACTTTGACATCCCGTTAAACAGAAAAATGTTCAAATAAATTGTTTTCTCGGAACGAATCTCCGCATCATTTACAAAAAGATTTCACTGAGAAATATTTGCCATGAAGAATTCAAATATAGTGAATGAAAAAGAAATATTCAGACAAATATCTACTTTCCTTATGGTTCACAACAGGAGAATATCCCCAGCCACAATTTACTTCTACCACCTGTTATATTTTTTTATACATAACTTCTCTAGGTATCTGAGAAACAGAATCAAAATTCAGACATTATTACATCACTACTCTGAGGCAAGACTTTTTTTGTGCTATTTCATTCCTGTGCAGATTTATAATTTTTCTAGCCCTTATTATCACAAGTGTATCAAACATGAAGACATTCAACATTGCTTTATCTTTATGCTATTAATTCATGATGATTTTATTGCTACATATTTTTAGATACTGAACATCTGAATGGGATTTTGTGTCCTTGGAGCCACAGGAGTTGACAAATAAGCACATCTTTGATACTTTCACCTCCTTCTGCCTCAACTGCTTCCTGAAACTGACAATTTTGGAAAGTTATTTGTTCTCTTCTGTTAGCAGTTTTTACCATACAGACTTCTACAGTCTCAGTGGAGAGATTATTTATTTATATATATATATATATATAAAAGACTTCTTTTTAATTGCATTGCAATTCCAAGCAATTTTGCTACAGCCATATTTTCCCACCTCATTAATTTTTTTACCTCCAAATTAGGTCTTGCTACTCTCATATTTACTATACTTATGACCTGCTTACAATACATCAATAGTTTAAAGAAATTTTCATCAGTCAGTGGAACATGCATTCCTGAACTCTGTCATGGGACATGGTAGTAACCACAACCAGGAAGTTTTGTTTGTTTGTTTTTAAATTAATTGAATTTAGTAATATTAATCGAGCTAGTGGAAAGAAATAAATCATTCACATATGTGAGGGTGAATCAAATAATACATTCACTCCTCAGTATTTTAACTTCCATGTATAAGTAGGAAATTAAACACAATGTAAATCCATGCATTTTACTCAGTAACCAGATATTCTTTAAAAACTGCCGCTCTTTTCCCATTTATCCTCTGGCACTATTTCTCTGGATTTGAAAAAAATCAATTTCCACTGAAAATCTCTGGGATTTTCACACTTTACCTTGCTTTGTGCATTAGGGCATCTTCCCTGTAATCACTAGAGGTCTTATTTCCCATCACAGAGAATGGATAGACTGACTGGAACTACAAATTGACTGTTTATGGTTCACTTTACAACTCCTCTTTTCTTCCTGGCATTTTTTTATTCCTTTGAATTTTCCTCAGTTTCACCCTGCTGGCTACATGGCATGAAAATATATTTTCAGGCTATTCCTATCAAAACCTTTCATACAGAATTAA
Organism: Irena cyanogastra; assembly: GCA_013397155.1. Taxonomy (NCBI): domain Eukaryota; kingdom Metazoa; phylum Chordata; class Aves; order Passeriformes; family Irenidae; genus Irena; species Irena cyanogastra. The sequence goes on from VWZV01007382.1 coordinate 806,923, forward strand.
CTTTTCTGGTTGGCAGAGAGCAATGTCAAGTACAGATTATGTTCTATGAAAGTGATGTGGGGTGACACAGATTTCTATTTCAAGAATATCCACTCTGAAATTAATCTGAGAAATTCATAATGCAACTTATTTCAATACATTCTTTAATAAGCCATTGTGAAATGAGAAACAAAGAATTTTTGGGATTACTCATGTTTGTTTTGATGTATATGAGAGTAGAAACATGCCCAATGTTTCCTTGTTGCACAGTGCCTTGTCAATTTGTCCTCTTGGATACTCAATTATGGCTATCCAAGAGGCTGCAAATTCAGGTGCAGTTACTATCAGAAGAAATCAAATCCCTCTCCAATCATCCTTTCAGCAAAACTGGTCTCTTAGACCCATTAATAGAATAGGATTAGCTGAGCTGACAGAGAGTAAAAACGCTGTGCAGTGATTGAATGGCAGAAGCAATTTTCCAGCTGGATGGCAGCTTTAGGGAGGTGATGATCCAGTGGATAACACCAGCAGGACACTCAGAGGAGGAGAGGTTGTGGCTTTTGTCCATGAGAAGGATATTATTTTTACACAATACTTCCTAAAACTTTTTTACTGGTTTTTTTACTGCACAGTGTACTGGCAGCTATCTACACTTACACAATCTTGACTGTGCAAAATATAGCATTTCCCCCTTATAGAACTTACTAAAGAGTGGAGACATATGACTGCACACAGTGCCTATCTGAGATATTCACTCAGGCCCCGACTTTGTAGCTGGATATTTGTGCCTTCCCAGACTGGTACAACACCAAAATTAGCAGGACAGCATGCAAAGCCAGCCATATTTTTGTATTCACACACTGCCTTTATAAAAAAAAAAAAAAAACATAAAAAATTATGTGCTATCCTGATGCCATGACTTTGACACAGACGGCTGAAGACAATTTGGTATGAAGTGTTCTTCAGAGTTAGTAGCTAAAAATGTTGAAGACACACTGTACACAATTAAAAATAGAGTACCAATATTCAAAATCGTTTTGTTGTATAGCTCTTTAGCTCACCACCATGAAATTTTCTTGGCTACTACTGAGATTCATTTTGTGAATGTGAACTGAGCTGAAGCTGCCTTTGGAAAACATTAGAATGATACAGAACAAACCTTCCCCTCATTTAAATGGGAGTTTCCTCTGAAGTGAGTAGAGCTGTACTCTGAAAGTCAGCATACTGTAACCAAGTCCTTAATTTGACATCAAATTAAAATTTAATCATAGCTATCTGTGACTGCAAGTGAACAAAATAGATTTTTTTTATTAAATGAACTTAATTTTCTCCTTTACTAGTCTACAATCATTTCAATCCTAATGCTGAATGTTATTCTGATTAATTAGTTGTTAGAGATAATGACAATCTAATTACAAGAAATTTTACAATTAAAAAAAAAACAACCAACATTTTTTCACTTAAAATCTGGCCATCCTTGGCTGAAGTAAGAGCTGATACATTTCTTCTTTCCTCCACAGATTTTACAGGAACTTCAAAAGAATCTTACTTTGGCTTTCTGTAGCCATGTGAATGCCTGGATTGAGTTTCCATGTGTCCAGAGTACTTGCACACACTGCAACCACTGACATGTTTTAGAATTAGTCTTGATTTTCATTAATCACTTTGATATGAATCAGTTAAACTGTTGTTTTCTTGGCATGAGGTTATATATTGTAACTTTCATAACACTTCTAAGTGACGTAACAAACATTCAGGCATTAGTTGAGTATAGGTGGAGAAGATGGCTCTGAGAAAGAGAAACCGGACCTGATGTGTTTTTGCAAATCCATGGTGTTAGGGTAAGGTACACTGATTTCTCATCTAGGACTATTCCCATCTCAAAACTGCACAAATAAAATGCCTAGTGGCAGTAGATAGTAGTAAATATTTCAAAATAGTCTCATATTTGGTGTTTATAAAAACTAACCCAACACAGCTAGTTCTTCTCTTCCTAAAAGTTAACCAGTAGCACAGAATCACACAATGATTAAGGTAGAAAGTCATGTGGTCCAAGCTCTCTGTGTCATCTGTGTCATCTGAGCTCTCTGTGTCATCTGTGTCATCTGAGCTGCTGGCCCAGGGTTGTGTTCAGGTGGCTCTGGAACATATCCTGTGTTGGAAACTCCACCATCTCTCGGGGTCAGCTGTGCTCTCCCTAAGGAAATCTTATGGGAGACAGTGTCAAAGTCTTTACTGAAGTCCAGGTAGACAACACTCAGTGCTCTGCTCACATCTACCACATCAGTCAACCCATCATAGAAGTTCATGAAGTTGGTCAAGCATGACTTACCCTCGGTGAAGCCATACTGACTACTCCTGATGATTTCTCATCCTTAGTGCACCCAGAAATGGTTCCCAGGATTAGCTGCTCCATCTTGTCCCCGAGAACACAGTGACGCTTACCAGCTTGTAGCTCCCTGGTGCTTCTTCTTGCCCTTCTTGAAGATGGAAATGACATCTGCACTCTTCCATCTTCAGGAACTTCTCCCAGCTGCCATGATTAATCAAAGACTATCTAGAGTGGCCTCACAATGACAGGTGACAGTTCCCTCAGCATATATGTGTCACAGCATGTCACAATTGAGATGGCCATGACACACAGAGTATCACCATACAATTGCAGAAAGCTTCAACCCACAAAGAGTAACACCCTGGCACTTCAGCAGGCTGCAAGCATCTCCTCTTCTTGTTCTTTAGCCCAGCCTTTTATCCCCTCATGTTCATGCAATGCACCTGTGTGCCCTCTGTTCCCTTTGGTGATTGCTCAGCACACCTGGGCACTCCATGGCTCATTGCTGTCAATGCTGCTCACCTGCTGCTCACAGCTGTGCCCACTGGGGATGAAGCTGGGCCACAGCCCCACCCCTAATCACCACAAACTGTGTGCCTACATATATGGTTGTAGGCTATCAGGTGCCATGGACTCTCATATGGGCATTTTGTGTAAGTATTCTCTGATATAATCCTCTTCTACCAAGGCCACATCCTCCTTGGTTTACTCTTTCCTTTTTTTTTTTACCCTGGGATTCCTGAAGGTTGTTTCTGCTACTAAAGGCTAAGGCAAAAAAAGGCATTCAAGGCCTCATTCTTTTTTGTGTCCTGTGTCACCATATCCTTGTCTTGTGGCCAGTGGGTCCACACTTTCCCTGCTCCTTGTGTCAGTAATGTACTTACAGTAGCCCTTCTTTTGTCTTTGACATCCCTGGACAGCTGAAATTCCATTTGGGCTTTCCCCACTTCACTCTTGAATGCTCAGATAGTGCTTCTGTATTCCTTCCAGACCTACTTGTCCTTGCTTCTACCCTTTGTAGGTGCTTTTTGTTTTTTTTTTTTTTTTTGGCAGTGGATGGAGGTGATCCATAAATATTAACCTGCTTTTCTGGGCCCTTTTTTCTCCAGGGCTTTATTCCATGGGACTCTTCTGGGCAGGTCTTTGAAGAGTCCAAGGTCAGCCCTTCTGAAGGCAACTGTTATGAGGTCTCTCCTCACTCTTCTCCCTGTCTTCAGAGTCCTGAACCCCACCATGGTCACTGCAGACGAAGTTGCCTGATCTTCATGTTCAGAATGAGCCCCTCCTTTTTGCTGTATGCAGTCCAGGAGACTGCCTCTCCTTATTGCCTCTGCGGTTATTAGGAGGTGGAAGTTATCATCCATACACTCCAGGAGCCTCCCTGACTGCTGATATCCTGCTGTGCTGTCCCCCAGCAGACATCCTGGTGGCTGACCTTCCCCGTGAGGACCAGGGGCTGTGAGTGTGAAGCTCCTCCTGTCTGTCTGTAAGCCTCATCTGCTTTTTCTTCCTGATGAAGTGGATTATAGCAGACACATTCTATAATGCCATTTTTTTCAGCTCTTGAAGTCTTCCTTACTACCTTTGTTCCTTTCTGAAAGAAATTGCTCAGATCTGTATCCTGATGCTCGTCTTCAGTCTCTTCATATTTTTTCCCAAGCCCACATTCCCTTCAGTACATGCCACATGAAGTTATTTCTTGTTTAGTCATGCTGTAATGTAATTCATGTCTCATAATACATCAGCATGGTAGCACGCTGCCAATGAAAATGTGGGAAAGCATCTTTTCCACTTTTAGCTCCTTCACAGCTGGAAAATTGGTTAGGACAACAAAGATGGCATCAAGCAAAATAAATATAGGATTCTTTAGTGAAGAACTATTTCTGATATAAAACTTTATCAGAACCAATTCTAATACCTTCTCACAAAAAAACTCTTCCTCATAAAAAGTTGTCTCTGTGTTGCCCTGTAGTACAAATGAAGGGGACAGCAGGGAACACTGTAATGACCTTTCATGGGACTGAGTCAAATAGGATCTTAGAAGGAAATTAACAGGAACAGCTAAATGTAGAGCTATAGAAGGAGCTACAGAGGAGATATAAATATTACTGATTCAGTAATATAAATAAATATATCTATTAAAATGTGTTCTGAATGTATTTCTTAGATTGCATTCTTTTGAGGTTGCTTCTTAAGCACGATACAAAATGGTATTTCTTACATATTTAAAGCAAAATTTTAATAATAAGGAGATTAAGAAACTTTCCAACAAGAAAAATCCTGCTCTGTAAGGCAAATGCTGGAAAATAACAGAAATCTTGTTTGATTGTTAGCCCATTATTGAAACGAACACACAAATCATCTGCTTCCTAGTTTTAATTCATGAAGAGGAGGAATAATTCTGAGGTTCCTAAAGTGGAAAAACTCCTACATGTAAACCATAATTAAAATTTCTTTCCGGCAGAGTACTTATGCCATTAGGCAATTCACAGAATTATAATGATGAAAGCAAGTATCCTGTATCATATAACTTATGTACTTAATCAAGTTAACAAACCTCTCAAACAAAGCACAAACATTTCTTGCATATTTTTGAAAAAATCATATTTTTGGAACAAAGAATCTTTCCATTTACTAAGAGACAAATTCACATTTGAAGGAGTTAGAATTTTTGAGTGTATTCTGAATACAAAGACCACATCAGAAGATGAACATTCATGTTATAATAATGCCTTATGCAATGTAACGGGTGCACAGGTGTAATGAATGCAACCAACAAAGTGAACAATAAATGATGTGCTATGGCCCAACTAGTCATACCAAAACAGAAACAATCTTCACATTGAACATAGGAAAAAGATTTTACTTCACTAACACAAAACTCCAGAATGTCACATCAAGCCAAGGGACAGAAATAGATCACACTGAACTGCAGGATAAGTCTCTTTAAAATTCAACAAAACAAGAACTAATGCATATGAAGGTGTGGAATTTGAGAGAGAAGTATCAATTAATAGGATTTTGATTTTTTTAGTATGTTCTTTTGTTTAAAGGAAGTAGTTCAAGGAACTGTGATTCTATAATTATAACTTGTTCCAAAACAAATCTATAAAAACTCTACAAAAGTCACTAACAACACAAATTAGTTTCAATTGTAAAGCCTCTTTATATAGCAGGCTAAAAAGTGCTTGATTCATTTTCTTATTCTGCTTTCTGCAGCTTATAGCAAGTGCCTTCTTGCTTTATGAAATGCATACTTATTCTGCAAGTGTCTATTGTGAAGAACATCTAATGCTTGTAAATAATTTACTTCTAAGAATAAAGAAAAAAAAATCAAACACATTTCCCAAAACATGCTTATAATACATGGAGAGCAGTCACCTTATTTTACTTTTATCAAAACAAACTAACTTGCCCTCCCCAACACCCCATTTATCTCCAAAAGTACTTTAGAATATAAAGGTCTCAGGTGTTTTTCTTTTATCACTTTGAAGGTGCTTCAATATCCAATACTGACAACTACAAATCTTTATTCAGTCTGCATTTTTAGTGAGTTCCCACAGTTTTCTGTAGTGGGCCAAATTCTTAAAATACACCCCCTTCTGGTTAGAGCACTGGCACAGCCTTTAAACAACAGTGATGTTATAACTCTCTTACATCCTGCATCAAATTACATCGGTACAGATTTAAAAGACATGTAAAAGATGTATCCTAACAAATATTACAATTAATTGACATAAAAAAGACATGTTATTTATATACTATCCTACATTAAGTACTTTTCCTGTCCTCAGTAACAAGTAGTGTGATGAGAAGTGTATTATTGAAATACTCAAAACATGGAGAGAACTGGTAAAAAATAAGTGGAATAGAAAAACCGGGCAGGAATCGTTCTTATGACATACAATGGGATCCTCTTGAGAACCCATTCAGGTGGACAGAAACGTTTTCATTAATTTACACAGCTGGGTTAAGACCTGAATTGCTCCATGAATTTCATAGTTTACCTGCTGTGCTGCTACTCATCATCTGCAACTCCCATTGAGACCTCGGGGTGAGTCACTGGAGCACAATGAGCTCACCATTCCCCTCTCTCTGCCAGGGAAGCATTTCTAATCAATAGCTTTTAGTGCAATGGGACTTACCACAAGGCTTTCAAGATCTGGGTTTATGTTGTAGTTAAAATGAGCTTAGTGCCATCTCTAGTGTGTAGTCACTTCACCAAGCTGCACATTATAAATTAGGTCAAGGCTGTTTGTGCAAACTGGTATTTTAGAAGATGAAACAAAAGCAACACGGAAGATGTTGATGCTATCACATGGAAACCATCTTCATGTGTTTGATTTGGGGATGCCCACATGCACACATATTCAGATACGTATTTGGATGTGATTTGAGACAGGAAAAGTAGGTCAAATAAATTTTTCATCTAAATTGATTTGAGTGAGTATGCAATGGGAAAGTGTAGATTCTGATGGAAGATATGGTTATGTAAATCTCCACAGAGACAAGAGAGCTACTTCAAATATATGCAGACTGGCTTAAGTTCCTTATAACAAAAGTTCAAATCTCTGGTTGAAACCCTCCTAAACTCATTTAAAATTGGAATTCTTCTCTTAAAGTTGCATCATTTAACTCCATACACTTTGGAGTTTAAGAAGGGGACAAAGGCATTTAGGGAAAAAAAAAATCTCATACAAGCATGGACTTTTTTTTTCTTATTTGTCAAACTTCTGTAAAAAATAGCTGTAGTAACAAACAATAAATAATGTAAGCCAAACCCAGTGAAGAGTGGAGTACAGATTTAATTTGTGTAGGAACAAAACACATCTTCTAAGTCTCAGTTTTTCCAGGACTGAAGAATAGTGTTTCACATGGAAGAAAACAGTGGTACAAAGCAAAACAGAAGTTCACTCTGTAGCACTAACAGCAGCCATGCTTCTCCGAAGGGAGACAAATACCCCACTGGAGATTTCAGGTCAAGAGGAACATTGCAATGGGATTACAGGCTTGGGCTGAAAAGGCTGAAGCTGGCACAGAGAGTTTAATCATTATGCAGCAGTGATGCTCATTTGGCATCATTTACATATAAAACTGATCGCACTTGAGTATGTAAATTGATTATACCTTCCTAGAATTTGGTAGTTTTCTTAGTAAATAGAAGGATGACATGCATGTTAAAGAAGAACAACAACAATAACAACAATGGGAGAAGGATTAAAAACAAAAAAGGTGGGAAATAAGGAAAAGAATAGCAACTTCTTTTGGGAAAACTAAACATGTAAGAGTTAGTGCAACTTAGCACAATTCCACAAATCTCACTGTCTTTGGGAGGTTTTTCAGGAATCAGTCCTTACACAAATATTTTCTGAACAATTATTAAGCACTGAAGACACCTTTTTTTTTCTTTTTACTGCTCATAAGCAGTGATTATTTCTTCTTTTTGTATAGATTTTTCTTTAACAAATATATTTCTTGGGGCCAATTAAAGGAAACAGTACTGATATTTCAGATTTGTTTCTGTATATCTCTCTGAGCAATTCTCATAGTCATGTGAAATAAACTACACTAAGCCTGGTTGTTTTGTGCTTGGGGTTATTTTTACATATTTTATTATAAAAATGAGCTGTAATTCCAGGCTTAGGTAGGAAAAAAAATATATAAAGATAACTGCCTTTTTCCACCTTCAAAGAATAGTTTAAGTATATTCAGGGCAAACTATGAACATGATTGTGATTCCTTCTGCCATTTGAAGTATTTGCCCACTGTGCAATGCATGGGAAATTATTGCACAGTCTTTGCCCACTGTGCAATGCATGGAGATTATATTGATCTTATTATATGAGGAAGCTGGAGGTCAGTCTACCACTCAGAGCTAGACTAAGACTAGTTGAGCTTGATATCCAGGGATTAAAAAAAAATAAAAATTACACTCATTCATCAGTGTGAAATAGCACTCCATATGCAATTGTTCAGAAAGCATTTAGCTGAACAGTCTTAGGTTATAGAGAGTCTCACTAGCAAGACCTCAAACAAAAGAATTCCTAGGCAATAGATTTTCTGGCAGGCTTCTCTGCCATGGAAAGCAAAGTAAAAAATGTGTATCATTGTCCTCAGTCTCTAGCAGCATCTCCCACTGACTTTGAGAGATGTTGTTCCTGCCAATCAAGGCTGAGGTAAGAACAGCAGCTGAGGCGAGTACACAGTTTTTCACTAAGAAATTTGTAAACTTATACGCCCCAATTTTATTTCCAGTGCAGTATCAACAAATCCTGCCATGGTTATATATTGGTTTGTGAACAAAACAGTACAGGGCTAATATAAGGGTGGTGTGAATGGAAGGCTAAATATTTGTAAAGGAACCAAAGAACAGAAATAGGTGGACTGTGGGGTAAAAAAGGACACATTACCTTGCGGAACAGGACCCTCTCTAGAAGAGATGATGTGAATATAGATTTACATTTAATATGCAATATCATTTATTGTGGTACAGAGATCCAAAACATACTTCAGTAGACTCTGGAACTCTAGCCCACTCATTCTTCACATGTAGGGAAATCCTCTTCCCCAAACAACCCTCAAAAAAACCCATGCAGGAGTTACACAGTACCTTGAAAATCAGATTCTGAGAAAGCATTTTCATCCCTTAGGACGTGAGCATCATTCCTCACAGAAAATAATCACACAGCTCTGATGTTTTAAAAAAAGATGGAAATGGCAGTTCACAAGGCTACTAGTAAACAAATATCAAGAGAAAAAATGGATCTTGGTCTCTACAGGGAGCTACAGATATACTGTGAATCCAGTGTGGAATCAGACCAAAGCATCTAATTTTGTTCTAAGGCTATATTATATGGTAAACCTACCACTTTGTTTTTGGGGAAAAAAATCTCTCCTAAATTGGTTCTTCTTAGGGTTAATTTTTGCTTATTCTACTTCTACTTTTTTTTTTTTTTTTTTTTTTTTTCCCAGGGAAAATGGCATTGATTCAGNATCCTTAAAAATACCTCTCAATTTTCAGGTGATTCTACACACCTGGGCTTTGAGCACTGACCTTAAACTTTGAAGGGAGAAATCTTTTTAGTGTACTGACGAAGTATTCACAGTTTGTTAAGCAATGAAACCTCTCCATGGTTCTACAGCATGTTTCATGGAAGGACCTCAGCAGTTTATGCTTACAAATGCCTCCATGCAGCAGACAGAAAATTTGGTAGTTAATATTTCTCTGCAAGCAGAAGTGGTGCTTGAGACTTGTGTGAACGGCATTCAGTCGAGATGAATGTGTGCATCTAGGAATTCCTCCTCTCACAGCTGAGCAGGAGAAAACACAATAGGGGAATTTTAAATTGATTCAGGAAAAATGAAGAATAAAAACCACGGTAGAGGAGGCTAGGTTTAGACACATAATTCAGGCAGGTGATGTCCAGATCTTGGAAAGATCAGGTAGGAATCATACAAGACATACAGTATTTTACTGAAACTGGTGAATTGTTTAAATTGCATTTAATGCTGCTTCTTTAGGCTATAATATCTGTGAAAGTTGCTATATTTTACATGGATTTAATTCTAGAACTCTATTTTGTTAAGTAGGTGAAAATATGCTGTGCAGAATATGATGAGAATTTGTGATCCCCTTATTTTATTCAGCTAGGAAAACAAGGAGGGAAAGTTCCCATGAAAGTTGTTTACTGTCTAAAATCACAAAATCACAGAATATTCTGAGTTGGAAGGGACTCACAAAGATCACTGAGCCTAACTCTTTCATGAATGGCCCATATGGGGATTGAAGCTTGACCTTACTAGCGCCATGCTCTAAATGTTTGTTTACTCTAAGGATCCTGGTTGTTCCTCCATTTAGACTACCTTTTGTTTTTAGCAATAGTACCATCTGAACGACTATTTTTGCAATTCTTATAATAAAAAAACCAGTTCTCCTACTATTAGTAGGTGGGCAAGAACAGATCAGAATTTTCTGCACCCCAGATACATATACTTATTTTTAGGAAATGTCTCCCAAGTGCAAATTTAATTTCTTGCAGACTTTCCCTTTAGCTTTATGTGTCCTGTAGAAAGAATTGTAGATTTAATATGAAGAACAAAATGTCAAACAGAAGAAAATAAAGAAGACTTACTTTTTTTTCCACCAAGAGGAAAGTTAAAAAATCTCTTCTTATCAAGCGTAATAGAGAAGAAATGTTGTTATATATGCAGAAAAACTTTCTCAGGAGAGAAATATGGAAGAGAAATGTTCAGTTCAGTTGGGTCCAAAACTACAGAGTCTTCAAAAAGCAACCAGAACAACAAAAGCACCACATATTATTCATTGCAATAACATAACGTGCCAAAACATCAAGACACTTCAGGAAGAGGTAAATACAAACAATTCTCTTAGACTTCCTCATCTGCCTCTACACTACAGGATCTAAAACTCAGACATGAGAAAGCAGCCAAGTTTCACCAAAGGTTTACGTTGTTCCAGACTTTGCCATTTCTTGGGCTAGTCATGACCCTGTAAATTCCAAACCAAGCAAACTGAAATAATGTTTGTGTTGCTGGATTCTTTTCCTATTTTCTAATCATTTTAGAAAAACAGTGCCATGGCTCCACTTTTTTCTACCACCACCATCCTCTGTCTTGTCCCTTTCCTTTTTCCAGTAACTCCTGCTGAAACCCTCATCCTCTGTGGTTAGTCAAAGCAGAAACAAGTAGGACTTTTCTACAACCTAACTACTGGGAATAAGGAAGGGGAAAAAAAAACAAGTCATAATTTCTAACCTAAAGGCAAAAATATTTCATATTAAAGTCAAATAATCACATACAGAATTATTACAGCCACTAGCAGTTTTTGTCTTTGGCCTTTAGTGTATTGGAATATTTAATTCTGTGGCCACCAGCTGTTAAGCAGAATATTTTACCAGGGATGTATCAAGGTAATTAAGTGTGATAAAAACCAGAACCATCCAGCATGTTTTTCTGTCTTATTGTAGGATAAACTCTATGTCAGTCCTTATAATATTTATCTAACATCTTCTCATCCCCCAGTCCCATTACATCTATTTCAGTGTTTCACTATTTGCATCATTAAAAAAAATCTTCCTATTATTTAAACTTACAATTAATTGCTGCAATTTACCCTATCATTCCTTTTCCTATTCACCACTGATAAAAACCCAGATTATTTATTTACCTTTTATACCACTTTTACAAACCTGATCTTTGCCATCAGGTCCTCCTCAGTCATTTCTTCTGTACAGTATATAACCCAACTGTTCAGATTTTTGTTTCATAGTTCTGCTTTGTTTCTGACATGCAGTGGTTAAAATTGAATGCAGAATTCCAGCCTTGAGTACTGCCCTGAGCAGAATTGGATAATTACTTCACCATGTCTTACAAGATGTATTTCCATTTACAAGAGATAAAATGTTCCCTACATTTTTTTACAACTTCATGGCTTTGCTAACCCCTGTACAGAATGTGATACATGCAGACTCACAGATTCTTTTCCAAAGAAACAGTATTTCACCAAGTTTTTTTCTACACCATATTTTTGCTGTCCATAATTTCTTCCTACGCCTAGCACCTTCCACTTGCTTCCACAGAGTTTTAACATATCTTTTGATCCTTTTCTCTAATTTGTCAAAGCTGATTTTGAATTCAAAGCTTGCTCTTGAATATGTGGTTTCTCTTCCCCAGCTCTGCATTATCAGAGATTTAATAAACTTGGTCTGTGCTCTACCATCCAGGCTGATTAAAGGAAAATAGCAAAGAATTGATTCCAGGAGGAATGCCTTGTGGTTGGTTTGTCCTTTCACTTTGACAGGCAATTACTGGCAACTCGCACAGTTATCCAGACAACTTTGCATGCAATTTACTAATTTAGAAACTTAATCTAACCCGAGATTCCCTAGCTTGCTTAAGAGAATATCGTGCTAGACAGTGCGTAAAGACATGTTAGAGAGTGCCTAAAGATTTGTTTAGGATTACATGACATCTGCTGCTTCTTGACAATCTCTAACAATTGTTGAAGAATTTATTTATTGTAATTTGTTGGTGACCTACTGATACTCATCTCTTTCTTGCCTTGCTACTGCTAACAAATCATTTTCTTGATTATTTGTTCCAAAGTCTTCCAGGAACTGGAGTTAGCCTGGCAAGCTAGACTTTATTGCAAATTTAAACTTTGGCACTAACATCCCCCTCTTGCAGTCTGAAAACATCATATGCCTTCAGGAACACTCTTATAGGAAACCTCCAACAGAGATTAGATTGCTTCTGGTCAGTGTTCTGCTAAATATCAAGGTGCACTTCATCACACCATGCTCATTCATGGGTATCAAGGTCCTGAATGAGCTGAAATGTAAATAATAGGTCATTTTCACAATGATCGCTTCAAATACTTATGCAGGATGGTTGTGCACCTGATAAAGAAGCTAAGAACAAAGTAGCAATAAAGAGTGAGTATATTTTGCTATTTATTTCAGAAGTATTTCAATCTGCATTGAGACATTTAAGATTGTAGCAGTCAAAATACATATTTTAGGTCCTGTAATTGCACTGCATACCTGCAAAATTAAACATGTACCTGACCTAGCAAAGAATAACTACAGTTGTGTGTTGGGCCTGGCTGAGATGGAATTAACCTCCTTAGCTGCAGCCTATATGGTGCTGTGGTTTGGATTTGTGACTAAAACAGCACCAAATCTTTGTCTGGTCCTTATTCTGCCACTCAGTGAGAAGGCTAGAAGTGGAAAAGAAGCTGGGACCAGACACAGAACAGCTGACCTGAGCTGGCCAAAATGATGCTCTGTACCACATAATACCATACTCAGCAATAAACTGGGGTTTTTTCCTTCAAATGTAGCCATTGTTGGAGTCTGGCTGGGCATCAGTCTCCTTAATGAGGAAGTGGCTGCCTCTCCATTACTTGGTTTTTCTCCCATGTTTTCTTCACTTATTAAATTGTGCTTGTCTTGACCCATAAGCTTTTACCTTTCATATTTTGCTTCTCCTATTCTGTCCCTCCCCTGCTGATGGAAAGTGAGGGAGTGGCTGGATGAGGGTGCAGCTTCTGGACGAGGAGAACTGACAACAGGTGTGTTAGATGGAGCACAATCATCCCCAAAAACTCAGGTCATGTTTTTACTACATGTAAAAACATTCTGAGAAATATCTCCTGCAAAGTTAGTAACACAAGCAGCTTAGCCAGCTGGAAAAGATTGTTTAGCTATTTAAGAGTTTACTGAATCCTTTTCAGACAATACTTGCTATATTCCATGCAGGACAATATTTTTTTTTGCACAAAGTAATTATACTGTAATTTTTGATTGATTCAGGAAGCACAGCACTTTGTCTACAGGTTTCTATAGATTTTCTAAAATACAATGTTTTGATTAAAATTACAGGTGTGACTGAACCACTCATTTAGCTTTCATATCCATATTTCAGTTCTTTACTTCATCCTGTAAAAACTATTTTCTAGCTTTCCATGGAAAAAATGGAGGCTCACCAAACAGGCAAACCAACTCTTTGTTTATGTTCATTGTACAAGTGATAAGACTAGCAAGTGTTGCTGGAGTTACTGTTGTTTGCATAATCCAAACTTTACACTGAAGGGCTCATACTTTCCCTGCAGATTGTACTTCAAGAAGCCACAGTTTCTGTATATGGCAGCGACAAGAATTCATATATAATCTATATCAAAAATCTATTTATTTCTCAAATAAAGATGTAAATATTGAAAAATTTTACTGTGCATTTAGTGCTGGCAATATTTGTGGCAGTTTTACAGGCTGTGAACCAAGAATTTTACTCCTAATTACCAGTTCAGACAAAAGGAATTCATCATCTACAGTCAGAGCTTTACATATTTGCCAAAGTTAGGACTGAATTCTGTATCTAGAGAACAAGATTTCCTGCTGTTTTCAGTACTTGGGTTGCAATGCAATCTCTGCCACAGGTTTGCATGAATGTATAGATCAGCATTTTGCTAAATGATGTGTGAAAATAGTTATACACCTAGGGTGTTTAGATTCTGAAGTTTTATATTACTTTAAACAGGTACCAGGCTACTGCTGACGTTTTAATAACTTTTGTGGTGTATTGAGTCCAGTAGTGCCAGGCATGCATTACACTGCAAAAACAGTGCTGGAGGAGAAAAATGACAGATCTCAGCTTCTCAGCCATCCTAAGTGGATATTAGACTTTGGGACCATATAGAGAAGCAAGTTAGCCAGCTGTTGTTATCAGTGAAATTTTTAAATGTGTTTCTATTTAAATTGTCATGACTTATTTCCTTTGATATCCATTTTATTGATGTTATCCTGGCTGTAATGTTGAACAGTTAAGTTGATGACCTCCATAAATTCTTTTGTTTTTCTGAGATTAAGAATACAAAAAAACCTTGTAATTTCGACTATTTTTCTAGCTATTTTCTTCAGAGCTCAACAATCAAATTCACCTGGGCCTAATGCTTTGCAGATTTTCACTGCAGTAGGTTCTTTATTGTCTTTTCCAGTATAACAGTAAGGCGTTTAACATTTTTTTTCCCCTCAGGAAAATGTACCTGTCTCTGAAATTATATCTTCTGTATTGTCTGTCAGTAACAAGACAAAAATCTTTAGTCCCTTACCAGAATCAAACTCATTAGTTGCTATCTTTTTGTTGTTTTTTTTCTCTCAATGATCCTAGTTTTCACTTTTTCTCTTTTACTGTAAATTTAAGCTCGAACACCATTAAATTTAGTACAAGTCCCAAAGTTGTACTTTGAAAATTACACTTTTCAAAAAGTAATCTGTTTATTACATTTACCTCTCGCATCCTCCTGATGTATATTTCATCATATTTCTCCCTATGGATCAGGCATCCCATTCTACACTATTGGCCACTAATCATTTATGGATTCCAACCATGGAAGGTCCAGTATTAGTCAGGTCAGCTGGGTAACACATATCACAGCTCTGCAGTGGATGAAATTGTGTGAAGTTAAACCATGTCAGGACATCACGTGTCTTTTCCTTACCTGATCCATAGCAGTGGTGCTGTTGTGTGTTATTCATCTGCCAGTGCATGGCAAAATAACTTTGTGTTTACAAAAATACAATTCCCCTATGAGCTGAGCTAATGGAGACTCACATGTCTGGAGGTTTGAATTCAGCAATTCATACATAATGCCTTTGATTGTAAAAAGCATTAAAAAGTCCAGGAATATACCCCAGAGCAAGGCAAAAAAGTGTGACAGCCTTCATTCCAACAATGTTTGCACTGATGTGCATCCAGACAAACAGCAATCATTGGAGGAGGCAGAATAACTGCAGTAATTCCAGCCTTACTAAAAGTTTATTATCATTTTTAAAAGGATCTATTAGAAAACCATTAAAAGTCTGGTATTTTCTTTAAGAAATGAAATGGTCAATGCTGAAGAGGAGGGGAGGATGAGGGGACTTTTTTATCACCACCTGCATCTTTCAAAAGTGGCCTTCTTGCTCCATGGGAGTACCTTTTAATTTAAAATATTAAATATAGACATTTGGAAGACAATAGGATTTCTGGCTTCATAGAGTAAACTAAATTTCATGGTGTTCTCAAACTACTCTGTGCATTCAGCCATGGATTACCTAATACTTCAAGTCACATATTTTTCCTCTAAATCTGAATTCTCTGAGTTTTATTTGTCATATACACACTGGCAGCAGTACAAACAGTAAAATACTTTTTTTTTGTTATTAATACAATTTTTCAACCATCTGCACTCTAAACAACAAAGATTAAACGCCTTTCATTTCTTAGCCTAAGTAAAATGTCAAAGGCTAATTTTGTTCTTTGAACAGCTGAAAAGTATTAGCTAAAGCTTTTACGCTCTTTTCAACATATTTATGGTTTCAGAACAAAAATGGTAGAGAAATAAATAAGGTTTCTGGCCTCTAGCTTGAGACACAGCTTCTGCAAAATAAAAACAATAATCCTTTAGAAGAAGTACAAAGGAAAATTTGCTTTTTCTCATCAGGTCAAAGCTGGAGTTTCAAATGTTTGCAGGCAAATATTTTCCTGATTGTTTGCAAATTCTAACTAGAACAGTTGCTTTACTGTCTTTTTCATCATAACAGAAAAGCCTTTATCATTTTCCATGAGTGAAAACAACTTTTGTTTAGGGTTATGAGTTGAGCATTAAAATATCTTTCAGGAGCAACACCAAGCAGGAATCCATCCACATATCTGGCCCACTTTACAAATGAAGGAACTAAGAGCAAAAGGGTAATCATTCCCCCATAACGAAAAGAATACAAGGAAAACCTTTAGTTTCAACTAGTTTCTTATCAAATTTTTAACTGATTTATGTGAATATGAATTGTAGGGTTAGTTTGAATTTTTATTTGAATAGTATTACAGATGGTTAAACTTAATTTCAGAGTATATAGATTGATAGAAAGCTGTTATATAATCAAAATAAAGTGAAATTTTAGTATTTCTGAAAAATACCTAACCCTAATCCAATAGGTAAACAATTTTGATGGTGCAAGCCAGTTCTAGAGTGCTTTCTTTAAATATTTCTCTTCCCATTTTTTTGTGATTTTGTTCACTAACACTACAAAAAAGATCATAATTACCACAGAATCTTTTCCACCGTGTAAACATACTGAGAGATGAGAGGAGATTTTGAATAAATTGAACAACATGAATGATGACCACTAAAAAGAGCTGCAGTCTATGATCATACTGGTGAACAGTGAGAAAAGCAGCTCTTGCCTTTCCTGAGTCTCTCAGATGACTGGATTTGGGGAGTAATTAATTCAGAGAGGAGGCTGGATGGAAAATGAGTCTCAGATATTCATTGTTCCCATGAAACAGAGTTTTCCACAGACACAAAACCTGCTGAGTCTCAGAAGCATTTGCTGTCTTATAAAACCCTACTGCTGCTTCCCATCAGCTCCTAATTATGAGCTATAAAACCTGGAGTTCCTCACAAAGCCCAGAAGTTTCACTTCTGCTTCCATTCAAATCTGATCTAGCTACAGCTGTAGCCAAAGTCCCAGGGATACACAGAAGATTAGCAAAGCTGAGGTGATGGCATTTTCTATGTTTATATGTATATACCTATTACATAAGGCACTAAGAAAAACTTAGGAATAATAAACCAAAGAAAAATATGTTTTCTTTTTTGAACTTACTAATCTATTAGTAATTTTATAATATATTTTTAACAACAAACAATTACTTTGAAATATTATTAGAATTATCTAGTGCTCACAGTGCTCTGAATATAGAAATTCTAGAAACTGCAGTAGGATCATTTAGCATTTAGATGGCTAC
>VWZV01007382.1:824593-875089 GCA_013397155.1 Irena cyanogastra
TTATATAGAAGTACAGAATCCATATCTCTCCTGCTGGCTTAACCCCAAAATACTTACCACTTAATGCCAATACTAATGAGAATAAAGATGACTGAAAATACTTATAAACAAATAAAATGTAGGGGGTTTTTTTCACAAAAATGCATTTCAAGACATAAATAATCTCATATAAGGACCAGTGAATTCAAAGGGCATTTTTCATTGACCTCAGTGGGGGTTGAACCTGGCTTTGAATATAAAATTAGAAGCACTGACAGCAATGGAACTGACTCCTTAAAGTGTGCCACTGCATATCATGAGGAAAAGTTAAAGCTGATAATTGAAAAAGATTATGCCAGACAGAGTTTTCTATGATGCAGAGAGAGTTCACAGCTCCCTGCTGAGATGCATCACACAGACAGAATCATGTGAAGGCCATCATACTAATTCCTGAGCTGTTGTTCAGGAGTGGTTATCTTGAGAATCTCAGCATAGAATTAAAAAAAAAACCAAACAAACCAAACAGAACCCACAAAACAAACCAACAAAAGAGTAGTGAATACCAAGGAAACACTGTAAAGTGTGGAGAAAATGTTCACTTGCCAGTAAATGGCTAAAGGTCAGCAGAGCTCATGAATGTCTAAGGAAATATATTAACTCAGACCACCATGCTTAAAAGGCTTTTTATAATTATCACTTTCTAAGAAATAAAGGGAAAAAAAAAAGGTAATATAAATTCCCACAATTAGAAAGGTAGTTTAAATATTTCATTTTTACCTGCACAAAAGAAGTGAACTTTTTCTAGCCTGGTTTCTTGAAAATAGATCCTTGAATTTCAAGGTACATCTGTAACATCCACTTCCACTTAACCCAGTGACCTTATTAATGAAAAATCCTTCCTTGTTAAAAATTATCTAACAAGCTCTGCTTCTTCAGTTCAATGAAACTACACCAAGAAGATCAAGTCTTCTACAAATGCTCCATTTAGCTGTACAAGAGTTTACTTTTTGGCCATGGCTATTCATCAGTCCAATTAGTACAAGCATCTTCCAAATTAATAGCACCTGCTTCCCTAAAGACCTGTTGAAAATATTTGTATAGAGTATTTTCTAAATTTCCTTCATACTTGAGAGACTTTGAAGTGTGTACTCCAGAATTGCCAAGTGTAGCCTCTTCCATTTACCTTTAAGGAAAATTTCTCTTTTTCCAGGCTTCTATGCTTTAATATTATCCACAGGTTTGAGGAGAGAACTGACATCAACAAAGAAATTAACTGGTGCATACTTTCATACATCTCCTTAAAAGCAATTTCTCATTCTGCAGGCTACTCACTATAACCTGTTTACCCCTTACATCACCATTTATATAAAGTAGGTAATCTCTGAAAATTAAAAACTCTGCCCAGTAACTGCTACTATATTCTAATGTTATCTGAAGATAAAATTCTTTCCTGTTTGTATTCTTTTGTCCATGAAAGTGCTCTCAAAAATGAGCTAAAGATTTTTATTTTATGGATGACATACACCATAGATATTTTGACTTGCAAAAGAATGGAAGAAAGAAAATAAAATATAAGAGTACAAAGAAATATCATTTAGCCAGTTACTACAAAATCCCAAAAATAAAATTGGTAAATAAAATACAGGACTTTTTTCTTTTTTTGTTCAAGTTTCTACAGTTTGGGAATCCTGAGTCATTCACATATTAGCATTCTCACACGAAAATTAGAATTAAAAATGGTGCACTTTATGCTTGATAAAAGAAATGGA
Organism: Irena cyanogastra; assembly: GCA_013397155.1. Taxonomy (NCBI): domain Eukaryota; kingdom Metazoa; phylum Chordata; class Aves; order Passeriformes; family Irenidae; genus Irena; species Irena cyanogastra. The sequence continues at coordinate 826,342 of VWZV01007382.1, forward strand.
GACATTTAGCTGAAGAAGTAATTAGGATGTAGGCATTCACCTGCCTACATTTCTTCTGGATTTATATTCAGCACACACCAAAGGCACTACTTTTGCTTAAATCATCACAATACAACCGTGCCCCCACAGGAAGTACACAAATATACCACAGAAATCAAAGACTAATGCAAGAAGGTTTGCCTGCATAACTCAGATTACTGTCTATGCTGCTGAAGAAAGTGCACTTGGGAACAGACTAGATAACATCAGAAAATTTGCCAGACTGCACTGACAGGTGTCAGCATTCCTATTTTTACTCTTTTTAAAAACCTAGCAACCCCTTTTGTGACAATAGAACAGAACAGTAAATATTACTTTTTTAAGTGTAATGGTTAAATAATAAAATATATCTGTTGGATTTTACTATATTATATGATGATACCAGGCATTAATATTGAAGAGGATCTTATGCCTTCGACTGGCCTGTAATTGCATAACAATCTTCCTGTTCCAATATCTAAGATGTGCTTTGTTTTCCACTTTGTCCTCCTGGTTTAATTGTTGAGTTAATTTCACAGTTCATAATTAAATTCCTATTTGAATATCAACAGTTCCAGCTTTTATAAATTTCAGGTTTGCTTCACATAAATATTTCAACTACTCTCCAAGAGAATAGGCTGCTTTTATGGTGACCACAGTAAGAATGTCTCAGTCCAGTTACAGCATAATATAGGCATTTATATACCACAAGAAAATTGTTGCACTATTTATAGTGCACTAGTGTTGCACTATTTTTTCACAAAAAAAAAAAAAGGAGATCATAAAGTGCTTTTATTTCTAACACTCATTTATGAATAGGTGGGGTAGTTCAGAAAAGCTCCTTCAGACAGAGCATTTCCAATAGATTAAGCCTTCTATTTTTAAACCAGTACTTAAATAATTTCAATGCCTTTCCTAAACAGATCTGATTAAAAAATTAGATAATTGATTCCTTTTCTTGTCTTTTCTTGAAGAACGAACAGAACTCTGTCAATTTAACAGGGTAAAAATAAAAATACTTTCAATGGTTTTTGCTGAGTAACTCTGGTCACGGCATCTGTCTATCAATTGTCATGCTTTCAGCTTTCCCTTTTTTGCAGAGAATCTCTCATTTGATCACAGTGTCACTTTGGAACACTGCTAGCATGCAGCAGAAGTTAAGGGGTTTATTTTTGTTCCATCCCATGATTTTCTGAAAACCCACGCTAATAGATTCTAATGCAACTCTCCTCACACTCACTTGTGAAAAGCAAGTTTACCAGGAGGAACAACTGCCAGACTTTTCTGAGACAGAAATTCCCTTCCCAACAGCTGTTCCACATGTTGATCTACAATCTCTCTGCCTGGACACTGGTGGATGTGTCCAACAGATTTTTGATTTCACATCACACTGTGCAATCTGTCTGTATTGGCAGCTCCTTGCCCCACTTCACCGAGGGCAAAATGTGACTCAGTGGCCTTTAAAATCACAAGTTTCTCTTTATATAACTCTATCAGCATTGTAAACACTTCTGGAAGGTGTGCTGTAAAACCAACAAACTTGCCACCCTTGAATAATTTCAAGCTCGGTAGGACTGCGTTTATTTCTGCTTCTATTGCCACTTCTGCATTCCCAGGTTTCATGCCAGTGAAGAAATGTGATTGAAATGCATAAATTTGGGTCCTCATTTTCTACTGAGGTATATCACAGCCTTAACTTAAATCTTCTTTCATAGATTTTGAGGTCAGAAATATTATTCCACAGTAGCTGCTGACATGGAATTATCTGTAATGGCTAAAATCTGATAAAGCTCATCTATAGTTTTTCTCACCCAAGTGATTACAGATCTGCCTTAGGTAATTTTCCACGCTTAACAGCCTGTATTCTCAGTCTTTTTCTGTGAATGCTCAGGCTTGGCTAGTAAGATAAATAAAAATCAGACATCTTTCAGCTATCTCAGTAACATATCAGAGAAACAATCTGGTAATGCTCTAATTTAACACTTTTTCCCCCCAGGTCTGACCATCAGCAAACAATTGCAAATACCCTAAACAAAACTTCTCATATACTATCCTTAGTTTCCATATACCAGAGAACATTTTACCTTGCCAATTACTCTTTAATCTTCCAGCCTCCAAAACTTTCATGAGTCAAACAGTATAACCAAGACTTTCCATAAATCTTCAATAATGTAAAAATGGTATTCCAGCTATTCAAACACTGTAAGCCACTTATAATATTGAGTCTTTCTCAAAGCTTTGCCTCCTCAAACACATTGCAACCCTGCAGCAGGTCTTGAGATTTTCAAGGTTCTGCTAAAGCCATAAAAAGACTATTTCATTCTTCACAGTGTCCCTCTGAAAGTACAGGTTCTACCACAATTCCATTTACAAGTTTAATTTTACAATAAATTATTATATTTTAGGTAAATCTTTACATACACAGAAGAAATGACCACATTTCTTCATCTGCTTCAATATTCAACCATTTTGCCTATGACAACAAATCTATAATGTTTGTTTAGCATTTTTTAACATTTCAGTCTGTTCTGTGTGTTTACTTGAGTCTTGATTTTCTTACTAAATTGATAGTGCATGAAGTAAAATCTATTATATCTGCAATGGTGAAGGCACTGTAAATATGAAACAAAAAGGAAGAAGAGATAGGGGTGATCTACCTGTTACATGTGTTATATGGCTGTAAAAATTACAGGCTTGGACCTTTCTATGTTTTTGGCTCCTTCTCATGATACATTTCTGCCAACATGAATAAAGTAGCTGAGGGAAATATTTGTGTTCAGTTGAAGGCAGCTCTGCAATTCACAAAATAATAGAACCATATAGTCAAGCCAGATAAACACTAAAAGAACTTTTTGAAGACACTGGAAAAGCTGAGAGAAGTGGGATTTTTCAGCCTGGAGAAGAGGAGGTTCAAAGGTGATCCTACTGAGGCCTTCCAACACCTAAAGGGGAGAGCTGGAAAAGAACTTTCCACTAGGGGGAAGGGAGATTTCTCTTTAAACTGAGAGAACAGGTTGAGATTAGATGTTAGGAAGAAATTCTTTACCATGAGGGTGGTGAGGCAATGGAACTGGTTTCCCAGGTAAGTCGTGGCTGCCCCACCCCTGGAAGTGTCCTAGGCCAGGCTGGGTGGGCTCTGACCAAGCCAGTGGAGTGGAAGGTGTCCCTGCCCACAGCAGGGGGGTTGGACCTGGGTGATTTTAAGATCTCTTCCAACACAAACCGTTCAATAATTCTATGAATTTTTAACAGAGATATATATTTTTAACCTATAGAACCACGTGCCACCATTAAAGAAGGATAGCATCCTTTTGAGAGCATCCAAAGAGGGGCCACGGAGATGGTGAGGGGCCCTGAGGAGAAACCACACGAGGAGCACCTGAGATCACTTGGTCTGCTCAGCCTGGAGAGGAAGAGACTGAGGAAAAACCTCATCATGGTCCTAAAGATTTCTCATGGGAGGAAGCAGAGGGGCAGACACTGATCTCTTCTCGTGGTGACCTGTGACAGGACCTGAGGGAATGGCCTGAAGTTTTGTCAGGGGGAGTTTAGGTTGGATGTTAGGAAAGGTTTTTCACCCAGAGGGTGGCTGGGCACTGGAACAGTTCTCCAGGGCAGTGGTCACAGCATCAAGGCTGACAGTGTCCAAGAGGAGTTTGGACAATGCTCTCAGACACAGGGTGTGATTTTTTGGGCTGTCCTGTGCACGGCCAGGAGTTGGACTCAATGATCCTTGTGCATCTTCTCCAGCTCAGGATATTCTATGATTCTATGATACATATGACAGCTAACATGATGCATCTGGGAAAAACTCCATCTTCCTGTAGATATGGCATTTGTCAGAACTCATTTAAAAGAAATTCTATCACCATCTGTTAAGGACAGTATTTCGTTGCTTATTTTAAACTAGCACAATAACGGTATTAAACGGCTGAGATTTAATATTGTATTGCTTCACTAAAATCAATAGATCCATGCCAAACGATATGAGCTAAGGATGCATTTACTTTAATTTACATTATACTGGGGGAGGGGTATAAGATTTATTGCACTTTAAGTATGCAAGGTATTCCAAAATTATTTTGAGATCACAATCAGGCTCCTTCTAGATTTTTGGGTAATTCTGTGGGGAGGATGTTTAATTTTTGAAAATTTATAGCAAGTACCATCAGAAGATTAGTTCTATTAGAAATTCATTCCACTTATTTGAATAAAACGTTAATAATTTGATTTGTAGTGAACAAAATGTGATTATTTACATCAGATTTACTGTTGGGTTAACATCAGACCAATGTTGGTCTTATGCATGCTGTTGTTAAATAATGAATTTTGTCTGGTAATATTTAATTATCTCAATTTTATGAGGCTTTCAACAAATAGTATCATGAGCTGCAAAACTGAAATAAAGAGTTAAATTCATCATCACATGATAATATTATCTGTGTCAGCTTCCCAATTGTGCCTTTTTCACTATTAATGCTAGCTAGCAAAACTACATTTTCTTCAAGAGTAATCTACACAATACTTGAACTTACATCTCAGAAGTTAAAACTTTTGTGAGTAAATCCACACCTGACAACTGAGGGTGTCTTAAAAGTGATGATTCACATTCACCAGATGATTCAATTCCTTGGTGATTTAGACATAAAGTTATAGACAACCTTAATAGCCAAGAGTCTCCAGGACCAAGATCTAACATTTATTTGTACATGTTTCAGCTCTCGTTGCTAGGAAGATGTTAACATTTTTATTTAATAGTCTACATCATCCCAGGATGTAATTAAAATAGTCTATTTTATTACATGCAGTAATACCAGTCAGCATGACATTCACAAATTAATTTCTTTCAAAACTTTCTTATTCTACAGCAGCAGAAGAACATTCTGACCAACCTAGGTTTGTAGGAAGCCACTGGGGAACTGATAGGATGCCATGACGTGAAGTGCAGAAATGACATCCACTTCACCTTGCCCCACATCATTTGACAGCTGCACCATTCCCACTACTCTGTTTCCAAGAGCAGCTTGTGGATAGACATCAACTGGCTAAAGCTTGGTAAAACACAGCAGGAAAGATGGATGCATCATTAAAATTTTGTTCCCTTAAGCCTTTCATCCATCCACCAATAAAAGATGGCGGCATTCATCAGTTTTAAAGAATTAAAAACCAACTAAAATAACTATGCCTTGTTTTTCACTTTCAAGGTGAAAGCAGTATTCAGTGAGAAACCAGAAAAGTAGGATGCAAATCTTAATCAATTTCATGATTTCGACACGGTTTGGGTAAGCTCATAAAACTCTTTGGACATTGCCTTAACTCAACCATTAAGTACAGCTGTTTGTTGTTTTTTCTTTCTTTCTGTGTTTTTCTTTTTTTTTATACCATCACTGCAAATAAAAGGAGAATAAGCTTCAAAATTTAGCAATAAAAACTGAATAAGAAAGCTGGACTTGCAGCTGCAAGTTGTGTCTATGGTGAGAATGAGACAAGGGATCATAGGGTAATTTATTAAAACTTAAACATAGCTAATGAACTACAGGAGAGAAAAAAATTCAAATTATGCAGTAGAACATCCACAGTAGTCTAAGATATAAAATTAGATATGCAATTGCAAAAACTACAATACTGAAGATTTTTAGAATTTGTGATGTACTATAGAATCAATTTTTAATGCACTCCAAACCTTAAATGGAGACTAAGAGGATAGCAAGAGGTGCAAGTGTAGTGTATTCAAGACACTGGAAAGTTCTGCTTTACCATTTGTCCTACAAAGTAATGCCAAGGATACATTAAATAATATAAAGTGTGCAGTAAAAGTACTACATATAATATATGTCTTATTTTAGTTTATACATAAGAGCTGTTCACATTTTTTAAGTAATTGTAGCTTTGCTATTTTTTCTAAATAAGGTAACCATGAATTTATGATCCAATTATACACATAATTTAATATCTACAAAGTTATAGGGTTAGTTATTGCTCTATCTGGTACACAAGGAAGTAGTCTGATCCAGCTGTTATCTTTGAAAATTAAGTTCCACTGACAAAAAAAATTAAAATAATAATTTTAAATGTTTTTACTAGATATTCTAGAAGTAGTTACTTAATCTTTGGGTATCAGTCATGCATTTTTGGAAAAGCATTTTCAAGAATGTCTTGTGCCCGTGTTTGTAGAAAATCTTGTTAGATCTCTAATCAATTAAACTGTCACACTGCATTTTGACAATTCATCTGCATCAGGCAGCAAAATGCATGCCTACACTCTTTGGATCCACTTCCAAAAACCTAACTGGTGGATGGAAAAAAGGCTTCTGCCATTTCTCTGTTTTATATGTCTGAGCTTAAGCCATGGTTTTTCTCTTATGCTTTTATTTTTTCTTTGTTTCCTGGCAAATTTATTTGCATTTGATCGGTAGGAAAATACAGGAAAAAAAATTCTGTCTCAGTTCTTCCCCAGTGTTACAGCCAGATGTCTTTTAAGATATTTTGGATGAGAACTTTTTTACGTTTAACATTACTTTATGATTATAGAAACACTTTTTAGATAGGAAAATACTTATTTTCTCCATCCATGTAACAATTACACAGTATTGCCCTAGTATGCAATGTTGCAATGGAACAAGAAGAATTTAGAAAGAGAAAATAAAAAAATGCCTTTACTTTCAAGTGCCATTCAAGTATATGGTTTCCTAAAAAGCAGACTAAATTGCAGAAGTTGTTATATCTTCAAGGAATATCACAACACTGATGAAATGAAAGAGAATAACTGACAGATGCTTTGTGTGAAGTTAATCTGAATGAGAAGCAAGGCTGATCTGACAGAAGCAACAAATGCAAAGCAGAAAATACACCATTCATCCTTAGTATTCTCCTTGAAGGAGGGATACATAAAGAATGGTTGGTTGCCTGTTCAGAAATGCAGAATTTTTCTGTGCCTTTTTTTTTTTTGGTAACTAAAAATGAATTTTAAACCATCTTTCTGCAAAATGAAAGCTGTGTAGCTACAGACAAAAGTATTGATGAAATATTGTATTGATCATCTGCACTCTATGCTTGTACAAATATTTGCTTATTTATAGTGAGTTGATATCAGTAATTTTAACAAAATTAGAAAGTAGCTTTTTTCACCCCCTGAACTCTACTCTATAAGGTAGTATGTTTAAAAGTAAGAACTATATACATTTCTGACCACAAAAAAAGCTCCAGGCATAGAAATAGTATAATTGCACACAGGAAATTTTATCTGTGTTTCATGATAACAACCCCATTTCTACCAATTAATTTACACAATATATTGAAAATATCAAAAATTATGTAGAACCTTGTTGCAGTCTGTGCATCTCCAGAGAAGAAAGTATCCATGCTCTGACTGAAAAGTTTAAACTGCTCTGCAAAGCCATGCAGAGCTCCTTAAATGCCATTTTACTGAACTTCAGCTATATTGTAAACATAGAGATATAAGCTAAATACCAAATTCATATGTAAGAGAAATGCTGCTAGGATAATCTTTCACTTTTGGCTTCTACAAACCCCAAACCAAGACAGCATCAAGGTGACATCTAAATTCTGTTGCAATACCAAGACTAAGATTTACAAATATATATTTTAAAGGCATTCACACTCCGTGAATTTAAATTTCTGATATCTGCCAGAACAAAGAATCTAACAGTACTGCTCTGAAAATTTAGCAATTGCTAGAGCAGAAATAAGATTCTCTTCAATTCACTGTGCAGGCAAGATACAAGCTGAAACAACACGATTAGGAGACAATTCAGCACAGCTGCAAACAGACTTGAGTAAACCATTATCTATTTGCTCAGCTGCATCTATAGTCCCTTACTAAGTAGGCCCACATCACTTACTAATTAGGTGCATATTTATGCACATATACATCACTTAACTATCTTGTGGGTAATGTATTTATTTTCTTTATAGACTTGAAATCCTGCAGGTTGTGTCACTGAGGCCAGGGGACTTATTTAACTAACAAGGCTTGTCCAGCCCCTATAGCACAATTTATCCAGTTACAGAAAAGATAGCACAGCAGTTCACACAGAGATTGGAGAAGAGGTGGTTTTGTCCATCATGTGAATCCCATTTAAGGCTGCAAATCTATTTAAAACTGTAGAACTTTGCCTCAAACTGCAAAAGAGTTTTGCTAAGAGACCCAAACCAAAAAACAAACAAGTACAAGCACATAATAACCATAAACTTCTGCTCTACTGACAAGATGATCTTTCTGCATCTAATTGGTTTTTTAGCACCAGATGTTCATTTCTTCTGCATTTCAAGCTCCTGTCTTGACTACATGAACGTAGTCAGGGAGAACTGCAGAGAAGGCATTGTATTGCTGGCTGTTCTTCCCATAAGTGCTTACAAGAAGAAATTCTCTGAGTGGAAAATTACTCTTTTGAATGGATACTAGCACTGTTTGCCAAGTACTTAAAGGAAACAATTACTCCCATGGCATTCATGGAGTATAGTAAATTATGAAAGCATTTTTGTCACGTATTCTCCTATAAATACTGCAGGGTTTTATTATTTTATAAGTTTCTCTAATGTTTGTTGGTCTGGACCAAACCTAGCTATCTGTCTCTTCAGCTCTGAGATGAATTTGATTTTGCTAGTTTTCTTTTCAAGTTAGCACAAGTTTTATGTAGAGTCAAGAACAGGCTCAGACCGGCTCAGTTTTTAGTAACATTTATATTGAGTATTTTTGGTAGTTCTTTAACTAGAGATAAACTAAATTTTTTTTAACCTGTAAATAAGTAGATAAGTCAAATAAGTAGATAAGTCAAAGCAAAACAGATTTTGAAGGCCAATTAGCAACAGAAGTCCCCAAGTTCAATTTAGCTGAATATCTTGTCCACAGTTTGAACTAAAACAAATAAGGCACAGCTACTAAATGGCTCCGTGCATGCTTAGGGCAACACTTGCTCCTACTTTAAAAGACACAGTAACAGTTTAAAGTAACAGTTTCTCTGTTACTACCATGCTGGACCGAAGCTAGACAAATATATAGTATCTCTATGTATTTAAAATTTTCAGAACCTCACAAAATCCAGTAGTGCAGCTAAAATGAGCTTGTTAAGATTTCTATTTGTTCTGTCCCCATTTTTTTTCAGCTACTACAAGCAGATGGGGATTGGCACTGTTGTCTGTAGATTAGGACAGCTGGACTTTCAGTGGTATTACAGAGCAAAGTAGAACAGCTGCGCTGCCATTTGAGGAGTCAAAAAAATGTGTGAAAAATTATTACAGAAACAGGACTCAAACTCTACATATGCTGAGCCATCTACACTTATGGAGTTTCTCCAGCTCGTAATCCAAATAATCTAACCTTCTTTTTGAAAACAGTGTCCATAACTATTATATTTGCAAAATTATCTCTATGAATCTGAGCCCTTGTATGTCACTGGACCTACTTCCATTGACTTCAATAGTCTGAAGAACACTTACTATAAATAGTTTTAGACAAAAACCAAAATAGTCAAGGTTATACTTGTATAATGTTTCCTATTCTTTCACAAGGAGAAGTATCAGATAAATTGAGATTTTACCTGCAAGGAATATGAAATTTTAGACAATGAAAACTGATACACAAACCATTCATATTTGTATCTCTATTGTTTTATCAAGTCCATTGCAAGGATGCAAGTCTACTTTCAAGTTTTAGAAGTTCCTTTATCAGTGTGCTGCATTGTCTCTCTACCCAATATTCCAGGGGTGTGTAACTTCTGGAACTCCAGGAGGGTGTAACACCCCAGTGTGGGCTAAGTACCACACATGCACTCAGAAGAGTTAATTACTGTTAGAAAGGATCACAACCAAAATATGAAATTTGAAAGTAGGCAAAGCATGGGAAACGAAAACAAAGCACAACAGAGAGGAGAAGTGAATGGCCAAGGGTGCAGAGAACAGATTCTCATGACCCAGGAATGAAGCAAAAATGCCCGTTAATGGTGTAGGAATGTGCTCTGGGTTTGTTTTTGTGCATTCACACAGACTCTGCAGTGATTAAAGCCGTGGCTAACCACTGACAGACTGAAAATATAATGGCAGCATTGATTAGAAATATGGAACACTAAATTGTGTGAGGAATCAGGCAAACATAGACTTTTTCATTATAAATTTTAGGCTTCTGGTTAGTCACTGATTTAAACTAGCACCATCCCAGAAATCTAAGAAAACACATTTGTCAGTCATCATTATCAGCAGAATGCTATTTTAGGGGCATGATCCATGTTTGAGTACATCTGAACTTCCCATGCTTTGTTTCACTTGCACAAGATCTGCCTATGGCATAGCTCAAACGTTCTGACAAAATGACTGTTGCTGTGTACATTGCTATTTCAGGTCATATGGCACTTGCTTCGATAGAAGAGGTTGCTAATTAAGCAATAACAATTAAGGCACTGGGCATTTCCTGCAGACTAATGACCAGCTAGGAGGAGCTGTGCCAAGGGCCATTAACCCCAGCCAGTCACTCACTGTGATGGAACAGATTTCTTTGAAGAATATTAATGTTTGAAAATAACGAGGATGATTCTGGACATAATATAAATGTAAACAGGAATGACTCCAATTAAGTACATTTTGATGGTTTGTGTAATAAACTCCAGGCCCCTTCTATATTCTGGGTGAGAGAGGAAAATGGATAGCAAGAAAGTGGTACATTAAAGAATATTAAATGCTGTTAAGTGCTCAAGCTTCTCTAAACTGCTCTCTTCACACCTGCCTCCTTGTATGTTTGCTCTTTGGATGACAATTTGGAACTTTGGTTATCATCACAAATTTTGACAATTTAGCAAAAGCAGGTACCTACCAGTGCTCTTGGTAGAAGGTCTACAGTCAGGAGAACACAAGGACACTTCACTGCTTTCTTTGCACTCTAAGGTCCTTGATGGGCAGACATGTGAAACTCTCTGAGGCCTGACAGAATTTCTTTCCAGAGAGACAGAAGAGGGTTCAGGCCTGGACTATGTGGCTCTTCACCTTTTATTCATAACATTTACAGTGAAATATTTCTGATAGGGTCTTTCTGAAAACAGTGCTACCAAACACCAGCCTGCTTGCCAATCATTGTTTTCTCAAATTAGAACAGTTTACCTTTTTATTATCCCTGCAAGAGATCCTTTGTTTTTCTCCACCCAGCCAATTCTTCTTTGCAACAACCATTAACATCTCCCAATTCAAATTTTACCCACAAATAACATTCAGTAAAATAAAGGAGAGAGAAACCCAGAAGGCAAAGAGGAAACAAGCTAAGCAGATAGGTGCAAGTCATCAATTACTTTCTCCCTTCCACAAGTAACTTATTGATAAGGCTCTCATCCACAGCCACCTTTTTCTCAACCCTGCTTCCCTCATCCGCTGGTGGTTTTCACCTCTTTAAATACATTGATTCAAAGAAGTGGGTTAGCTATGAAGCAACCATTTCAATTTTCTGTCTTCAAGGTGAAATAAGCAGCTGTATTAAAACTATTTTTAACTAAACACATTTCTCTAAGGAAAAGGAATATGACTGCAGAATCCCTTACTCCTGAAACTTTTATGATGGTTTAAGACACTTTTTCTCTACTGCATTTCTCCTAATAGCTCAAAAATCTGATTATTGTCTGTGCTGTACTCACAGTAAAGGATCATACATAAAAACTTTGGAAAAAAAAATATCAGATATTAATCAGCTACAATATCTGAAGAAACATAGTATGTTTCTTGGAAAAATATCCGGAAATGCATTCTTTATTTCACATTTTCCACGTTTTCTGTCATTTTGCTTTGATAATGCATCAAGAAATTCCTACAATTATTCCAAAGCTTCTGAATTTGCTTGTAGAAGTAAAACACATCCATGCCAACATGAATCCCCATAACATGGGTGTAAGGCAAAACCCCAAATCTTGGTTTTGTATGGACACCTGCATTATATCTGCACTGCCTAAATTATTACATAAGAGATGTTTAGGCTCATCTGAAATGACTAAGAGCAATCAAGCAATAAAGATTAAATGTTACACAATTTCAAGGAATTTCATCAGAAAGAACCAGCACCCAGAGCCTCCCTTTTCATTCTTTCTTGTTTTCTCTTTGTAATGCCTCTTCTTTTCTCACTGCTTTTCCATTAGTCTTTTGGGTCATTTAAAATGATAAAAATGTTTAAAATCTTAAATTTTTAAGGCCATGGGGAATGAGCAAAACTCAGAATAAAATAATAATTAAAAAAGGATACTATGAAATATTGGAAATTACTGCAAGAATAGGGAAAACCTGTATTAAGCTCCAGAAACTTCTGCAAAACATGAAAGAAAAGGGGAATTATGTTTGAGTTATTACTGAGTGCTAAATATTCAGATGCTTCTGTCTAGAGGATTAAATAGAAGAAAATGAAATAAAAAGTTTCTGACGAGGGTGGTAGAGCTTCTGACCTCTCTTTTTTGGACACGAACATTTATGAAAATCCACTGACAGCACATTAAGTATGCCATGTGATACTTCAGCTGAATAAAATGAGGAACTATTTAAATATCTCTTGCTGACTCCCCTGAATTTTTCAAGCTCTTCTCAGAAAGAGACAGTTGAGGACCTTTGTTTTATTGTTTAAACTCCTCTATCATTTTAACCATGTAACACAGGCAAAAAGAAAGAAGGAAGGAAAAGAAGGAATAGAAAAGATGAAGCCCTGCTTGAAGAGCAGTCTCCAACTGGATATTCACCACTGCACGAATACAACACTACAACACACACCAATTCTTTGGGCCTGATCCTATAGTCTCATGTGCCAGCAAAAATCCTGGAAAACTACAGCAGGAAAGGGACTGTCTTGAAGCAAAACAGACGCTCCTCTCTTTTGCATTAATTTTGTTTTGCCAGTTATAGCAGTGTCAGTGAGAAGAAAACAGTTACTTAATTTCCTGTGTACAAGTCCACTGTTATTTATGGCTGATTTTTCAACTTAGCACTGTCAGTTTTCTAAAATCTTTTCAGTCACACTGAAGACAAGAATCTAACTGGCTGAATGCTAATTATTTTGGGGAAAAAGAAGGTTAATTTTTTTTTTTTTCCTCAGGAAGTACAGGTTTACCTAGATGAAAATTTCTATGAAAACCAAAGTAGTTTTAAAACACTGTCTTCATCTGAACTTGGTTTTCCTTTAGTTTATATTGTTTTGCATGACACTTCAATTTTTTGAGAATACTATTTTTTAAAGTTATTGATAGAAATTTGCTCTTATCAAAATCAAGTATTTCAATATTTCTATCTCTGAATTGTATTTCTACAGAGTATTTTCCTCAGAACAGAAACATTTTCCAGACACAGATACTAAATACCACAGGGAAACTTAAATCAACTTACCATTGATACTGAGCTATCAATTAATCCAATATCAAACATTAAAATACCCAGGTCACAGATATTAAGGAAACTACATCAATTTCTTCAAGCTTAGTTATATTTGGCTGCCCTGAGGTTCACAGTTGTATTAAAGTCTTTCTTTTCTTACTTTCAGCTCCATATTCTCTAAATCAAGAGGTAGTTTCTGGCTGGTATTTTAGGCTTCTTTACAACATAAGTTATATAAGAAGCCTGACAGACTTTGCTCATCTTTACATTTTCAATTTTGGGGATTACTTTGTTTAGCCACTTATGCTGCAGTGATCTGTGGCAGCTCTGTGGATTTTCAGAGTTGGCCATAGAGCACTGATGGTGCTGGTCTTAGCATTTTTCAAAGGAATAATAAAAGAAAAAATAAGAATTGTACTGTCACACGCTGTTTTGAGCAGTATTTCCAGATCCTCATTTAGAGAGAATGATGGTGACTTGGCACATAACTATTTCAGCTTAACACCGGTTAGATGGAAGAGGTTACTAATTATACAACAGCAATTAAGACATGGGGCTTTTCCTGGAGATTAATGACCAGCTAGCAGGAATTGTGTGCAAGGCTTTTAACCCCAGCCAGTCACTGCATTGCAGCAGAATCAGATGGCATTCTCTGAAGGATTTTTCTTCTCAGAATGGCAAGCATGGGTCTGCCTATAAATGCAGGGCTCACCTACAGGGTACATCTAGTAGCAGATAATGAAGCCACGAAGTAATTAATTAAAGGCAGATGCACATAGAAAAAAAACAACACAAACACCCTTCCTCCCCTCAATACAGCTAAATATAGATAAACAGTTGAATGCTTTGTCATGCATTTTGACTTTTCATTCCTTTTAGAGATAGGATCAGACCTTTCACTGATTTAAATCAGGCAACATCGACACCTAAATTAGCATTTCAAATCGGAATTTGCAGGGAGTCCCCCACACGTAACCATTCATTATGTGTTGGCTTAGCTCTAGAATGCACCACGTGAGAAACTGTTTCCTTTCTGGATGAAGTTGAAGCAGAAGCCTCTCACTAGTTCATATCCCACCTCACTGGTTCACTGAAGTTGAACCAACTTCAGCAACATTAGAAACCCCCCCTCAGCTAAAGTTCTTCAAAAAGACAGTGACGGAAACAACCCACCACTACTGCTTGGACTTCCAAACTGTCCCACAACAAACATCTTCAGGGTGCCTCACCTTCCTCCCCTTTGCAATCTGCACTCAGTCATGGCCTGCATCCACTCATGTTCTTCACTCTTATTACTATTAATTTCTTTTCTTCTTTTATCTTAAATTTCTTTTTTTTTTCTTTTTTTTTAATATTCAAAAGAGGTATCGCTCTTCTCAGCAACATTTCTATGGCAGTTTGACCTGTGGCTCCAAAATCAATAACCTACACTCATCAGAGTTTTGGTTTTTAGTAGCAGATGGACTACACTGAGGCAGTATCGAGGGATGTCCAGGTGATTTGCTGCTGTTAGATGCGAGAGGAAAATGGAGTGGTGCTTCTTTAAGATTAAAAAAAAAAAAATAGGGTGAAGTTTCTGAAGGTCTGAGACATTAACTGCTAGACCAGTCCAGATTCCTTTATTTGCATTTTGATCTCACTTTGGGAAGTGGGGACCTGAGTGACCTCCCAGGGTGTGCCTGTGGCAGTGGAGGGAGCAGGACAGAAGCTGTGCAAGGCTGCTGCCACCATCAGAGCTTCTGTCAGGACATCCCTGAACGCCGAGGTACAGCTCTGTCCCCCAGGCAGCACCCTGATCACACCATCCTTTTTCACAGCTTATCCTGGTACAATAACACAACCCAGCTCTCTAGTTAAACACGTGAGTCAGAAAAGGAGACCATGCTATCTTTAAATGTCATCTTGGTCACGGGAGCTGCTGGAAATCCCTTCTGCATGGCAACTCTCTCACAATCCAGTCTCTGGGCTGCAATGAGCAGTTTGCTCAGTGAGACCGTGTTAAAGCAGCATCCACACCTGTGCACACACAGCCACTCCACTCTGCGCACACCACAGGCACCCCGGGCAGCTGCTGCGAGCCTCCTTCCTGCCCAAAACCGGGACAGCAGTTTGTGTTTCCCAGGTTTCCATTTACACCCCGTGAGAAGCTCCTGCCTGCTGAGGAGCGATGGCAGGGAGCCCTGGCTTACCCCACAGCTGTCCTGGCTGCTCTTTTCACCGCGGGCACCGTGCCTGTGTTTTTACTAATCCCGAGGGCCAGGCTGCTCACGGCACATTAGGGATTTTCCCGTGGGTCCCACAGGCTCCCCATTTAGCAGCACTTCTGCCCTGGCCCTTGCTGTCCCCCTGCTCGCCATCCTGGCACCGCTGTGACGTGATGAAGTGCGATGTGAGGAATTCAGCCGACACCGTGTCCCAGCCCCGGCACTTCGGCTGGCAGCGCCAGGAGGGAAAGGTGGGGAGAGGGGCCAGGAGCTGGGGAAAGGGAACAACAACAGCTGCTGTGGCCCGGAGAGGGGGAGCGAGGCCCGGAGCAGCGCGGGGCAGGTGCCCGGGAACAGCTGCTGGGGTCTGGGAAGGGGGATGAGGAGAGGGTCTGGAGCCAAACTCGCAGAGGGGTGAAGGCAGCAGCTGCTGGGGATGAGGCGAGGCCAGGGAAGGAGCCGGAGGCAGAGGGGGAGCGGCACAGGAGGAAGCACCGCGGCTCCGAGCAGGGCGGGGGCAGAGCCCCGGGAGGAGCAGCGCTCTCAGGAGGCAGAGGCCCCGCAGGGCAGAGCCAGGACCTGCTGCGGCCGGAGTACGGGCACCGGCAGCCAAAGCAGAGCCCTGGGAACGCAGGCAAACAGCTGCAGGGGGGTGGGCGGGATGGCAAAGCTGCTAACAGGCTTTGGTGGATGAAGGAGGGCACAGCTGCTGAGGGACAGACGGGGAGAGGAGCAGGAGAAGAATCAAAAGGGGAAAGGAGCCGGAGCTCATCCCAGTGGAAGAGAAAAAAGAAAGACTTGAGAACATTCCCATTTTAAGAGTAAATTTTTTTTTTTTTACTTTGTATAAAGCAGTTAAATTGGTTTGTCTTCTCAAGTACTTCCCAAGCAGCCCGCACCGGGGAGCACCACCCGCTGGCAGCATCATGGAGCGGCTGCTGGAGAGCTCCGGGATGCGGAGCAGCATCCAGCGCTCGTGGCTGCTCTGGGGATGAAAAGGCTTCCCCTTGCTCCTAGAAAGGCTCTGCAGCGTACAGCAGCTTCAGTCAGCCATCGTCTGGTGCAGAATTGCTCAAAATGCACCTGGAAATTGCATGCAGATGAGGTGCAGCTACACTCTGAAAACACCGCTGCTGCCCGTGCCAAAGATGGTGCACAGTTTGCTGGCATAGGGTTTGAAAAGAGTTGGTTTTCTTTTTTTTTGTTGTTTGTTTTGTTTGGTTTTTGTGTGGTTTGTTTTTTTTTGTTGTTGTTGTTGTTGTTTTTGGGGGTTTTTTTTTGAGCTAAATCTTGTTTAGACAAATACCTGAAAGATGCCAAAGTAGCAAAATGAAGAGTGGTGGTGAATGATCACTGCTGTTGTTGTGCTACAGAAATATTAATGCATGGCCTCAATATCAGTGTGTCTTGAATAAAGATTCCAGTTAAGAAAATAACAATGCTGTAATTTTGTTGGGGTTTTTGTTTTGTTTTGTGGGGTTTTTTTTGTTTGTGGGGTTTTTTTGTTTTGTTTTGTTTTGTTTTGTTTTTAATGGTAAAGGGCTTCAAAGGGCTTCCCCTTTGACAACGCTGCACCCAGGCTAATCCACGTTCAGGCTATAAAGTGCTCTTGCCATTTGGTGCCTGTGAACTCCAGTTTGGGGCAGTGACCTCTGTGCCTGCCACCAAGCTGCTGCCAGGGCTGAGCCGAGAGCCCCAAACCCCAAAAGGGCAGCAGGGGCTTGGCGGGGGAAGCGCAGCCGGCAGAGCGCGCATCCTGCGCCTCCGTACGCGCTCCGGCTCCAGCTTGTGAATGAGGGCTGGGGCTGGTGGCAGGCAGCGCGATCGTAGTGACATAAAAAACTGTGAAAGGGGAAAGAGCTTCCACATTTAGACTCGTACGTGGCAGAGACTGCCATGGATACCGGTGTTGCTAAGCGTGCTGCTTCCCAGGGAAGTCTGTGCTCGTGGAAGCACAGGCTCGTGGGACTGCTTTAATTTAAGGATAGTGTTGATGCATCTTGTGGGGAGACACACAGCGCTAAGCCAGGCCCATCCTAAGATACTGCAGAGATGCAAAAAGCTCAACTATGACTACTTCAGTCAATCATTTTTGTTTTAATTACTACAGGGAAATTGCTACTGTAGACCAGGCTCTCAGTAATGTATAGCTGAAACTGAACTTAATGGAGCAAGTTCTATTTATCCAGGAGAGAATCTTGTATTTCTAATGTTATTTATTACTTCCCCCTATTTTACATGGTTCTGCTTTGTTACTCTTCTATTACATTCTTTTTGTAGTTTCTGTAGCACTGAAGTCCATACCTTCCCTTTCATCATCTTACAATTCTCTTTTCACACTCTTGCTCTCTGAGCATATGGAACTCATTTTTTCTCTCTTTCCTGCTATTACTTTTTTGAATATTTCTGCTGTGTTCTTAAACTCATTCTGTTCTTCTCCCACTTTTGTTCTCAGCCACATTTGCATCCTTATGCCTCTTTTTCCATATACAGTATGAAACTACAATGAACTAAGATAAACAGAAATATGCTTGTGCTCAAAATGAAGGATATGGAATTTTCATGTGAATGGTGGAGCTATTCTCTTTCTTTAGGTGCCATTTAACATCACTGAAAAAAATAACTTTATTAAGTGAACAATTTTTTTTTTTTTTTTTTTTTGCCTTAAAGATGTCTGGCACTGAATTTATTTTCTCATAAAACAGTTCTCCGTGAGAATGACATCCCTAATCTCTCCATAAATAATTCATTATTGTGTTCAGTTTTCAAAGGATATAATCAGTAATAAAAAGGAGGCATTGAAATTAGCAACCGCTTTACAAAGAAATGCCATTTTGTCTGCCTTCCTCTCTATTAAGGCACTGTAGCCACTTGCCCCTCTCCTCCTAACACTTCTGGGCTGTCAAAGTGTAAAGGTGTGAGAATATGCCTTGGCACTTCTTCCTTTGTTGGTTATACAACTTCTGCTGGCATCTAGAAAAATTAATATTGAGGAGAGAGCGCTCGAATCCTTTCTCATCCTTGCATTTCTTAATTCACTTAGCACCATTTCGGAGGTCCAGACAGAGAGCTAAAGACAACCATTATCATTAGAATGTGGAGATTTCACGTGCTTATTGGTATGTTGTTGATGCTTTTTGATCAAGAAACAATTAAATATCAACTCTTTCAGCAGAGCCCTAAAACATTGTTATTTTCTTAAGTGGAATCTTCATTCAAGGCACACTGATATTGAGGCCATGCATTAATATTTCTGTAGCACAACAACAGCAGTGATCATTCACCACCACTCTTCATTTTGCTACTTTGGCATCTTTCAGGTATTTGTCCAAACAAGATTTAGCTCAATAAATGTTCTGCTCTGACAGAATTCTGTGTTAAAGGAAAAATAACTGAGTATATCACATGTCCTTTTTGGGGAGGTTTCTGTCTCAAGTTCTTCAGTTGGAAAATGTCATGAAACAAAAATTGTTAGTGCCTAAGCCAATGTGGCTATAAAAAAATCTATAAAAAATGCCATAAATATACCAAATTATTTCTAACATAACAAGATTAACCACTAACTAATTCAGATACTGTAGATATCTGAGTGTCCCTTTAACTACACTACATAAATAAATTTTAAAAAAACAAACAAACAAACAAAAAAAACCCCTGCCTATGTAATACTTTTAAAAGCAGGGAATTAGCAGTTCTTCTTTGCAGGTGAGAAAGCAGCAGTCCCAAAGTGGTCAGAAAAACTAATGAATGCAATGATATTCTAATGTCTGTGTCATCTTTAGGTAATATAAGTTAGAGCTCCAGGCTTATGTTAAATGGTCAATAAGGTTCTTATTTCTTTAATACCTGCTGACTCCCAGAGAGATTGTGAAGGACCAAGCCATTTGGGCACTATATCCCTCATTCAAGTAACTCAACTGAAACAAGGCAGCCATTTCACATCTTAATATCAGTATAGACGTCCTGAAGAAGGGAAGGAAGTTCCTTTTCTGCTTTCTGACAGACACAGGAGAAGATTACCTTTTTATTTGCCAGAAGCTTTCATACATTTCAATTAAAAATTACATAGCCAGGATTTGGCTAGCAGATGTCATAAAAATTTTAAAAATTGGCATAAAGATCTATTAAGGGTCAACTGATTTTGAAACTTCATGTAATTTCACGTGACAATATGACACACATTTATGTATGACTTCTTCAAATCTTTCTTTTCAGTGCAAATCATAAATGGTAAAGGACAATCACAACTTGATAGCTAACAGGACTTAGGCCATATCCCTTGTGGAGTTTTCCCATCAACACAAGTGATTCCTAAAGCATCCTGACATTAATATATAAAGATACTGGCTTAAACATACTTATTGCATAAGGCTAAGACATATATAAATTTCAAAACAGACTTATACAGGAGGCTACCAGCTCTTTGATGCTTTCTGTTGTTTTCTCCTGTTTTTCTGTTTTTTGCTTTTTTTTTTTTTTTTTTTTTTTTTTTTTTTTTTTTTTTGGTTTTGGTTTTGGTTTTTCCCTTTTCTTGCTTTATGATTACATGGAAATAGGGAGATAAAGCATTACTGTGAATTAATCTCTAAGGACTCTGAAGAATGGAGATAAGGCTTTGCACACACAATCTGGTGCTGTCTGTTCATTGAAAAATCATCATCTTTGGGACAGTTCACCTCAGGCACCTCGATAGGTCTAGTTCTGGAAAAAGACACCCTCACAAATACCAAAATGAAGTCCAAATGCCTTGAATATTACTTTGTCAGAAGAACATGTCCAATAATACACTAAGTTTTAAAGGATCTCGTCTCCAATATTCTGTAACTGGAGCTAAGGCTTCAACTTGACTTCAAGCAAAAAATGTAGAGGTTTTTATAGCTTGCTTTCACCCAGAAGAAAAATAGATCCCTTTCATCTTTGTACATGTTCATGTTTTTATGTGTTGATAGGAGATGCACTTGCCCACTTAGGTAAAATTTATTCTAAAGAGAATTGTATATATATATATGTATACACAGATATATATTTCATTTATTTAAAAAAAAAGGCATTAGAGAGAAATGCCCTAGCCACTAAACTATTTATGCTGCAGGGATACAGCTCTACATTTCTAAACTAAGATGAGGATTATCTCTGATGACATATTTCTTGCAACAGACACGTTTCTGTGGGAGTATTTCATTAAAATTCTTAATAATATTCTAATGATGAATCACTTCATTAAAAAAAATTCAGCTTAGCTATGTGTAAGCATATTTTAATCAGCAGGCATATTGTAATAAGTTTGTGCTTCAAAATTAAAGAAAACTTAACACTATTTGAAGTGGATTTTTTATTAGTATAGTACAGTAGTATGGACCATCTAGAGATAGTGTAAAAGATGTGAATGGTAAATATGGTTTTCTGTGTCTCCAGACCACATTTTCCTGTAGGCTGATACCCATTTCACTTTTAAACTCTTGGACTTATACGTTAGTTAATTTCCTTTGAATTTCCTTTCCTTAAGAAATTATTATATAGAATTGTTTGACCTGTATTATATAGGATCCAGCATTGGATAAGCACAGACTAAACTCATAGTTGGTGGCTCCAGATCTTCATAGCAGTCAAACAGTAATTTAACTACTCTGAAGACAATTGTCACAGAATCATCATTTTTTAAAATTCAAGTGATATCCCAGAAGCTGCACACAACTTCTGCCTGTTTTCACCCCAAATATTTTTATTGAATAGCTCTACAGTAGCTAAGAAGAGCTACAAATTTGTTTTCATGCATAAGGGCTCATTAAATTGCTGGATTGCAAGAATGTATAAATTATTTATCCCTATAGAGAAACAGGTTTTAGAATTCACAGCTCAGAATAGACTCCAATTCCCCCCTCATACAGAGAGTCACTGATGTAATTAAAGGTTAAAATAAAGGAGCTCAAATGTTAAAAGGATAAACGTGTTCCCTCTCTCCTGAGCTCAGGCATGCAATGCTCTGCGTGCTTCCTCTCTTCCTTAGCTCACACTGGAAGACCTTGACTATCTCCATCTATAATTACCTCAGGTTAGAAACAGAGCTTAGCCCGTGTTTTCACTATGTTTTCAGTGCTAGGGGACAGATCATTCTCTCCATTCTTTCTTTGGCAACGATAAAAGTGAAAGAAAAGCAAATACTGCTTCCATGGGAATGAAGTTCTGTCAGAAGCAGCTCCTCAGCTTCCTTAGCTCCATCTCATGTTGGAATTGCTCACAGGCTGAACTAGGCTACCTGGCCTCCACATTGTCAAATGGTGAACATAAAATCTTTACTGAGGGAAAGGTTACTATATCCCCTCATGAATTCTAATGACAGACAGTGTTTCCAAACCTCCAGTGAGACCATTATAATCTTTATAGACTACAATCGATTTTTATGTCTCACAAACAGGCCATCTGCAATTTATAAGCTGCATCATTAGGCCTTTTCTCATTGCTTCTATTTGGTTCTTGGTGATGCATAATGTGTCGCTAGTCAAGAAAATTGATTAATTCCTTAGTTTTGGCCCTTGGTTTTTGGACTAATTTTGTTTGACTTGCTCGGCTATTTTGACTCTAAAGAGGGAAAAAATCACCCCAGATCAAGCCTTAGTTTCTTATTTATTTATTTATAGCATATTTTTTTTTATTAATAGCTTGCTTGGACCTCTGTGACTGCAGTGATAGAGTGGTAAGACAACAGCAACACTAGCTTTTTAACCACAGGTCCAAGGTGAATGGCCTTCAGAATCAGTGGGAATGAAATTGCATTCCCTTTATCTGCTGATCTTCCCAGACAATTGTATTTCATGGAAGTCCCGGGCAGCTGCCTTTCTTGGAGCATTTTCTCTTCTCTGCAAGGCTGGTGAAGCCTCTCTGCCTGCACATTAGATCCCAGGGGGGAAGAAACAACAACAGCTGCATTACAGAGCCTGCACTGAAAAACACACAAGTGCTGCTCCAGCTGCATCAAACCCAAACGTGGGCACCCAAAGGAGCTTCTGTAGGCAGCTTGATTTAAACTTTTCCACTGTAACAAGTGCTCAGTGTTGTTTTCAGCATGATTTTCAAGGCGTGAGAGCTCTGTAGTACTGCATATGGATTTCTTTTATGAATGGCATTAACAACTTTGGGCAGGAGGTCCTGGTGCTCTGCTGTTCCATTTGTGTCACTTTCTAAGTATATTTGTAAGAAACTGTATCATATATATTTAATAAAGTGTATTATGTATTACAATAGGCAGCATTACAACACACCACCGTGTTAAAGCTGTCTAAATCCCACCTTTGGAGACAGCAGTAAAAGGAAGTTGAATGAAATTACACCTTGAGGTAGAAAGAGTTTACTTTTCCACACACAATTTCAAAGGTTTCACTGTGGGTGAGAAAAAAGTCATTACAGGGAGTGACCAAATTCTAGAGAGAGTGGTTCAAAGGAGAAAAATATTCAAAAGAATAAATATACTGAATAAAGAACTGTGAGCCCCTTGAAAACAGTTAACCCCTTAGCCAGGTCATTATAGAAAAAGGGGCTGGGGGTAGAACTGGAAAGGTTGAAAATTGGTAAAGATCACCACACAGGAAATGGAGAAATGGAAAAGGAAATTTTAAGGAAAATAAATGGGAAGACACAGCAGTAAGGGTAGGGCATTCAAGCAGATTGTAAAGGAATAAAATATTTCCTGTAAACCCTTCAAACCTATAGAGGCCATCTGCAGTAACACAGGCCATCTAAAACCAATTATGATTGCTACATACATTTCCTTATCTTTATTACTGTGTTTAATATCATTCAATAAGGAATATGAGTAATTCTGACTTGGTATAAGAATCAAATATGTGAGGGAGGAAATTTTAGTGGAATGTGGTTCAACATCAAGAAAGAATCAGCAATGCAAATCAGGCGATGTGAAAACTGGGGAATGCTAAAAGGAAAGTTCACGAGCATCTCAGACATCCTGTCATTTCTGGAAAATGTGATCAACACAGGATGAGTATTATATTCATTAACAAAAAAAAAGGATAGTAACAGGTGTGTCTTCTTAAATTGAAATGGCATGTGAAGTAAAAGAGGAGCACTGCAATGAAATGAGTGCAGCTGACAGCAGATTGCTGGAGTGCTGAACCGAAGATTTTATGGCATTTTTTGGCACACAGTTGTGAGCAGAACCAATAGGAAGCACACAGTCACGGTCAAGTAGCAAAGTTAGCATGAAATTCCAACAGATGTTTACACTGACCTGAAGGCTCTTGATGATATTCTAAAGGAACCTGGGCCAATTCGACTGGTATCTTCCTAGAGCAGGAGATTTGTGGCAGATAAAATCCAGGTTGTATCATTAGATTAACACAAGAAGGGATGCTTAGAGATGCTGGTCTTGTAGTACGTGGACACAGCACTGGCTTGCAAAATATAGTTGTTCAGACTAAATAATCATCTTTACAAACTTTACACGTGCACAGTCATAATAACTATTCGGCAGAAGTTTAGATGGAAATGAGGACAAATGCATTTTATTATGATGGATTTGTATCCTGATAGAAAGTTGGTTGCTCTGATCAAAAAAATTCAGAAATACGAACAGCCTGGTTGGAAAAGCAAGGCACGAAAACATGGAATGTTACTCGACTTGTTCCTTTTTGGTGGTTTTATTTAATACCTAAAGCCAAAGAGACTCCAAGATTAAGCAAAAGGAGCAAAACCAAGAGGAAAGAGAAAATAAAACAGAATTGTAGAGGCAATAGAGGAGCAAAATGAGAAATGTAAATTAGGGGGAGGGGCTATTTTAGTTGATAGCCAAATAAACACAAAGCAGAACAGAGATTAAGCACCAGCATATCCTTTAGGAAAATGCCACCCTATGGACTTGCCTTTCCAAGATAAGACACATTCAGTGCTGCTATCAAATTCTGACCTTAGCATTGCTGTTCAATTATTAGTTCTTGGACAGGTCCTAAATATAATGTGAAAGCACCTGCTCTGAGACAAACAATATATAGTCCAACTGCATCCTGCTGCTTTACTACTATTTTTTCCCCATGGCCCAGACTGGCCATATGGTTAGTTTCTTGGATAATTTCCTCAGGAATGGCTACTCTTTGAAATGGCCAGTGTGAAGGTCTTACCCCTTGGAGAGCTCTTGTACTGCATTCACAGAAATCTCATCTCTTACAAAAGCAAGAATCTTATTTTGCTGCTTTCGAGAGTACACCTGAGTGGTAGATTTCCTTCATTTTCTTGGCTCTTACACTGGCCTTTAATCAATGAGCTTAAAATACCTCCTTCACTTTTTCACTTAGAATTCTGGTCTATCTCCATAAAAAGAAGGTACATTTTCTTTATGCAACTGGTTATATCAGTTTCTATCTTTTCACAGCACAGACATATCACATTCATTAAGAAATGTTCCACAATTAAACTTCCTGTTTCCATTTCACATATATTATGTAAGAATTCTCCTTTCAGTGTATCTTTATTATCTATAATTTGTAATTCTTTCATATGTAATTACACTTCTGAATACATCCTTTTCTCCATAAGTGGGACATAAATTCAAACAAAAATATTCTGTGTTGTCAAAAAGGAAAGTGTAGAAAAGTAATGATTCTCCATGGAAGAGCCAAATCAACAAGGTCCTTGAGGAAATAATCTAAAAAACCCCAACTTGATCTTATCTCTAAATCTAAGTCAGATATTAAATAAAAAATATGCTCCCTCAGCAAACTGGGTAACTTCTGTTTGTTATCATTTTCTTTCACAGGCACATACCAGAAGGAGTAATGCAAATGCAGAGAAAAACTAAGACAATTTTCAAGCATTTGAGACCATGAAGGGCACAAATGCTGCCAAATTGGATTTGTCATTCTTGGACCCTGGAGAGCTCTCATGCATCAGGATGGGTGCAACCATACCACGAATTCCACAAACAAACTACAGGAATGGCAAAGCTCTCGTGGATTGAAGTGCAATGAAAATTTTATACTGAAAAGGGATTTAACACAGAACCCACTAACCCACTGAGTCTTACATTTTGAAAGCATTGCAAACACAGTATAGGCCACAAGCTGAAAGTCCTTCAGGTTCACTTCAGGCACAGAGAGAATGTGACCTCTCAAGAGGACTTATTTAAAAAAAAACTGTCCCTGAGCATACTTAGAAAGTTTTAACAGTCATGCTGTTTAAGTCAGGTAATGAAATTAATTAATGAATTAAGTCAGCTCATGAAAGATTTTTATATAATAAAATTTCTAAAAATACAATAAAATGATATTTCACCCAAGAATAACCTAATCCTCCTCAACATCTTTGCATAGGGATTAGAAGAAATAAAGCCAAGTCTGTTAGTATTTTTATAAGAGAAAACAGTTCCAGGCAGAAATTGGATATCACACTCATGTCCACTGACATTTAAAGAAGGCTGAATTTAAAAAATCAAATACAGTCCCCAAATATAAGAACTACAGGCCTGATATAGCTGAATGTTAGCACTTTATTATCAATTAATGGGTGAGTATAAAACCTTTAGTATTTTATTCTCTCTGTGGTTGATTTTTGAATGAAATTGCAGAGTGCAATTTATTACTCAGTGGATCTGAGTAGAGGACACAGAGTTTTTGTCAAGAAAAACCAATCAGAGATTTATGTCCTTCATTGCTGACATGTGTGATTTAAACACCACTCAACAACTTAGTATTATCCTTAAACAAATTGAAAAAAAATCTCTAAATCAGAATTCCAAGTCCCAAACCCAATGACCATGCAACTCTCTTTTTTGCAACTTGATATATGTGTATATTTAGAGGTCTTTTTAAAGAAGGCACGTGGAAATCCTAAATAAACATACAATCTTGTCTCTCTCACTGCCATGTTTTCCTTAA
This sequence comes from Irena cyanogastra, assembly GCA_013397155.1. Classification (NCBI taxonomy): domain Eukaryota; kingdom Metazoa; phylum Chordata; class Aves; order Passeriformes; family Irenidae; genus Irena; species Irena cyanogastra. The sequence goes on from VWZV01007382.1 coordinate 852,788, forward strand.
ACATCCCCAAATTTCTTCTGATGAATAGTGTCTGCTATAAACCGGTTTATGAAAAGGGTACAGAAACAACTTGATAAATTCCTCCAGACTCCCAATGTTTTCTTTGCAAGCAAGCAATTTCAGTAGGATAAAAATGCATGTCTTTCCCCCAAATAAAAAGTGCTGCATCATCATTTGCTGAAATAGAATTGCACTACAGTGTACCTTGAAGAATAGATTAAACAGAGAGAAAAAAATTACTTTCATAGGTTTCCACTAAAAGAAATATGTATTTTATACTAAGGAAATTGGGCATGCAATTTCTTGTCCAAAAGCATCAGTGAAAACAGCTGATCAAAAGCAGCAACAGGTTTTGGGCACAAGCAAATCTTACCAGCAACTTAAAAAATACATTATTCAGATTTTGGGAATGCAACATTTTGCCAGAGATTAGTAGATGTTTCAAAGACTATTTTTTTTTTCTAAGAATGGTGTATTAGATACACCATAAACTATTCCATGAAGTGTGTGTGCTACCTCCAGCAATCCCACAGTGGTAGCCTCCACAGCTACGACACGGAAAGAGAAAGGAGTGGGATGCATTCATTAGTTTGTCAGCAAATTCCTACAGACATCATGGGATGTGAGCAAGTGCACTCTCCTCCTAGAAAAACTCATAAAATCTTGTTATGGTTATGGCTACTTCCATTTAAAAGCATGTTGGGTATATCTGTAAATTATAACAAAGATTTATTTTTTCCAGAGGAGGGAACAGAGCAGTATTAAGGTCTTCAGAGCTAAAGATTCTATATTTCCTCACTACTTAATGAAATTAAAATATCAGACTAAAAAGATTTTGAAGATAAAATAAACGTATCAATATTATTCTACTCAATAAGATATTATTTCAAACCCCAGTAATCTGTTGAACAGTACAGAGTAACCGGTTCCTTTATTATTCTTTTTCTCTTTGTATTCCACTAATAATTAAACATGTAAGACACAGATAATGCTTTGGTTCTCCTCTGATTAGGAGTTTCCACGTTCAGTAGACTTGCTCACAGATTTCAGGGAGCGAATTCTCCACGCTCCCTCCTGCAATCACACACTTGCTGACACTCCATTCAGCCAAAGTGCTTTGCTTTCTCCAGCCCCCTTGTCATTCTGCTTAAAATCAAACTGAAACTGAGAACATTGGGTCAGCACTGTGGATTGCTCATTTTGGGATCCTGTCTGTGTCACCAGATAGAGCTTCTGCCTATCACTCTTTACTTGTGATCCCATTTCTGAGCCTTCCTTGGCTGCTCAGTCCAGCTGAATGCATCGTGCAGATGTCCCCATGGAAAGGAGCTGGCACATCAGTGGCTCTTTATGGCTCTCTAATGCCTGATGATATCTAACAACACAGGAGCTGGAATGCAACCTAGGATTCCCTTTTGCACATGTTTAACCAGTTCTTTGGGCTTTTTTTTTTTTTTTCCTGTAGATTTTGCATTCCTCAGCAGGTGATCCTCTGCTATGACACAGGTGTCATTCACTCTCTGTCTGGTCATTTCATCCAAATGGCAAACAGTGTGGAGCTGGATTGTCTGGTCAGTCCCACTTACATATTTTCACATGGCCATTTGGACAGCCTAGCCATCCTTTTAAAAATAACTACTCACTCTGCTTGAAAAACAAGTGAATGATTTGTTAATTTACTGTCCAACTGCTATCTCAAGATATCCTCATGAGACCTCCATGATATCAAATGTCATAGCTAAAGCCATTTAAGTTATATATCCTTAAAACCCTCATAACATTATTTCATCACAGAAAGATCAGATAGGAATTATTTCTGCATAACCTGTTTTATGAATTGCTGGTAAAAGCAACACATTTGGATATGTTTTTCATGAAAAACAATATAACTAAACTCCATGAGAGAGAGCTAAACCAGTCTGAGGTAGAACCAAGCCCCTTGATCCAAAAATTTCTGAAATCAGAAAGAATGTTCCCTTGCTTTCAGAGACTGCCTGAGGAGAATCATTCCACTGTTACATTGATGAAAATCAGATCTTCATTTCAATTCGAATACAGACGAATGAACTCATCTTAGACTTGTAGGCAAATTCTTAGTAGCAGAAGAACCAAAATCTGGAAGCTTACAAAAGTGCTTTTTTCCCTCTTTGCTAACTAATCAGTCTGTATTGTTCAGAATAGCCTTTCTCTAATCAGGTATTAAGGAAAATCACTGTTTCTCCCTCACACCCTTTTGCCACTGGAAAGCTTTACATTCTGTGACATTTTGTAAATTATTTCTGCTGGAAAGCTCTAAAATCCTTCATACAACACCATCAGCAAGTACCATTAGAGTGCACTACACCTAAGAAAATTCTTATCTGCTGACATTTATCCCAATAAAGTACAATTTTACACGTGTTCTAGGAGGTTTTCAATTCATTTCCAAAAAGCATCTTTGCTTTTACTTGCAAAGTAGATAAAGTTAAGACTCTTTTGATGGTACAGTTTTTAAGGACCTCTTTATAAATAAACAGTTTTTACTCAACAGATCTTCTTGCCATGTCACGCTGTGAGAAATAAGCCACAAACCATGCCCAAAATGATTATTTTAAAGAACAACATTGTTTATAAAGAATATTTATGAATACATCAGGAATTTAGTTGCCCCTAAAGCAATCTGGAATAGCCTACATGACAACAATTTATTCATAATTTTTGCTCCAATGTTTATATCTCAACTACAGCTCAACATTGTGCCTAATATGTCATATCTAAAACCATAAGTAGGATCCACTTCTCTTGCAGTAGGTATTGGTAAAAAATATAATGAAATTTGTTCTTAAACTTCAGACATCACTAAACAAAAAAGACAGAGAATGGTAGAGCAGACAGTGAATATTATTAACCTTATTTTAGAGATGAAAAACTGTGAGGAAGATTAAATACTTGAGATATATAAAGAACATGTAATAGAATAGTGAAAATAAAATAGCAATTCCAAATCCCATTTCCACTACTTAATTACTTCTCAGTTCTTCATCTCTCCTTTTGTTTTTTCCCCATTTCATGCTTCCAGATGTCTACCCTTCATCTGATGCAATCATTTATGAAGGATCCAGTTTCTAAAGAAAAAATAATATCTGGGTCCAAAGCCAGAAAGCCTTGTTTCATGATAAGTTTTTCTCAGCTCTAGCTAATTCTGCAAAAACAAAACCCAACTGCAAACCCTAGGGACAAAGGTCACTATCACAATTTAAATGATTTTCTGAAGGAACCCAACGTTTTGGAGGAGGACTTGCAGCTGGTTGTGTATTAAGTATCATACAGCTCTTATCAAGACAAAAAAGCCAGTAAGAAGTGCAGGATGAGACTCATGGTGAGACTTTTGCTCTCTCTTTAGAGACAGGCACTGCACAACAAAGTCAGGGACCAATAATTTGCTGAAACTTGATATACTACCATGATATCTAATAAAACTCCAGGTATTTTTTTCATATTCTTTTTCTGATATCATTTATTGGTTATCAAATGTTTGCTTCAACAATATTGCCAGGCTTCTATTTTGCCAACAGTTTTCCAGGCTGTCTTTTGCATAAAGTCAAAGAAAACACCAAATCATATTGATATTTAGCTGAAAAACTTAGAAAAATGAATACATTCAGGAATCTCTTTTGAATGCAGGGAAAAGGAAAGTAACTCTCAGAAATATTTTTGACAGCCACAAAAATTTTGTTATAAAGAGGTTTTCCAAGACTTGATTTCAAAGTGATGCTACTGACTGAAAATGGAGGTCCAGCTCCCAACCCCAGCTGAAAAACTTCACAATTTTCATTAAGATACAGTACAATGAGGCTACCAGGCTTATTGAGAGACAATTTTTACCTTAAATTCTTTGAAAACTCCTTTAAAAGAGAGAAAATATTTTCCAAATCACTGAAAGCTTTCCTAATATCTTTAATAAATTCCTTATATAATTTTTGTTCTGGCCAGAACATTGATAATAATTAATGCTTGCAGGAATAAATCACATCTATAAAGACAGAAATTCAAAGACATGTAAGTGTCACATGCCCACTTCTCCTGTAGCTGAGAGGGCAAAAAAATACTAATTTTTAATCTTACTGTTATAAATGCCAGAGATGGCACATTAACAATTGTAAAATAGATATGCCTGTGGTTAATAAGGGAAGTATTGTCTTTAATTACTTAATTTAAATTTTTGTTTTGTTTTTTAATTTAGGAGTCTTTGTAAAGTCATATATAGGACAATTTGCTTTCCATAAATTTATTAAATTGAGCAGAGTTTTTAGCCAGTTAGGGAAGTGCATGAATGTTGTAAGCAATCATATAAGTCTGAGAGCTCTGAGAAGTGTAGGTAGTAGATTTAATGATGATGAAGTGTCAATACATTTTTGTTGATATCCTATGGTCCCTTTAGTTTACAAAACTTTTCTTTCACTTTTAGTATATATATCTTCTATGTTTCGAAAGGAAAAAAATGAAGTTTGCAGAGCAGTGTTGCTGAGCTGGGGACATATTTTAAATGACAGTAAAATCACAGTGTATTAAATTATACTCCCTTCACTGCTTAGCAAAAAGCAGCCTTCAGGGATGTTACACAGGACTCAGATTTCTGACTGGTACTATTTTGCTGTAGCATTTAAGCTTTCCTAAAGAAACAGCACTGGGATTCTTTCATAGAAGATGTAACAGAAAGGTGGTAAATGACACATACATTGAGCTTGAAGAAAATTTATATGCATACAGACATCTGAGCTTAAGGTCATTATTATTCACTAAAAAAGGCATTTCTAAAGATGAATCTAATTAGACTCCATACTAGGCACGACATTTATAATATGTAAAAACATGGATAGCTTTTCCTAAAACTATAAATACTTTTATTGGTCCTCTGTGATTCTTCAGTTTAGCTTGTATCTGATTCTGCTTAAACCACGATTTTTAATTCTTTTTTGACTATTGAACTTTTTTACCTTAAAAATTTTTCCATTCATTCTAACACACATAGTCCCATTTAAATCAGTGGGAGTAAAAACATTTAACATTCCTGAAAATGTCACTGGAAGATTAAAATACCGCGAGGTAACACATAAGATAATAATATGGTTGTAAACAGCCATATTGTACTATTAAAATAAGTCTGGTTATCTGCAGCATAATAATACATAAATTAAAATATACTGAGGATCAAGGGGATAAAATTATTCTTATAAATAATCCAGCCAAATACAGTGGGACCATCTGTGAATTAAGTGATAAGAAAGAAATTTAGTGGGAATTTGACTGTGACTCCATTCTGTCTTCACCTCCTGCCCTAAAAGCTTCTTATTTGTATTCTTTCCAGACAACTACTACATTGTGTTACATAGTGGATACAAGATAAATCATGGAAAGGAAAAGGGAAAATAAATATTTCTAATCTTTATAGGTTTTTTTTTTAACACAGAGGGAAAGAAAGAGCATTAGTTCTACAAGTAGAGAAAGCAACAATCTCTAAATAGGAGAAAAATACCAAAGGTATGTTTAAAGGTCTTAGAACATTAATAAATGTGGCTGTTATAAAGGTAGAAGTGTCTCAAAAATATTGTCTGGTCATGTCAAAGATTAACAGTGCATTTTTGGCTCCTGTGTTCAGAATATTTAATTATGGTTATACTACCCCTTATATAAAATAATTTTATAGGGAGAGTTTAAGAAATTTTTTCAGGCCATTTTTTTAATGGCAACACTGATAAACAGACATGAAAATACTATGTCTATATTTTATTTAAAAAACCTCATTTCCTTGGAAAAATGGTTCTGAAATGTATTGAAACAACTTTGTGTAAGACATTCATGTGGTTTTTAAAATGTTTTTGTTTAAAAGACACACTTACTACAGAGGAACGTTGATTACAGTAATTAATGAAAATGCACTGACCCAGTATAGGAAGGAAGCCTTCTTTTCTCAGTTTTAAAAAACTGCATTTGATTTAGCAAAAAAAAAAAATCTCAACTGAAAACCTGACATTCATTTTAGCAGTAGTATATCCCCAAGGGAACTCTGAGTAAGTTTCATTTCCATTCTGATTCCTTTTGACTTCAGCCTTATTTTGAAGCAGACATACAAAAACCATTTGGCCAGGAGTAACTTGACTTTTGGGTTTAAGCCTTTTGCCAATCCCTTGAAAACCAATCAAAATTTGTTCAAATGGCAAATCTTTCCTAAAATGTGTTTGAACAGCACTAGTGGAGATGTCTTGGGTTTTACCAGCAAACTCCTGGAAGACCTTCAACTTCAGCCTCAGCAGGTCTTCCCTGTCATTCAAAACTCTGTAACCTGTGCTAGGTCCTGCCACTCAGTTTTGGAGCAGGGAAAGTGTCAGTCCCTCAGCAAATTCCCTGCTGGAATGGGCCCTGCAGAAAGGCAGCTTCCTCATTCAAGTGCAGAAAACACAATGGCTGGGATGTCTGCGTGGGAGAAGAGTCTTAAAAACTTAAAAAATATATATATACACACTGCCTATTTTACTATCTTAAAAGAACGTTCTTCAGGTTGCAAAATCAAAAATAGCAGCTCTGAGACATAAGGCTTTTTACATAACTGAAATCCATCTACTTTATTCATATAGGGTAGGATAGAGCCTTTAATTACACAGTTTAATGCAATTCTCTCCAGAGCTTCCCTCACTTGATCTGCACACAGAGGAGGACTATTCTTAGCCAGAAGTAATGACTGAGTACCACAGGAAGCTGCTGTGCCAGTGAGCAGTGCATCTGCCCTCGCTGAAAAGGAGTGGGGTGTACCTCAAACAAGGAGAGCTGAATGAAGAAATATGCTCTATCCCCTTCTCTGCTAAAAATCCAACATGATTTTGGTCAGGCTTTTAAAGACAGGCGTTTTCTGGGTGGTCATTCCTAATGATGCTCCAAATATTTGTTTGGAGAGAGTGCTGTGATGGAAATGCCAGAACACACAGCGAGCTGAGCTGTGCTTTGAAGTGTTAGTGGAGGCTTGGAGTGTGTGGTGCTGTCTGTGAAGTACTCAGAAAAACTTCAGATGGGCACTCAGGGAATGTTTTTACCTGCAGCCTCTCTTGCCTCAGTTCTCCACTATGAATGAGAGCATCTGTCATCTTACATGGGCATTGTGCAATTTTCAATATTTGCATAGCAGCTCAGGTGTTGTAGCTATGAAAACCTTAGAAAAGCCTGGAAAACAACACTGATTTCTCCTCAGAGAAATGATTTTAATATGGACAATGAATAAGGCTCAGGGCTACAAACTGAATAGCAAGTAGAAAACAAAATATTGAAGAACTTATTCTCCAGGCTGTGCACTGAAGGAGGCAGAAAGCTCAAGGATAAAGTGGTATATGATCACGTAATCAAAGACTATTTCATAATGGATACCCAGAAAAAGATGAAATTAAAAGTGCACGGTCTATTTTGTCCTGACAGTTCATAGCTTCTAAGTGCTTTAGTGCTTTTTTTTATAAAATTCTCTGAGCATAAATTTTAAGTGCAGTAGGTTCATACTTGTTAGACTGACACTGAGGATTTAGGCTGACTGGAGAAGATGCAAACTGCCCATACTGAGCTGTGATTTAAAAGCCTGTGCACTGAATGTGTGCCTAAGAGTAACCAAAGGAGTGCAAAGATTGATCCAAACACCTAGATGACAAAAATATTTGACAGTCTATTTTCAAAGGGCAAGCATTTTAATACAGAATGGGTCATCTGATCGATGGGGGTCAGAGTGGGGTTAAAATATTAAATTTTTTAGCCATTAATTCATAATTTTGTAAGGGAAAATGACACTGCAATTTCTTACCATGTCTCTACAAAAGAGAGAAACTGAAGAGTGGAAAAAGTAGTTGTTGCAGCCTACAAGTGTGAGAGACAAGCAGGCAAAGCTCTCCACCAGTCATTTTTGTGCTGGCAAGATGTTCCTATACATCTGAATGGAAAAGGGAACTTCTATAAAGATTGCAAAGTAGCACTACATAGTAGTGGGCAAGACAAAACCTGTTTATTTCTTGACATTTCAGGGTGTTTTAACATTAATATAGTTGAAATGGTTTTTTTTCCTAATCGGAGGACCTGATTCTGACTTTATTCTTATTTCACAGTGACTTAACATATCAGCTTTAAGAGGAATCAGTCCTGATCTACACAGACAAGAAAGGAGTACTGCAACAAATTATTTTATTACATCAATTGACAGAGCTACTACTAAATGTGAAAAATCTACAAAAGGAAAATATTTTAGAAATATTTTACAGAACAATATAGATGATTTCTAAGAATATTTTTCTCTCCCAATTCCTTTGGGTAATCAGCTTCCTTAGTATCTCTTTCTGCATTCTCTAATGCCTGAAAGCTTCATGTAAGTCACTGAGAGCTCAGACTGGGCAAGGACAAGTTTCCAAGACATACTTGTGTACTGTTTTTCAGATTTCTAATGAGAAAGCTGTGGAAGAGCAAAGCTGAGTAACATCAAAACCTGCACCCATCTCACTTTCTATATTTGGGCTATGCAAGCAGCAATGAGCCCAAATTAAAGTGCAAAATCAAAATAACTAAATATTTCTAAGCTCTTAGAGGCATGCTTTTGAATTTGATGTACCTCTATCACAATAGGTACAGCATCACTAACTGCTTTTTATTATTGTTAATGCAAATGTGAATAAAATGGAGATACAAATTCCATGCTTAAATACAAAAAAGAAAAAAAAATGAAAGCTACCACTCACTGAAGGCAGCTTTGCTTTTGAATTCCTGTGGTGCCATTAACTTAGACTGCAATGAATGTTTCTGTTTGTATTCTTTTTTTTTAATAGGGGAGAAATTGGAAGGAATTTTTTTTTTCCCCTGAATCACTCTGGATGCTTTCATGGTTTAAGATTTACAAAATCCACCAGCATGACTCACAGTATCACAATGGGTAATATGTGCCTGAATAGCAAACTTGGATGATGTAGGTGTTTATAATATGCAAGAAAGACTTTACTTATTTAAAGACCCAAATGATACTTAAAAAAGGAGAATGGGATCCAGCCAGTGCTAAGACAATAGGTAAAACCTCTGGATGCCAACATGAATTGTGGTTGTCAGTGGACTTGCAAGAGTATCAGGTCAAAACTATCACTTGAACTTTTTTCTGTCATAGGAATTTTCTTTGTTATAAAAACTTGAATAGGAAACAGTGTGAAAATATTTCTCTCAGAACTTCAGACCTGACGCATTATTTGTTACGTTTTGAATTTCAAAATCTGTAATGTGAAAAAGAAAAACAAAACCTGTGCTGTACTGCTTATTATTACTGCACAATTTCCTGTCATTCCAGACTGCTGCAGAGAAAAAAAAAGAACAAGTTCAAGGCTAAGTTCAATCCTAGCTGCTCCTTCAAGTACTTTGGACCAAGAACAGTGAGAAAAAAAACCCAAAGAAATTCCTGGAAACTACCACAACAGATACACTGTTCACAGAAAAGTACTGGAGATTTGGGCCAACAAAGAAAATGTGATTTGAATATATTTTCTTCTGATGAACTACTGGGAAAATACTGATTTTTTTTTTCATAATACTTAAGTCAGGAATGTTTTATGTAAGAATGTGAGATCTATATTCAGAATTCTTCAGTTAATATTTAACTAAACCAGATAAATATTTTGTTAATGTTGAATGACAGTCCAGAGGTTATAAAAAAACCTCTCCCAGGTTCTTTGCAATGTGATAACATTACAGAAATTATTTTTCTGCAATATCACAGAAAAAATAAAAAATCACAGAGAATCAGCTCCTGAGGAGTGGAGCAACATTCATCTGAGAAGGATGTGGAAGAAGGGCATTGATCTGTTTATAAAAATCTGTTTACAAATCTTTCCTATATCACCCCCCAATAGTCTTAAGAATTAATGGGTTTCTAAATTCCATTTTCACCTGTCTCTCCTCTGGTAAGGAAAAATGGGAAAAAAAGCAAATTCAAAATGCACAATATTAGTAATCTCTCTGTCAGGACCAACATTCTTGGAAACTTCCTGTAGCAATTCCACTGCTTTTCCAAGGGAGGATGTCATGTGAAGCACCAGCCCAACCCAGATCACTGAGGATCACCTGAAGAGCACTGTGCTCAAACACAGCAGTGTGTGCAGTCTGGGAAGGAGCTGCTGTGTCTCACCTGCCTCTCTGACTCCTGTTCCTGGACCTTCCAGGCCAAGGGCCTGGGTTTAGAAATCTAAAATGTACAAATAATTTTCCAGATGTAAAATGTAAGCCTGTTGCTGTGCAACAACCAGTGGAATCCAAATTTTTTTATACCACTTTTATCACACTTGCATGATTCAGAATCAGGGAAGATAACATCTTTAAGGCTGAAGAGCACTTTTTTTTTCCCTAGCATTAGGGCTCTATTCTCCCATTTGTATTAACAACTAATATAATCTTTACATCACAAGACTGTAATTCATTCTAAAGCTATTCATTGTGGCTGTGCCCTAGACACCCATTGTACAAATGCTGATATGTGTGTGAAGATTCCTGTTGTCACCTTTGGAAACAAAGAAGAATCAGGATAATAAAGAAGATGACAGTATTGAGATACAGATCTTCACTCCATGTCTAGTCACTAATTCTGTCATTTTCTATACACTTATTCAAAAGAAAGTACATACAATTTATATTACATACATGCAATCCTTCTCAAGGAATCTTTTCTTAATGGAAATACCTCCTCAGCAAAAAATGTCATTTTAAAATGTTTTTGTTAAAGCTAAAAAACACACAAAAAAAAGAAGACGAACAAGAAGGTCACTCTACATTGGAAATTGAGATGTAATTCAGAAACTTTGGAACTGTGATACACATTTCCAGGTGCATAGGGTAATGCCAGTGACCTCCCTAATGGTTGTACACATTAACTTAATCATAAAAAGACAGCTCTGTGGGAAGAATCAATCAAATTTCTCTGCCTTTAAGCAACGCAAAGCCCTTTCTCTAGACAAAATCAAAAAGTCAGATGCTCTCATTTCAAGACCTTGTGCAACATGGCAAAGTCTGAAAGCAATCTGTGACTTGCACACCTGTGTAGCTTTGGTGAGGTGCAACAGTTCCAGGGAAAATCCACTGTTTCACAGCTTGTAGTGGCAGCAACAGCAAATGTGATTCCAGTGAATGCGCCATCCATTTGTTTGAGAAACCCGATTTTCCCTCAAATCATAGAGTGTCTTAAATGTAAGACAAAATTAGCCATGTAACTTCACTCTTCCAGCATGGTTCATAAGGTACATATTAAATTAATGAATAATTATAGTGATGATGATCATGGTAATAAATACCAGAATTTATGAAAAGTATTTTCTCTATAGACATTCCCAGAAGAATACTACAGGCAGAATCAGCAGGTTATTTAATTTGCCCTAGTTCTCTCTGTTTTCATATTCCTACTTGAATAATAAGTTCAGAATCAGCAGGTTATTAGGTTTGCCCTAATTCCAAACTTGAATCAATGAGACTTCAAACTGACTCCAGTGGAAAATGAAAGCAGAACACATTTTTTTTTCAGATATCTAAAAGGTGCCAAATCTGCTGCTTATTAGGACATAACTAAGTAATCGTAGGTTCCTAATTAACACTCCATAACATTAAAGAAATCTAAAATCTCATCACAGAATCCTGTTTTTGCAGACAGCTGCCAGCTACCTCTGTCTCATTTCTTGACAATCTCAAATAAGGCATGACTGAGGCTACCTCTCACGTTCACCCTCAGATTTTTCATTGAAAATGGAGGAGAATGAAACTTAAAAATTATATGCTTGACTAGGAGCAAGAGTTCTTCACTCTGCTCAGACATTAAATCCTAGATCTTTCTACAGTAATAAGGAACCTTTTACAGTAATAAAGAAGACTTTTACACAGGTGTAACCTTGCAAAGGATGAGAACTGATGTGACCATGAGAAGAGCTGAATTGTCAAAGGAGAAGTGGCCGGCAGGTGACAAGCTACATCATTTCCAGTGCCTAGTCAGAACAATGGCAGACAGTGACAGACAAAAAAGCAAGAAAAAACACACTACTCTGAAGACTCAGCCGTGGATAGGCAGTAGGAAGGCCTGCAATTTCAAAGCCAGCTAACAATTATCAGTTCTGTAGCCTAAAGTGGTCGCACAATAGTAAAGGGAGCTTCAGGTCTTGACTTCCTCTCCTACATCCCTAATAGAAAGTCTGATCTTTCAAGTACCTGATGACCAGGTAAAAGATGCTACCAAAAGCTCCTGTATGGAGTAGTTTCACTTTACAGATTGGAAGGCAAACTGAAAAAGTGGTGTGAACTGGCCAGGACCACTGCAAAAGCAATGTCCTACCAAAACCATGTGGGTTTTCCTACCTCACTGCTTCATTAGTTACTGCAGATATTCTGTTCATTGAAGCACTCATTGATCCCACTGATTCTACTCCAAGATCCAGGAGAATGGCTACACATTTGCATGAATTCACCACATACAACTACTTTTCAGCTTGGCAGAAGAGCACCTGAGCTGAAAAATGGAGGTCTGCATACACTAAAATACAATCCAGGCTGGTGAAGTGCTTGTGATACACTCAGATACCATCACCACAGTACAGAAGGAGAAGCTGCCATTCAAGAAAGTGCACATCTTTTGTAAAAGATTAAATTATGATCCTAGCTCAGCATAGAAATAAATAAAGGCAGCAAAGTATTATTTACCCTGACTTTGTTAGTCAATTCTATATATAACAACACAATTAAAGGTATGTTTGTTACACCCTAACCAATCATTCCCTGAAATTAGTATATTTGGTCTGTACAATTTAGTCCTCATCTTCACAAAGGTATTGAACACCTCAGAATGCCCTTCACTACTCTGGAAAATCATGTGTTTATGAAGTATACAAGTTTCAACTACAGCACAACAAGCTGGACAGAGCATTTTTCCAGAAACTGGTATGGTTTCATGTTTTCTAAAAGGAACACCAAGCTTCCTGGTAAATAAAGCATCACATTAAATTCACCAATACAGATGGATGAAGCTTTCTCTTTTAAGTTACCAATGAATTTTAATATGTTTACTAAAATGTTCCTGTTAGCCTCACCATAAAGCTGTTTCTGCCAGGAAGTCATTTTCAATTTCCAGCCTTTTTCCCCATTCCTGTCCATCAGGTCAGTAATGATGAAAGGGTAAAATCCCACAAATCTGTGGCTAGCACCTATTGTTAAAAGACTCCCAGGGAGCCAACCTTCAGCTGAGACAAAAGATCAATTACATTTGGTCCAAAATGCCTGCAAGCCTTGAAGTGCAATTACATCAAAACATAGATAATTTTAATACATATTATTTTGAAATTCTGAATTAATATGACCAATCTGACACATGGTGCTAGATACAAATTCTTCTAGCATATTAGCTGTCTATAATTCACAATATAGACTTAAATTTAACAAGGGCCCAGCACCTCAACTAGGCCCAAAGGGGAAATAACAACCTCACTATTTAAAATATTATTTACCTGGAGTACCAAGATCTAGCTCTAAGCATTTCAATATCAGCATTTTGAAAGGATTAGTAATACTCAACAAGAAACTTCTTGAGAAGATAATATAAAACAGACTGCCAACTCCTAATTACCAGTGAAACAGTATTTAAATTCCTGTGATTTTACATGAGACAGATATTGAAATCAATATCCTATCTTGCTGAATCCTGGCAAACAAAATACTATATGAAATTTCATTAGGAAAATGATGCAAAACTGTCCTTTAAACTGGCATAAGGATTGGGTTTTCATATGACTAAATGTGAATGTAACAGATATAGCACAGTTCTGAATGACTTTTTGATTACTTGACTATCTGCTCTCAAGATTCAACTCTGACAACACAGTCACCATTTAAAAATATTAAAGTGAAATAATGATTGTTAAATTGTTGACATAATTTGTACGTATACAGAACCTCAGTACAATCGCTGGTGCATTTCTAGCCTTCCTTCTAAACCAACATCACCCCAGTGGACACTGGCACTGACAAGAAATTCAGCACGAAGAAGAAATACAGATCACGTGGATAAAGATTCTGAAGTGTAAATCAAAGAGGCAAGTTTTGTTCACAGTATTTACTAGTCCAAAGTACATTTAGCTATGATTCAAGAGGCATAAAGACCATGGTGACTACTCTGTTAAGTCTGACTACAGGCAATGAGTTCAACAACATCTCACTCAAAAACGCAACTTGCAAGCGATAATTAACGCCAAGAGAAGTTCAAATGTTTCATTCAAGGCATAAATAGAGCAAAATTGATTAAAATAGCAAGAATTTCAAAGAGATATAAATATTGGATGGCTTTTAAGAAAGTTAATATGCAAAAGGAAATACAACAAAGAGTGATGTAGTTTATTCAGAACCCAAACAAACAAATCTAAGTGCTGGCTAGGCTGAGACATCTGGAACTGACTTCCTCAAAAATCACTTTCACAGTTCAAACTGTAGCTGGCATCAGCTTCTGAATATCTGACAAGGAAAAGTATCTCTTACAGGGAACAGCTGCCTGAACAGTCCTCATTTTTCTCACAAACCAGAAACTCAGTGGAACATCTAAAATTCAACATGTTACAAACAAGAATAGTTTGAATTCACAGAGCAATTGCCTGGTGCTAATATTGAGATAAGTAGGTAAGCTATATTTTAAAAAGATAAAGGATCCTGTCTGCAACTTTTTCAAGCCACTAGAGATACAGAAAAGCAGAAGGGAATGGAGTGACAAGAATTAGCATCAGTGAGAAACTTTCCCCAGTTCAATGCATCATGTGTATTTTACTGCCTCTTTTAGAGCTCCCTGCTTACTTTCTCAAACAGGATGCTGGGCAAGGCTATTTTTATATAAATGAGGATGAAAGTCCTCATTTAGACTTTGTCTAAAGTCAAAAGGTCACTATTTTAATCACTTAATAGGCAAAATACGAGTGTTTTTTGTTTTGAAATTTTAACTTAAGGAGCAAAATTACACAAAGAATATGGAGATTCACTGAAATGAATAATGTATTCTCCTTACCCTCTAGGATCTTGACTAAATGCACTAAAAATCTGCCTTTATAGTTGATATTTTTAATAAAAATCTCTCCTTATCATAGAATCAAGCCATAACAATTTCAGTAATTTCAGGAAATATTGTAATTTTCACTGAATAGAAGATTGAAATGAATGTCAAAAACTTATCAGAAAACAGATATGGCAGTCAGGGTTTATTTAAATGCTACTCCTATTCCTAATAAAATTCATTATAATTTTGTGTATTTTTCCTTCTACTGAATCACTATTATTACGTGGAATAATATACCCTGGCCTTCTTCAGTACAAAGCAGAGATTTTATTTTATCTTTTAGAAGGCTCTTGTACTGTTTTTACTCATGGGCCTATCAACAAGAGAGGCTAGTGCTAGAGATCATATTTTTCTTTGCTGTGGACTGCACATCCTTGACACTTAAGTAAAATTCCAGTCCTTTTTCTCTGATTTATGCCAATGCTCTCATTGAAGAGAACTTAGATCCTACTGGAACAGAAGGAATGACTGAATAGTTCTTTCTGAGCTTGCACTGTTCTCACAGTGGTGTAGTTCAGAAAACATAAATGAAGCTACTCCTGATTTAGACAGGTATAAAACCAATTAAGCCTACTGGAAGTAATTCATATTACTATGGGTTTAAAAAAAGGAATCAAAAAATAAAAAAAAAACCCAACCCAAAACTTGGTTGAACTTCATTCTTACAAGAAAAGAAATTACTTCAGGGATCATTAATAAGCTTTTCAAAGACGAAAATCTGGGAAAAAACACCAGATTTTCTCCTGAAAATAACTGAACTTGTATTAAAAATGGCATCATAAGACTTGAAACGTTGACTCTAAATCTATTACTTTTTAATTCCTAAATGTGCAAGTCAGGGTAGAAAATTTTGAAAAGGTTTTCTTTGTTGTTGTTGATATTAATTCCTACACTCCTCATTACACTGAGGAACTCTGTGTTTTACCAGACTACAGAGATATAGAACAACAACAAATCCAAGACAAAAAAAAAATTGTATATATTAAATAAATCCAAGGGAAATAGAATTTAATTACTATCTTTCACCTTTAAAGAAAAGATATCAACTAGGACATGTGGCTACAATTTCAGATAAAAATGGAAAGTAGGGGGGTTTTCCTATCTAAAATCATTTTTAAACAAAAACCAAAACAAGGGTAGGAGTGAAAACTCAAAAGACCCCTTCAGAGAACTGCAGCCTGAGATGATCCTCTAGCAATGGCAATGTCTTTCTAAAGCTTGTGGGAAATTTACACATTCTGAGAACAAAAGATCAAAGTTCAACAGCTTAATGTCTATGTTGGCTACAAAAAACTAAAGAACAGAAGCCAAGGTTTCATTCTTGGCAGATATAAAGGCCTTACTTGTCCTTCTGCCTTTTCTGTTTCTTAGAATATTAAATAATTTAAATTAGTTCAATATTTTTGCTGGCACATACGAGTAACTTCTAATCCCTTCATCAAAACTTGACTGATGGCAGTGTCAGCTGCTACATTTTCTCAGTTATAGTTAACAGGTATATACAGGTTAACTATAACAGGTATGTAGTTATACAGGTATAAACTGCAATGTAGTTCCATTTATGTTGCTGTCAGGGCAAATATTGCCTCCTGTTTCAAATGAAATCAGAATCTCAATACTTTCTGCTAAAATTATAAGTCTTGCTATTATTTCATAAGGTTTCTCAGTAGTCAAAGGACACGTGAGGAGAATCTTGATCCCACTGATGTCAACTGCAAAACCATTAGCACTCAAATGAAGCCAGAATTTTACCTTAATTTGGGGGGGATTCTAAATGTTATCTTGAGCGTCATCTTCTTAAAGGTTCCATACAATTTTCATTAAATATAAATATAGATATGTATTTCTCTAAAATTCTATTTAAACATAAAAATGTTCCTTAAAAATAGGCACTGAACCTATTATTATGTAAAGGTGATAATTTATCTGACTCATATCACATGCAATTACGCGAACTCTTTCACACAAGTATTATATGTGCAAAATATCTTCAAATGAATAAACTATGTTTTATTGTAAAGGGCATATAAATGTAAAATAGTATGAACAGTATTTAAATTATTATTATTATTGCTTTAACAAAGCTGCTACACCTCATAATTTTCTTTTTCTTTATAATAGGGCCTAACTCAGAGATGCTAAGACAACTCAATATTGTACATACACCTATATATTATGTAGCATCATATATTAAAAATTGACACCCAAATACTAAATCAATTGAGATTATTTACCTAATAGAAAATATATTTCATTTTACAGTTTCTGGGAATAGGTGCAATTAAAAGTACAAATGACTAATTTTCCGAAACTATTATTTGCTCCTATTTAAAGTGCTAATAGGGTTTGAATTTTTCACAAATGGCAGATGACAGATAAACAGCTGATAAAGTAAACAGGATGCAGAATGACTGTAGCATTTTGAGTATTGACACTAAGGACAGAAGGTGTTACATAATAAAGCAGAGTCACAAATGATGTTTTCTTTCTTATAATGAGTGAAATCTGATAGAAATGCTAAAGGCAAATTATTCAACCATAAATGTCACGCAGCCACTCAGTGAAGATCTTAATTTGGCCTTGATAATATCTTATTCATATTTACCTTTTACATTTTAAACTTAGGTCTTTGCTCTCCAATTTTGACATGATATTTATATTTTCCCTTGATGCATTTACTCTTATTTCTTTTATGCACTTTCACATCCTGCTCTACGTACACAACATACATAATTTCTATGCCTAAGGAGCTGCAAGCAATGGTACATTTATTAACAAAATAATAAAAACAAGAGTCCTGCATGCATCTGCAAAGTAAACGTTCACGTTCTTTCCATTTGCCAAAAACAATGGGCACTGAATATGAATCATATTTTACCCAGTGATTTATTTGTAGACGAGATTAAGGAAACTGCTGTTTTTCTAGGTTCCCTCTTCCTTGGTAAAACTACTCAGTCACTTTGTGGTCTTGGAGTATGTACTTCCCCCTTGCCCTTTTGTGTTCTCCCTGTCTAACTGGCATGGTGAATTGCTAAATATGTTGCAAAGCAGTACCCTTCGCATTCATGTAAAAACATAATCCTCTGTTTAATCCCCTTCCTCCCCGGCCACAATTTAAGGAACTCACAAATAAATCACTGATTTTATTTCAATGACAGAGCAGAGGCAAACACAAAGTGGACTCTGGGTCTCCCCTACCCTACAAAACCAAACCCAGGTCATCTTTGCACTCAATCCAGTTAAATTATTGCCAGCATCAATTTCCCTGCTCCCCAAATTAATTACCAGCAGCTGCTTGTGATAAGCATGCACATCCCCTCCCTCAGCTCCCATTGAGCATGGTTCCAGCCACCCCCTGCCATCTGGGTGACACTTGGTACCCAGCACCCATCTCTCCTCTACCCAGAACAACCCGACATCCCACCCCGCCTCCGGAAGATGCTCAGATAACATCCTCTTCCTCCTCTCACCCAGCCTCGCAGAGAACAGGAGAGTGATGGCACCATGGCTGGCCACAGAGACACGTGGAAGACATGGAGGAGAAGGTGGGGAAGAGGGGAGCTGGGGACATGGTGGGAAGGGAGGGGAGGGAGGAAGATCCACTCATACAGATGAAACCATGCAGGCCTGGCCTCCGACCCGTGCCCTCCATAGAGCGATGGGGAGGGGGGTGATGGGGCGAGCTGAAATGGCCCCTTACCTTCACTGCAGTCCTTCCCTCGGAAGCCCGTTTGGGAGCAGTCGCAGACGGCCTGGTCGTTGAGCACCGAGCAGACGCCCCCGTTGAGGCAGACGTCGTCCCTGGCGCACAGCCGGCTCTGCTCGTCGTCCAGCCGCACCTCCTGGCTCTCCACCGGCGACGCCTGCGTGTAGTTCACCCGCACGTCTGTTATCCAGCCCTTGAAGGGCTCCCGGTCCTTGACGGACGAGAGCGTCAGCTTTAGCGTCGCCGACCGCAGCTCCGGCGGGAGCCCCCCTAGGAAGAGCCCGCTGAAGACAGTCATGTCCCGCCGTTTGGACTTCACCTCCACCCACTTGGCCTCGGCTCGGTCAATGATCAGCGTCGTGTTCTTGAAGTGGCGGCGGATGACAACGGCGTGCCAGAGGTTGTCATTGACTGCCGTGTCCGAGAGCAGGGTGGCGGGCTCGGCACAGAAGATGGAGAAGCTGAGCTGTAGCCGCCCTCCCTGGGTGAGGATGAGCTCTAGGAAGTCGCAGAAACCCTCGTCGTCAAAGTAGAGCACCAGCCCGCTGGAGCTGCGCGTCTTCATGTTGAAGCTCATTTCGCTCTCGCAGCAGGCGTTCCACTTGGGGAAGCGGGTCCACTGGCCCTCCGCGCCCGGGAACTCCAGCCCGCTGCCCAGCTCGGCCCAGCAGCCCAGCAGTAGGGCCAGCCAGAGCAGCAGGCAGCCCCCGCGCCGCACCAGCACCGCCCCCATCCTGCGCGGCCTGGGGCGGGTGAGCGGGGCGGCAGGGCTGGCGGGGGGCGGCACCGGGGCCCCGGCGGCAGACAGGGTAAAATCTTGCCGGGCGCCGGCCGCGCTGGAAGCTTCGGGCACGCTCACCCCCGCCCCGGGTGCGGGGGTCACTGTGGGAGACTCCCCGGGGCGGGGGGCTGCAGCTGCCCCACGGGATGGGGTTGGGCACAAGATGGTGCCAGGGGTCACCGGAGGGGACCCGCAGTGGGGGTAAGGCGCCGTTGGATCTCTTCACTGGCCGGCCACGCTCCGCAAAAGGTGTCCAGGGGTGGGTGAGTCAGCAGAAATTTTCCCCAAAGCCAACATTACCAAACTGGGAAAAAGCCCAAGATCAATGGCCAAACTCTCCTCCAAGTGGATCCACCAGCTCGGCAAGGCTGTAGCAATATCCTGGCACATGCGCGCCTCTTTTTACATCCTCTCCACCAGCTGTAGTTTCCCAGGAAGCCAATTATGGATCCCAACGCTGCCTCCCTAGGATGGATCCTCTTGTCATATCACAGCCTGTCTGCCATGGTGCTAGAGCAAGCGTCAGCAGACGACAGGACTCATCGCTCCTGGTTGCTTGAGCTGCCTCAATCCCAACGGGGTTGAAACCCAGAAGCTGTCAAACAGCCGAGCGGCCGCTTGACATGCAAAGCCTGGCAGCTCCTCTTCTCTTTGCTTGAAAAAGGCCACGGCTAAAATCCAGGGGGCTGATTTTCCTCTATTGTTTTTGTTTCTAATCTGCAAGGAATTGAAACAGAATAATAAGAAACGACAACTAATAACATGTTGAATCACAAAGTTGATCAATAATGAACGTTTGTGATTATTTTTTTCATTTCAACTGGTGTTGGACATTAGGAAAATGCTGCTGTAATTTTGGAGTTACTGAGAAATTGTAATAGGTTGCAGCACTAAACACAAATCTCAACATATATGTTTATACTAGATTACATTTTTATGGTATAATCTAAACATAAACTACTTACCTTTCCAAAACTTTCAGATATTTCATAGTGCATTTTATTATTACAAGAAGAATTTAAACAGAAAAGATGGTGTATATTCTGAAATTTATTTTATTTTAATTTATTTGTGAAAACACCATTATCTGTGAAGCTACAACGTCCTAGTCATACAGACAATGCTACCAAGCCCAGTTCTGGTTGTTTCTAATACAGGTCAGAAAAATAAAGTGACCTGAGCTCCCAGCAGGGACTGACAAGCTCCACCATGCATGACACACCTACAGGTTTATTTTTCCTGGGGTGAGGAAGAATTGCAATAGTTTCTTAGACAGCTTTTTTAATGTACTTTTTTAAAATGTTTTTGAAAACTTTTTTCTTTTTTCTCTGCTACCTGGTTTCTTCTGGGGTAGATATTTTCTGCTATTGCAGGGAAAATCCAATTCAAGCCAGCACTGATGTTGACATTATTCACAATGCAGATCAGCTAATCCCAGGTGTTAGTCCTCTGAAATGGGTTGCAGTATTTCATGTATATTTACTCAGCTGCCCTTATTTAAGAGAACAAGGAGAGAACAACTCCTCTGTTCTCACAATTATATATATGCCACAGTTCACCCTTATCCTCTGAAGAGGTCTCTACATCCAAAACGTTTCAGCAGAGAGGCTGTTTTTCTCCCCCAGAGCTGCTGTATCTTTTCTGAAAGCTGTGTATTAACAGACCTCTCCTGATGGAGGAGAGGATCTCCAACACCTCCCTCACTCATCGCTTCCCCTTCCCCTCCCTTACATTTCTTTGCCAGCAGCACTTAGGCAGGCACAATAGCACGGCCGGAGCTGCTGCCAAGCCCTCTCCTGGGCTGGGGGATGTGCGTGTGCATGCGTGTGTGGGGAGAGGAGGCAGAGATGACCCTGCCAGGGAGAAACATTTTAAAAACAGGCACACACCTCAGCTGCCTGCACCTGACACGTTCAGAGCTGCTAAGTCACCTCCTACTCTCTCTATATTTAATTTCATTCCTCTAAATGTCAACACGATTATTTTTATTATTTGTCACACGTGAGGTAGGCAGGAGCAGCAAAAGGGAGAAGAAGAGAACCCCCAAACTTCGTGAACAGAGGCCAGGCGTGCCCGCCAGCAGCAGGCAGACCCCCAGGTTTCCCCCACGCCCTCCCTGCCCCTCGGCAGGAGCCACCTCAGGCAACGCCGCTACCGGCCGAGGGATTTTCCGGCAGCTCCCGGGAGGGCCCGCGGCGGAAGCCCCGCAACCCCGCTCCCCAAAGGGCCCTCCCGGGCGCGGCCGTAGCCGCGGGCTGGGGCGCCGCCGGTTTGCGGCACCGCGCCGAGCGGCCGCTCCTGCTTCAGCACCAGGAACAGCTCCGCCCTGCGCGGCCCGACGGGGCGGCGGCGCCCGCTGCCCGCGCCCGCCCGAGCTCCAGCGGGAGTCCCGGGGGCGCGCCGAGGGCGGGGAGGGGACGTGCGGGGCCCCGCTGCGGCGGAGGGGAAGGAGGTGGTGATGGAGCGGATTTGGGGTGTGTGGCGGTGCGGGGAGCCGGGTGCTGGCTGGCGGTGTGAGACGCGGCGTGCGTGCCCGGGGACAATGACACGGAGGGAGGGGGCTCTGTGTGTGAGGGGAGCCTGGGGTGATGAGCGGGGGAAAGGGGAGGTTCGTGGAGACGGGGTGCGTAGGGAAAGGGCGCGGGGTTTGTGTGCGTGTATGTGCATGTGTGTGTGTTCACGGGGGTTACCGAGCAGCTGCTGGGGCTGGGCTGG
>VWZV01007382.1:876934-949121 GCA_013397155.1 Irena cyanogastra
CGGCGGGGCACGGATGGAGGCACCGCCGGGAGAGGCGGCGCCGGGCGGGAGCGGGGAGAACCGAGGCCGGGGCGCGCACGCTGCTGCCGGCTGACGGCCGGGGAGGGTTGGAGGGGTCGAATGGGTTGACGGAGAGGTGCTGCAACACTGGTGCAACACGGCGAGGGCCCGGAGGGAGCTGCCGGCTCCCCTGGCAAAGCTCTACTTTCTTTGCATGGGGTTTGGGGGACTCTTTTGTTGGTGGTTTGTTTTAATTTGGAGAGGGTTGGTTGGTTGTTGTTTTGTTTTTTTTTTTGTTGGCGGTGTGGGTGTTTTGGTGGTACTACTACTACTACGAATTATCACCGTCATCATCTTTATTATCATTATCATTATGTCATCTTTTTTTACGCCCCGGAACCGAGGTTTGCTGAATTCTGCGTAGCCTGTGGGAAAATGGAGGTATAATCTCCTGAACAGAGCACACCCAAGGACCAGGTCTACCACAGCCATGGGAGAAATGCTTGGGAAAGCCATTTTCCAGTGTCAGACCTGCCTGGCTGTGTGTTGTCTCCAAATGGTGCTGAACTGAAATTCTGGGCTTCTCAAGATCATTTGGTTTAGCAGCATGGAAAGCGTTTGATTGTGCCAAACCTCTTCTCTATCAGTTGGCGTTCCAGCTTAGTACCTGTGGCCTACAGAAAGATGAAGAATTGCTTGTAAGGGATTTGCACAAAGCCTTAGCCAAGGTCCTGAAGGCAATTTCTGAACACACGGAGTGGTGTTTGTCACACCGAGGGTCAGAGGATCACTCCACTATGGGGCATGACACAATCTATTGGGAATAGTCTGTGCAATTGTATTTTTCTCATGTCTGGCATGCGAACGTAGCAACTTAGTTTTGAACTGAAATTTCAGAAATAAGCATAAATAAAAAGCCTTTCTCCCATTTCGGTCCCAGAGGAGTTAGGTTTATGATTTATTTTTTTTCCTCATGAAATGGGTTTCCTCACAGACAACAAGTTTGATGAGGTAACCAAGCAACATGTTAAGTAATGAGAAGAAAAGCTTCCCGGATATGCAATGTATCTTCAGTGCTTACAGTATAATCAGACATCCCTTTTGTTCAGCCAGCTGATATCCACATCCAGTTAATTTCAAACAGAGTGAGAATTTCTCTTGATAATTCTTGTAACTTGACCCCTTCAAGCAGAGCAAGGAGCAAATATCTCATCTGCTATGAAAAGCAGATAAATTGTAGGCTGAAACGTGATGAGTGATACACATTTTTAAAGAAGCAAAGTTGTAACTTGATAGTAGTATTTAGTATATATATAATATATATACATTTTTTATATATATATGTAATTTTTTAATTGTAACTTTATTTTTATTAGGCTCACAGTATGCACAAGGTAAAACTTCTTGTGCTCTCAGATGGGGAATGTCAAAGCCCAAGGCCAATCCACCCTGAATGTGCTGGCACAGTGAAGGTCCTGGCACAGGTGGAGGATTCTTCCACCTTCTTCCTTGAAGTGAAGGACACTTCAGTTATTCCAGCAGTAGCCAGAGGATGCTCATGTTTCTCTAGAAAGAAGCCTGCCACAGGGAGAGGAAGGCTGGCAAGAGCCTACACAGAAATAAAACAATGAGATGTTAAGTGAGCCAGGAAGATACAGGAAGATTTAAGGGAAATACAATTTACTTAATTTAATGGTGCTTTTTTGTTGAGAAAAATATATTACTTTTGTCATCCTCAGCAATTGTTGCAGCATATGGTGTCATGGTTGATTCATTTTGAAGCAGCACAAGAAAAAAAAAGAGAGAGGAAGAAAAAAAAAAGAAATGCCATTTCCATGCCATCTCTGTAGGCTTTTCAACTTGACAAATATATTATATATCTTGTAAGAAGCACATGGCCTTACAGAAACCTGATTGTCCTCTGCATAAATTAAAGTTCTGTGTTATACCAAAATATTTATAGGTTTGGAAAAGTAAAGAGATAAAAGCAGCAACGATCTTCTTGCAAACAAAGCAATCATATTTTCTGTCAGGGAGAAGGCAGTGCATTATCCAACTTGCAAGTTCGAGACCTTTTGGAGGGGATGTGTATTGTCAGAACAAAGTGCCTTTGAAGTACATATGTGAAATTGTCCAACGGTTGTAATTTTAAATAAGAGATCTTTGGCAAGCTGCAGTGAGTGCTGGAGCCGTCTCTGAGGCACGCACGTGCAATTGCCATGGCTGTCAGAGCTAATAAGAAAGGAAGGAACCAGTCAGGGCACTGCAAAAGAAATATGATTCTGCTGAGAAATAAAACACAAAAATCCACCAACAGCTACCAAAGCCCACAAAACCAGCAAGACCCACAATTAAAATCAAACTAAAGGTGCTTCCAGCAAACACTGGCTGTCTGGGCAGGCACGAGAAGGATATGGAAAGGGAGAAAGTTAGTTCTGGGACTGAAGACAGCAGGAGTTCTTTTGAAGATTTGGAAGAGAGAAAAACTGTTTCTTTGCTGAAGTGCTCTAGGGTGCCGCTTGGGCGTGGAGTGGTTGGATTTTGGGGGCACATCAAAGCTCTGCTCTCGTTCTTACCATGCAACATATTCCTGACATATTTCCCTGCTTTGAAACTAGCATCAATAATCCTTCTATACCAATTCAAATCTTCGAGAAGAGCTTCAGACCCACTAGAAATTTGACCCTTTGCATGTGTGAATAAAACTAGTTTTTTGGAGGACACTCAGTAACGTTTTCTTTAACAATTCAGTAACATCTTTTAAACTTGATCCAGGGTGAGGAACAAATGGGATACGGTAGATGTGCAGCAGAACTGAGGGAGCTGTATGCAATTGTCTGTATCTGCATACAGGCAGGGAGGTTTAAAGAGATGTGGAGAAAAAAGATATAATTTCTGCCTGTTAACTGCCATGTTACTCAGCTGTGGATGAATCAAGTATGGGCAAATCTAAAATAAGAAGAAATTAGAAGATACCTGCCTTGGAAAAAATCAGTGTGTTACGTAGGTTCTTGGTTGCTCAATTCAAACTAACTAAAGAAAATTTTGAAGGACTTTAAGAATTTGAAGTAAAAGAGAGAACCAAATCTGTATAGTTCAACAAAATTAATTGCAGCAAATAATGAAATACAGTAGTGGAGATATTTGAGTGAGACATATTTGAAATCAGAAAATGGAACAGAGAGGCAACTCTCTGGATTTGATAGTTTCTCTAGATAATGAGTTTTTGGAGCTAGCTTATACCTAACTTTGGAGGATTAAGGTGTTAAAAACTTGCTTAATACCAATTCTGAATGGATAAATAATAAAGTACAGGAGCACACCTATGATGATTTAAAATATTTATTGACCTTATACTCAGTACAGGAATTTAATAATATTTCCCAGTCTTCTGCTATTGCAGAAAGTATCAGCTGTATTTAGTGATGTAATGTTCTAGTCATGAAGAGAAGATTGGAAACTTATGCAGTTATAGGTGGCTTTGTGAGACCAAAAGTAGTTTTATCCAAGGAAAGCAAACATGGTAAGAAAATGCATAAACCTATCTGAAGGTCAGAAGATATTTGTGGACTCTTGGTCAATAAAAAATCTCAGCTGACCACAAACCATTGCAAGGCTTACACATTTCTCCCTGGAAATAACTGTCTTCTTGTATTTACTTTGATAGTGACAACTCAGCATGAAACATGTTCAAGAAAATAAATAGTAATAAATAAATAGTAATCCCAATTTGATCCCCAAGATGAAAATCTTGAGATGATTCAGAGATTAATTTGGATGCCTTTTTTTTTCCCTTTGGCTTTGGAGCTTCACTGTAACCATTGAAATTGGTTACAACACTAGAAAAACAGACTGGTTTAATAGTTCAAAGCATAAAAATGGTATTTAAATGTATATGAAACATGTATGAGACTTTGAATTAAATTTCGATTACTGATCCAGAATTGCATATCCAACCTGTGGGTTTGGGTTTTTCGTTCGTTCTTTTTTTTTTTTTTTCATTAAATGAGAAACTTGATGAGTGTGAAGATATATTCCTATAACATAATGACCATAAATTGTAGTGTGAAGAATATAGGAGTTACCAAGGCCTCAAATATCCTTAAATTGCATTTGAAAAGACATCATTAATGACAAAACCCTGTAGTTTGCTGCCTCTAACTCTCAGAGCTGAAGGTGCAGTACACTTTCACACACAAGGCTTGCCTGATGGGAGCAGCAGTACACATTGCCAGGAGAAATCTGTGATGAAATGCCCCATGTTAGGTCTTCTGAGCTGTACTAAAACTAATTTGTCAGCCAGCCCTCTTGAAGAATCCTCAATAGCCTTCAGAGTGGATCTGGTATGACACACGTAGCAATGGTTTTCTCACTGGGGCTCCATGAAGAAAGTCAAAGTGATGTAAAATGTTCTTCTCAATATTTATGTTTGGATTTGAGAAATGGTATCAATTAGCTGGACAAAGCACGGTAAAACAGAGAATTGATAGATCAACTGGCTTCCAAAGCACATTTGGTTTGATATTAACTTTTAACAAAAAAGGTGATTGCAGAATTTTCTTTATGAAGAGTTTGTAAGGATTGGTATGGACATCACTACTGTGATTTAAAAATATATACATTTCATATTAATAATTTTATTAATTTCAAAAGAAGCCCTCATGTTCATATCTCAAAAAAGTGGTCATTTCTCTCAAACTCTATGCAGTAGTGTGGCATAAAATATGTAAAATATTAATGCGAGCAGCAGATACATCTCAAAGCCATCCTTGTAGACTTGCATTTAAAAATAATACGTGTACACACTGCAAATAATGCTTTTGACTGCAAAAATGTAAGGAAATAATGAATTTAGAATACATAGGTCTTCTTTAGTTCAAATGCTTGCCTTTTAATGCTTTACAGCAGTTTTTAAGCAGGAAAGTACAGGCAATGTTAGATAAGAAGAGGAATTGAAGAGGGCAACAAACTGTTGCATGTTGTCATTGAGTGAACAACAGTCACCAAAGGAACTTGCAAGCTCATTTCATCCAAGAACTGTTTGTGAAATCACTTCCTTGAAAGAAATGTGTAAGAAATCCCACCATAGGCAGACATGGGATGAATATTTTGTTGCAGTCCTCAAGAGAGTTTATTTTAAACCCTAAAATATTTTGCTTTATATTTCTTTCAAAGTTCTTAACATTTAACAGACTTTTATAAATGTTACTCATAAAATTTCCCATCATTCCTTTAAAAAATCCCACTAAATTCACACTCCTAAGTAATTGGCATAATTTATATGCAATTTATGTGAATGCCATTTGTGTGTAATTTGTATAAATTTCCATGAAACCCATTCATCATCATCAGTCACCACATTCCTCATTCTCTTTGCTGGGATCACAGAGCTGCCTGGATTTGTCAGTGTGTTCATGATCCCCAAGTGTTAGGAGAGTTTCTGGGTGCTCTCTGTAGTGTGGGCTCCAAGTGAAAAACAAACTCCTTTCCAAAGTCCTCAAAATTTGAAAAAACAATGAATAGCAAGGCTGGCAGAGCAGCATGATGTTCTAGTGTCATTTATCAGCATGCCTGAATCATAGCTGTAGTATGCAAATGAGCAGAAGCAATCAAAGAAATTTCATTTTACTACAGCTGCAGGGTTGGGTTTTAGCCGGGAACTTCCCTCGAAGGTGCTGAACCCCCTCAGCTCCCACTCTCTGCTAATGTGGGTGGAGGCTACTGCTAGAAACTTGTCCCATTTTGAATCAAGATCTTTGAGAACTTCCAGAAAATCTCTGATTATAATAATTTGTTTTATAATGTGTCACTCTACACTTATGAAAAATGAGTATACTTGCTGTAATTCAAGTATTCTACAAATACTTAGCTGTACTAAAAGTGTGCCAAGTATACTAAAAATATATTACTTTCCACAAGGATATAATTTCCTAGTAATCAGATCTACTCTGATTCAAAAATTGCTGTAATTGTTAATGTTGGTGAGAATTCCTAAGGCTTCAAAGCAGAGGAATATTTGTGATGTGAAGCTGCAGACAGGTAGTTGAGATCATCAGTGTTTAACCATAAATGATGCACCTGCTGGAGAGACTCACTGAGGGAATACTGCAGTGTGCCAGATTGATGGCATTTTTATACTCCAGGGCAGCTTTATTGTTGCGCTGCTGAATTCAGAAAAACCTTTCACTAGGGGAAGTGAGAGTTGCCCTTTCCAGGAATTGTAGTATTAATTGCTATTAGTTTAAAAGCTTGATTCAGTTTATTTTTATTTAGTCCGCACTATCTGTCTTGAGAGCCCTTAGTGTTGCCGTTGCTTCTTAATAGTTCAGGAGTTTGTAATGCATTGCAGAATTACTAGAGAAGGCAAGTAGGAAAGCAGATTTAAATGAAAGATTGGAAGGCAGCAGAGGACACAGGTGGGGGATGAAGGATACTGTACATGAAGTCCAAAGATAAAAAAGCAACAAGTGTTATGGTAAATAGAGAGAGGAGTGAACATAAATAAGAAACACCAAAATACCAAAATTTAAGTACTCAAAGTGTGTGGTGGAGACAGAAGCAAACCCTATCCAAAATCAGACAAGCTGTGTTTGATGATGTTCAGATCATGGCAAGGTCAGAAATGCTGAGAGCAGATCTGAGCTTTTGCAGAACTCTTTGGGGCTCCTGTGCCTGCCTAACACACATGATCTGTAGCACAGCAGGATTTTTCAGGACTGATCCCATGGTGCTTCCAGGGCAAATTTGACTTTCCCTTGCTATGAAATAATGTAGTTCTTGTGGTCCTGTCAGAGGAGAGAAGTAACAAAATATTTTGTAATATTTTGTCCCTCCTGTTCAGCACCAAACCTACTCACTTTAAGATTAAAACAAAAAAACCCTTCAGAATCCAGGGCTGCCTCTTCTTTCAACCCAGGAAACTACTTTCTCTACTCAAAATAAGCTTATTCAAACTTTTTTGTAATATCCAGAAGGTTTGTGTCTCTTTCTAAGAAATACTTCTCTGATGTCAGAACGTGTATTGCTTTTCTGTTTTTTAAAACTACCAAATTACTGTCTGCTTTGTGTAATCTTTCTGGTTTTCCTGTTGTCGCTTCAATTTTTTGTTCAAGATATAGTTACTTTTTTACTCTTGTTCTTTCTCATGATTCTTTCCAACCTTTTTGCGACAGCAGCCTTTGCTGACTACTGCTTTGATTTAGCTGTGTGTTTGTGCAAAAAATACCATAGCTACCAAAGCAGTAGAAAAACCAGAGATTTTACAGAGACTTACATAGTGGCAGGAGAAAAGGTCAAGATACTGCATATTTTTAACAACAGACTCAACTTCTCTCTCACGGATTTGATAAACTCTTGTTTTGCTTGATGCATTGCAATACAAATTTTTTTATTCTGTAGCCAGGTAACCTCATACTGATCAACCCAAAATAGTCTGGAGATGATTTTAAAGATCCAAATTGAACTGTGAGTACTATTTAATAGTTGTTCCATGCTAGTAATCCCTCAGTTTCATGGATTTAGTTTGGTGTTTCAATGATGTGTATTCATATTTTCTCCAATTTTTTTTATATTGCATCCTTTATACACCCTCTCACCAACAAACTTCTCTGACTGTAGTGACCATTGGAAAGGTGTCTTCATTTCTACTGATTGTGTTTATCCCAAGTTATTTCAACACACATAGAAGGATTTGACATGACAAATGATGAAAAGATGAAGTAATACAAATATTGCACCTTTATTTTTGAGATGTAGATACAGGCTGAATCCTGTTCAATTATGGCTGAAGCAAACTGGAAGATAAAAATTGCTTCCCAACCATCATACAAAAGATATCTAGCTTTAGTTCTTTATTTATCAGCTAAGGTTATAGCAATGTCTCCAAGTGGACGGATCATCAGTATTTGACAATTCCAAAATATTGCTGAGTGAGAAAAGGTACTTCTGGCCCTGCAGACAGTGATATTTCCATGGTTATGTTGGTTATAGACAAGGGACCTGGACTGGAGTACCTCAAGGCTTTGATCCTATAATTTAGCAAACACAGGACTCCAGCAGGGCTTCCCTCTGGTTCTGAGAGCTTATATTGATTCTTAGATATTCAATGACTTAATGCTACAGGCAGAGAAACACACTAATTTTCCTGATGTTTGCAGGTCTCAGGATGTTAAAATTATGCAAATTGAGCACACTTTGCCCAAAAAGCAAATTAGCATTGTGCACCTGTAGCAAGCATAATATGTGTATCCCCATGAAGGTATGAACATTCAGCACATTTTTACCTCATTAGCACTCCAGGGGTAGCATTGACTTAATTCTTTGCTGTTGCAAGCTCTGTAGCTGTTACCCAAAGACATTTTACAGTTGTCCATAAAATGCATTCAGCAAAAACAATATAGGTTTTTTTTTTGAAAAGCATTGAGAAGCCAGGGTAATGATTCTTTCACAGAGTGAACGACTCCGCTCAGGTATAAAACTTTTGGCATCCTAATTCTGGGAGGCATAAAAAGAAATGCCATTCCCAGAACTGGGCTGCCTGGCTCTTCAACACTTCAGATTTGGAAGCAGACCTATCCAAGATGCAAAATCACAGAGTGCTTGTTTGGAGAACATGAGGCTGCCTTTTGGAAAAGAAGACAGGTGAAAAAGGCCTGGGAAGAACATGATCCAAACCCTTCAGAAATGGACTTCCTGTGACATGGTGCAGAATGATGGAAGGGAATGTAAAATCCCACCTCTTTATTGGGTTCTCTTGGTTTATGATTGACTTGTTGGAAAAAGTGTGGGTCTCCACAAAGAGTCAAGCACTTATATAAGGAATAAAAACTGTGGGGTTATCCAAATTTTTCTCACAAACAAGACTAGAACAGCTCCCTGTCAGCCTTTGAAAAGTCTTGTTTTGAAATCTTTTAGGTGTCCCTAAGTGTTTTATTATATGAGTACTAATCCTTCAAGACAGCTTAGTTTTTGCTTCCTGTTAATCACTAAAAATGTTCACTTTTTATTGAGAATGCCTCTTTGTTCCCTGAGTTGTCCTCCTCCTGTTCTTGTCTAGCTTTATTTTTGTTTAATTCATGTTTATTTTAAGAGTTTTACACTTTTAATGAGTTATTTCATATGGTAACTTACAATATGCTGTGCTGAACATATCTCTCAGTCCACAGGTGTCCATGCAGATGGGATAGGTACTTTTGAGTAATATCAGAATGTTTCATTCTTTTGAATATACACAAATATATTGTTAAAACGTTTAAAAATTCAGATATAGACACAAGATATAACCACATTAAGCACATCAACTGAGTGTGGCATGAAGCTGCATCAGCATTTTCCTCCTTTACTGTTGCAGGGTTAGTTAGACGACAAACCTCAGAACAGTTATTGACACAAACCTTAAGGTATCTCCTCAACCCACTGTTCAGAAAAGCCATCAGTTTTTGAGGGGCTGGACAGAGGATTTATTGGAGTGCAGCACTGGGAAATAACATAATAGCAATATTATAATATTATATGACCTCCTCTAAGATGCTTGCTGAAGTATTTGTCTCAAAGAATATTGTCACGTCTCAGGGCAGGTTCAGGACTAGCAGAGGAGAATCAATGACGGTGATGACACAGCACGAGATTTCTTATTAAAAACTAAGACCAAGGCTTCCTTCATGAGGAAGGGTCATATAAACAAGTACTTCAACACATGAGCAAAAAAATATCTCTGCCAATGAACCTCAAACCTGCAGAATAGCCAAAAAGATAATAGATCAGAAGTTAGTGGGGTTTTTTACTCATAATGAGAAAGGTACTCTGAAACTGAAAAGAAGCTGATTCAAATCTGTGTTGGAAAATTCTCTTTCACACAGAATATTACTGAACTATGAAACATGTTTGCACAGGTGGCTGCTGAGGTCAAAGACAAACCAAAATCCCACAAAGATTTCACTTTTTGAAATGTTCACGATGATCATTGCCAGCTCATTGTTGAAGACTGGTAATTTTGAGATTCAGCATTTTATTCTTAGGAATTTTATTGGGATGCCATAGTTGTAGTATGCAATCCTTCCATCTTTGTTTGGTGCATCACAACCTGACCATTGTGAGAGGCAGCCTGCCAAATTAAAAGAACTTTAATTATCTTCCAGTAGGGAGCTCAGAAAGACCTCTTCCACACAAAACTGGATGTGATAGTGTGTCTTCTCCTTCCTTCCATGGGTTTTCTTCCATTCCAGTGTAGTTATGTTGCTGCACCATTTTGGTGCTAGAGGTACATCAGCTCTGCCCATGCCAAAGTTAGCCAGCTGCGTGCCAGCTGTTAGCATAGCACTATGTGTGAGTTAGTGAGCCTTGCTGGGGATTTTCTTTTCTTGAGAAGTGTTCCAAAGGCTCTTAATCAGCAGCAGATTGTCCACTGAGTGACGTATGACATCATTCTCTGTGCTTTCTCCTCCTTGTGTGGCTATAGTGCAGCCCTTCTGCAGACCTTTAGTGACCTGCTCAGTAACCAAGTGTAGCCTACTTAAATTTGTAAAGTATCCACCAGCAGATGTGGATTTGAATGTCTTATAAATGTTATTTTACTTGTCCAGTCAAAGTGTCTTCAAAGACTACAGCATCTTCATTACTTGCCATTTTTTCCAAGCCTGTGGGGTTTTTATCTCTCGATATGATCACATGAATATTTTCACAAAAATATTTGGTGTTACTGTTCAACAGGTGCAAGGTGTGAGCATCAATAAGACTTCATCATAAACATCAATTCAGGAATGATGTTTAAAAAGGATACGTTCATAGCTGCAAATATTGCCTCTAGTATTCATCCTGCTCAGCTCATAGCAGACAAATGATTTAGGGATTTGGGGAAAAGACTTCTGATGTGGCATGTTTTTTACTTACATAATTAGGAACAGGCAGCTACTGTTTGCAGTAAGAGAGCTTAAAGATTATTAAAACATCCATTCTCCCTTCTTTGCATTTGAAAGAATTTATCACTCATTAGTACATTGTCAAAGACAGGATTATGTCTTGGTCCTATGTGCACTCGCAGGGAAACCCCTGCCAGCTCTCTTAGTTGCTGCCAGGAAGCCAGTGAACAGAAAATAATTTGGGTTTTTTAGGAGCATAGAAAAATAACAAGGGTTTTCTTTGAAAGCAGAGTCATTTAAGTTATGATCCTGGGCAGTACAAGTCCTGTGCACACCTGCCAAGCTGTGGCTGGGGAGTCTCATTGTCCCTCCCAAGAGAGTTGTGAATTTTTTCCATGCTCTCTTTACTGTGACCTCATGGAGTTCATACTGCAAGTTGAGTAGTTAACATAAATAACTTTAACTGGAGTTTAGGTATTGAACCTCTTTAGCACAGAACGTACTGACAGCATCCTCAAGAGTGTGAACCAAAGGTCCTGAAGCTGTTTCAGGGGCATTTCCATTGCTTTACAGTAGTCAGTGAACACATGACAGGTTCCCTTGAACAATTTTTCATCATTGGGTTTATTATGTACCCTTGCATTTTCCCCACAGAATTATTCTCAATACCTTGCCATCACTAAGGCATATAACAGTTTAATAGTACAGCACCAGTAACAAGGTAAATCAGCCTAACAAATATTCCTCATGGCTTAAATTATACAACACAAGGTCCCTGTGGAATGTAAGAGAAGCTGTGCCAAGGAATTTCTCTTGCATTAATACTGAAATTTTCCCCCATTTACCTGATTTTCTCAAAGGCTGTGTTACATAGTAAACCTCACATTATGTGATGGTTGTGGAGTGAGTACAAATGCCCATTTGTAGGAGAGGAAAATATTCTCCATTGGCATGTTTTGTTGAAATAGGTGAGAAAAACTTAAGAGCCAGAAGTAGCAGTAGGACTACTAGTAGTAGTAGCAGTAGTAGTAGTAGTAGTAGTAAAAGCCAGTTGGTAGTAGGACTTTAGGACATAAGACAATTACTCTGCATGATGCATAGGTTAATGGCAGTTATATGGTCACTTCTCTGCACATCATATTGAATTATTACCCTTTTTTTTTTTTTTCTTTTTTTTTTTTTTTTTTTTTTTTTTTTTTTTTTTGTCTGGAAACTTATTTAGTCTGTGATGGATGGGAGGCTAAATTCAGCTCTTGGGGTCAAGCCACACCTTATAATGGAATAGCTGCAAAGACTTTCTGCATTTTGGAACATTAATTTGCATCCAGTCTATGTCATATCTTTCTAGCCTTCCAGGCCATGTAAACTAACCCTGAATCTCCTCTCTTCCTGCCCCTTTCACCCACCTGTTCTGCCACCGAGTGTTGTGAGGTCATCCAGCATAGAAACAATGTCCCTTCTTCTTTTTATTAAATAACACTTTCTATTTTTAGGACCTTGACATTGAGCTAGTGGTAATCAATATATCTTTCTAGCAGAGATAAGAGAATAATGAAAATAAATGTTCTCTAACATTTGTTTGAACACAATTTGACGACGTACTTCACTAATATTTCTATGTGAAGTAGACTGAAAATTTTCTAATAAAATACAGTGGAAATATGCTATTTTTTTGAATTTGAAATAATGTAGAAATCTATTCATTCTAGAAAGTTTTTAGGTGAAAATTACTTCTTTGGTGGTAAAGTCTCTGATTATCTGAGCCCCAACACAGAGGGAACTTTAAAACCTGATGGTTTTATTGTGACTGTGACATTTTAACACAGACATGCTTTATGAAAGTATTAAAAGCATTCCATTTTGTTTCAGTGCAAAATGAAAACAAATACTGAACACTTGGGAGTTTCTGTGAAATATGAAATGCCAGCTTTCTTTTATATTCTTTCATACTCTTGATATTTTTCAGGGCATGTTTTTATCCGGATTTTCATCTAACATGAAATTCTTCATCATTCAGAGAGTTAAGCAGAAGAGTTATGCAATATTTAAACCTTATTTAAGGCTGTGAAATAGGGAGGAGGTGAAAGATACACATTGTAAAGGCAAAGTGTTATGCCTAGGCATAAAGATTAATTTTACCTAAGAAAAGTGCTGCGTATTTATTTTCAGACAAAAATGCAGTGGGGAATTTTAGCACCGATTTATTTTAAACAGAATTTTCTGCTTAAATGGAGAGCCTGAGCTCTCTGTCCAGATAGAGAAGAGGGATAGGTTTATCCAGGGGAGGCTGAGAGCAGCCCTTGTGTGCCTTTGCCACGGTGGTGGCTTGGCCAAGCTGTCTCCAGAGCCAGCCTGTCACACACCATGGGCAGTGAGAGCTGCAAGTGCAGAGCACTTGACACAAAAGCAGCTGGGAAGGCTTCTGTACATTGCTTTTTTCCATCCTCATCATTCCTAACAAAGAATATGAGCTTCAGTTGAATTCTTCTTGCCAAATAGACTGGTTGAGATGAATGTTTTTGTTCATCACTACACAGAAATTAAAACTAATTAGAGAAGGAGTGTAAAAGTGTTTCTGACAGAAAATGTAGGTATTTTTAATATCAGAAGATTTTTCCACTTTACCCTATAGAGCATGTGAATGAACTCTATTGTCTTTGATGTTTTTTTGGTTGTTTTTGCTATAATTTTAACTGTAGACTCTTGACTTCCTATGGTATCTACATAAAGAGGTGACACTTTCAGTACATTATCATTTTTAGAGACTTTGCATATGAACACTCCAGACCAGAAAGCAATCAACTTAGAAGAAAAAAAATTCATTTATTTAATCTTTTTAACCAAAGTTATTTCTTTGTAAGATAAGACTTTTTTTTTTTTCCCCATAAATTCCTGGAGTGCAACAAAGACACTCACAGCTACTTCAAAGAAAAACTGAAGAACACGCAAATCTTATTTTATTAGTAAAATCTAACACATTTAAATGTATGGCTCTACTAAAGAGATAATACTTCCTTTTTATTAGTGTTAGGGAGCCCTGGGACTTGTAAGGGTTGGCAGTGTCCTCAGAGCCTTTGCAATTTGTGTACATTGTTTGTATTTTAAAAAACCATCATTGCTCAGTTTTGCCAAGGAGTTCTGAAGAATTCACATGTTGGCTTCTATTCTTAGGTGCCTTCTTTCCCTAAGCAAACCAAGCAAGCCACCTAACAACAGTCAGAGGAGCATCTGGGAAATAAAGTGGAATGACTCTATAGGTAAGTATATGTTCTGCTCAAATGAACACCCAAATGAGCATGCATATTTAAAGAAAAACCCTTGCCATGAAGACAGAAATGACATTTGCATAATGATTTTACTGCTGCTGCATGATTTACTGTATAAATTTTTAATTTGATGTGAAATCCACTGTACCACAAATAAACAAAAAATCCCTTTCACATTTATTTATATAATTACATTATGCCCTCATAGATGAATTTTTACCACCTGCAGCTCCCTGGATATTTATGGATACTTTTGAAATATGAGGTAGCTTTGTTTCCTAGTTTTTGTTTCCCTTCAAACTATCCATAATCTAGGTTTATCAATATTAAAATCCCTTGAACATACACAAATTTCTTTCTCATTTCAGGTTTGTTTTTTTTTTTTTTTAAATTCTGATTTTGCGTATTGCCTAAGTATTTTTAATACATGAAACAGATAAATGGTTTACAATCCTAATAAATCGTGTTTGGGAAAGATTAAATTTCTGCTCATTCATCACAGAATTTGCAAGGCAGTCCCAGGGCAGGCAGGCCATGGCTGCTCTCCAGCACTGGAGTTATTCAGGTGTCATCTGCTTTCTCACCTTTGCTTTTTACATAATATCAGCACACCTCCAGGGACAAAAATTTCAGAGAGATCTGAATTCCCTTGGAGAAAAATGGCCCTAAAACTTTCAGGGACGTGCACAAAAATTATTAAAGGATAAAAAAAAAAGGTATAATCTACTAAATTTCTTCTGAGGAAATGTAAGGAGCATTCTAAGCCTTTAGTCAGCCTCAGTCCAATGAAGACACTGGCCTGGCTGGCACTGGCACTGGGGATAAAATTGCTCTTTACAGAGTCAGCCTTTTGCAGAAGCTCACAAGGAGATGGTGGGATAACAAACTTCCTGGTCTTGATGCAGAACTTAACCAGATAATTTTTAGAGACTTGGGCTTTTTGTTGCTATTGTTCCATTCATGGAAATGAGAATGAGAACACAAACGGTTTATGTGGAGGGGGAAAAACCTGTTTACTGCAATTACTGGAGACAATGAGAAATGAGAGTTTCCCAAGGGAGATCAAAGGTAACAACTGCATTTTTGATATTCATAATTCATTTCCTGCATCTTCCTTTCCACGTGGGGTAAATCAGCCCTGGGAGCTGGTAGCAGCAGGACACCCTTTTCCTGCATATTCCTTCATGCATTCATCAGCAGTGATATGGGCAGGGGTGGGAAGGAGTCAGCTTGTGTTTATTCCTCAGCCCTTTATGTTGCAAACAGCAATTTTGGCTCACTTCCTAGTCCAGTCCTGATATTGTTTAGCTGGGTAATGGAGTTGAGGCCCACAGAAGAAAAATAAATGGTTTTGATGTCCAGAAAGTGTGATATTTGTGAGTAACAGGACTTGGTAGCAGAAACATCCATTGTATCCATTCATTTCCACAAATATGAATTTTGCTTGGAATTACAGTTAGAATTTTTGAAAAGGGCTGGAAAAAAGTGAAAACCACCAATGGATTGCAAAGGAGCTCCATGTTTCTTTCTTTTGCTTCTCTTGTTGAGTTGTTTTGAAGGCAGGCACCTGAGTAATTCAGGCAAGTGACTTTCTAGAAGATGAATTCCTGAGGAGCAGGAAGGAAACTAAGAACCTGTCCAGTTTTCTTCAGCAAAAAGAACTCATTTGAAAACCATGTTGATAGTTCTGAGCAAATTCCTAATTATTCTCACTCAGTAAACCATTCATAAATGATTTTTACCAGCAACTGTTTCAGAGTTTCATTACCAGAGTGTTTCTGTGTTTCTGAATAGCTTGATGTTGCTTTCTGCAAGGAAAGTTTTCAGTTTCAAGATGCTCAGAGTTTCGGTGAGCATCTTCTGTCAGGAAAACTATAAGAAAAAAGGAATATATGCCTGCACTGTAATAGAACTTTTGTTGCTGTTCTGTGACTACAGAGAGCTCCTCAGTACTTACAAAGCCAGGTCTCCTCAGAGTCATGAGGAGTGCTGACTCCAGTCCTGCTTGCTGAGTTTTCAGAGCACACTTTGGTGAGAAAAGGATGCTGTTTCCATTTAAATGCTCAGCTTGATGTCAAACCAGGCAGGTTAGAGGTCTAAGCAGAAAGCATGTACCCTTAAACAAATATCAAATCTGTTCTTTTCTAAGTTTATGAATATTCTCATTACCAATTTTTTCATTAAAAATTGAGCTGTTTGCCTATTCTCCTGTTTCTTGGAATTGTTTAATAATTATTTTTAATAGGAATTTTTGTTGTTTTGTTTGTTTTGTTTTTTGTAACAAAGAAGTGTTTGGTCCATTTGCAGTGTTCCCTGTAAATTTACTTTGCTACATAAGTATTTATGAGAAATAGCCAGGGCAGGCTTGGTTTAGGCCCACCCAAGGGCAGAAAGACCAACTCCACTCTTCAGAAAGCTCTGGTAGAACATGAAATCTCCTTCAATCTAGACTGATGGATTTATTAGCATGTGTGAGGTGCTTCACTGTGGGAGCTTCACTGGTGGAAGATAACATAGCAGGGGAAGGGGAGTTGATTAGCAGTGTGTCTTGGTTCAGGAGCTGATTACTCGAGGTGTTGCATTAGTTAAATCTTCATCCAAATTTTCACATGACCATCTGAGGTGCTGTCTCTCATATTGCTCTTGAAATAGCAAATTCAGAACTCTGAAACACTCATCTCTTCTGGTGGTTTAAAGAAAATTGAGTGTAGACTAGCAAATACTCAACTAAATCTTCCATTTTCTTCAGGATGAGAGAATAAATGTTTTGGAAAGTCACAAAGGGTTTTACATTACTGTTTTTCTGTTAAAGAAATGTATCTTTAAATGTTCATGTAAAATGTGTTTGCTATTTTTACACAGTGCTGATAATGTGGGAAAAGGAAAAACATATTTATGTTCTCCTGAAACTTCTGTCTTGAACTGTTTCAGTCGCCCAGTGCGTGGCTGAGAGTCAAATACAGGATTCTCTGACTGTGAAAGTGGAAAAGGAAGAAGCTGCTTTGCAGTCTTGTTTTAGTGTATTTTTGCAAAGAGACACAGGTGTACACTGGGAGACAGCATGAAGTCACAGAAGGTCTCTGTGAAGGAGCAGGATCATGGCACCTGTACACAGAAATGTATTTTATATTATAATTTCTGCTGTAGTTTCAGGGTGTTTTGTAGGGACACCAGAGATGAACTTCATCTCATTTCATCTTTAAACATCCACAATCACCTTCAATTAATCACCTTGAATTCCCATTACAATAAATGGAGAGTGAAACACAGGCAACATTGCTCCAGGCAGGGCAGTCAAA
The DNA here is from genome assembly GCA_013397155.1 of Irena cyanogastra. Taxonomy (NCBI): domain Eukaryota; kingdom Metazoa; phylum Chordata; class Aves; order Passeriformes; family Irenidae; genus Irena; species Irena cyanogastra. The sequence goes on from VWZV01007382.1 coordinate 894,356, forward strand.
GAACGTATGCAAAGCAAGGTTTGTAGGTTTGGGCAATAAATTTCATTAAGGAATCTAAAAGTCTTACAAGAGGTACATCTAACTTCCAGGGGGAAATGTGTATCCTCAAGTCTAATACAGAAGCAGCAGCCTTGAAAAGTACAAGAAAATTTAGCCCTGCTAGTCCTTCTGAAGAAAAATGTGCATGTTTGAACTGAAGTAATATCCATGGACAAGTGATGTTGATTCTGACATCATCTATTTTAGATTTGTTTCAGGGTGAGATGCATTAAACCCAGGACATCAGTAGTTGCAATGACTGGATCCAAAATTAGAGGAGACATTATTGGAGTATTCAGAGAAACAGATGAGTGCCATCCTAACATGAAATTAATTTTTGAGGTGCTGTTCTGATATTTTTTGAGCATGGCTATTTCCTTTCACTTGGATTTTTCCAACCCTGCTGTGGAAGTTAATATGGAGATAAATCCTGCTCCAAACATACTCAGGAAAGTATTTACTAGGAATTTTAATAAAACAAATTTTAACTGATTTCTATAAAAATTACTGTAGTACTTCTCTCTGATAGATGATGTGAGCATTATGGGAATCATAGAATCTGTCATAGGGTCAAGAAATAAAACAACAAGAAAAAGACTTGTCCAGGATCCAGAAGGGACAGTGTATGGAAAACTGCCTTGAGAGCTTGGAGAAGAAGCAGCTGAGAAAGTCCCAAAGATCACCCCAAAAAGGACAAACTCTTGCAGTTTTGCTGACAACAACCTTCATTGTTCTTTTTGATTATATTGTAATTTAAATGTTTCGTCCTAAGTCCGCTGAGTAGATTTTCCAAAGTATTCAGGCACTTCAGGATGCAAGTCCCTCAGTTCTTACTTCATTGTGAGTGGAAACATCACTGGCTGCTGCTTTTTGTTCTTAAGTGTTTAAAATTCTTTAAAAACCTACTCAGAAATTCTGCCCATCCAGATCCTCGGTCACCAGAGGAACATTGAAACTCAGGCTTCTTCAGGAAATGAAGACAATATGACTGTGAAACTGATGCCTGAGCACATGCAGCTGCTGAAAATCAGGTACTTCACACTTTGCTTTCAAATTTTGGCAGTAGTTCAGAAAAGTACTTTAATACATGCTTGAATCCCATTAAAACTTCAATGAAAGTTAAATGTGTTCTTAAGTGTGATCCTTAATAGAAGCTGTCCTTTCCTGGAGCCTTTCTGCTGTAAAAGAGCCCTGGATAACAGGAGAGAGAAAACACCAACAAAAGCCACTGAAAAAAAACAATCAAGTCTTTCTCATTAAGTGGTTTTCAATTTGTCACTATAATCTGCATATAAAAATAGCAATAAGTTGTGTTTTCCATGAGTTTTCAAAAACCTATGTTGACATAGGTAGTTTCTATATGGAAAAGCTGAATTTCTGAGAGTTCATTTCTGTTGGCCCTAACAAGTGTGTAATTTGGTTTTGCCCTGTATGCTTCTCTCTTTACTGCATCTATAGCTATATTTTTATTTAATTGATAATGTATTCAAGTCATAAATTTTATTCATTCTATTCACTCATTGAATAGTGCAAACCAGAGACAGATTAAAGCTAACTAGGACCCACATGAATCAAACTCTTAGCTCTCCTGCAAATTTCAGACGTTTGCAAATGGAAGAAAGTTGTCCCCCCAGCTGAAAGCGCTGTCCATTTGCATATTTGGAAAGGTTGTGGTGGCCTAGACAAAAATTAATAGCCTTCTGATGCTGAGTGAGGATGTTCACTTGCTTGAAATTTGTTGTTTCCCACAGAAATTACATTCTTTTACTGTTAATTGCTTTTTGTCATTGTGAGCCCCATCTCTGTTCTTATAGAACTGAAGCAGTAGTTTCTGTTTCCACTGAGGGCTTGAACTGACATTTGATTTTATATATTGCCCAGAGGATGCCTCAAGAAGAGATCCCGGATTTACAGCTTTCCAATGGCACAAATTGCAGTCTAATATCCTTTAATTTGCTTGCTTTCCTAGAGGAGAAAAAAAAAGTACAAAATATGTTAAAGCCAACAAAGTCTCAGGAAAAAAAAACTCCTCCACAGCTTCTGCAATACTGATATAAGAAATTGATTTGGCTGGTGTAAATCCGTGACCTCTGTGAGCGCCCCGACTCACTGCCTGTGTCATTACTCGATTTCCAATGGAAAGAGAGGGCATGGCAAGAACTATTTGCAGCCATTTCCAGTCACTGCTTATGATAGCTCTAACCTCAGGGTCAGGGATTAGTGTGTTTTGCAGTTTAATTCATTGACTATCTGGCCCCAACTCTAGAAAGAAGGGAAGCACGGGAAAGGCAGAGAGGCAGCACAGTTCCAAGCAGAATAATTCAGTGCTTGTGACACAGTTGGCTATTTACCTTTCAGATGGACAAAGTGCAGACAAGAGACATTTTCTGTGTTGTAGACTGATGAGTCCTGAGCCTTTTCACACAAGGTAGGTGGCCTGATGGTTACTTAATGTCTTTGCTTAATTTTCTATCCAGCCTTGGTGTGTTTAGACATCAGCTGTGGGTGTATGTTTGAGGCTTTGTACTAATTACTCACACTATTTTTGTTTTTTCACAGAAGTTGTAACTCAGTGTTCTAACCAAACATTTCAGCATCCAAATCATCCTTTGGTCTAGTGGCATCATTAAAAAAAATAAACCCAAAACCAAACCAAAATCATTAAACCTCTTTTCTCCCCAAAGATTTATGCCATAACTCAGTTAAAGAGTGCCAACCCATCCAGAGTAGTTATGTATTCCCCAAACACTGCATATGTGGCTTCAGAAATTTACTGGCTTTGCTTTCCACTAGTAAAATGCATCACCCAAATAGTTTATGTCCTTTTCCTCCCGATACTGTGATCGCCCTGAATGTAAAAGAAATCTTGATTTAGATTTGTATTTGCTTCATGGTTCATTCACTCAGCCATCCAGATCTGTCATATATCATAATCTATATTCGTTGTTGGAATCATTAACTTGCATGAGATAGAGAAGTTCCCAGAGATATGCAACACTCACACAACCAATAAATTAAATACAGGAAAAAAACAAAAGTCTGAGAAATAAAACTCCACTACAGACAATACTGATGATATAAATTCCTGACAGGGGCTATGGGGTAAATACAAGCCTTGCTAGCTTTGTTGTAGTCATTTATTGAAGGATCCTCCTCTTATTTATGTATATAAATGAAATAACTATAAAATATAACAACTATAAAATGATGCCTTGTGTATACTACACACAATGTGCAATTACACATATGTATTCCAAACCAAGGACTGCAAAATTGATCAGTTTAAAGTACACTTTGAATAAATTAAAAATACTCAATCAAACAATGTCTTTTTTGATTAGGATGATAAGAAGTTGCAGTCTAATGTTACAGTCATATTTTTAATCTTCTTTCTTTAATTATGTGTTAATGAGTTTAGACAACATAGCTGAAGAGATTGAGCAACACAGTCATAAGAATAAAAAAAGAATACTAAAGAGAGGTTTTCTCCTGCAAGAAAATCAGTAATGATCATAGACCTAACTATAGAATACATATAACTCCAAAATTTTGCCACTGAAAGTTATGAGTTCAAAAACTGGCTTACTTTTTTATTCACTCGAGTTTAAAATATGGAATTTATATTTAAAAAATTAAGAACTTTTATCTTGCAATGAACTAGAAGTTCTCAGTTCTCCCCTGTTGAGGCCAGATTTTTAGAATCTCATCTGGACACCGATTTCTTTGTGGGTTTTTTTTCAGTATATCATTTTCCTCCTTTCATCACATTCTTCCTCCTATATCCCTTTTATTCCTCTGTCCCCCTTGCTGATAGATGTCTCCTGGCTGGCCATAGGAATTTCCTTGGTTTCTGAGGAATTTCTTTTCACTGGAAGCAAAGCTGGTTCGAATACATTTCTTATACCCAAGCTATTGAGAGCTTAAGTAGAAAGATATCACCACACCTGGATTCCTGCAGCATCCTACTGGTTCTTCTTCACCCTGGTCTTTGGAGTTAGGGGTCCGAAAGTTATTCCTTTGGAGGTATCATTTTTACACAGTCCACATCTTGGGTATCTCTGGGGTGCAGATGCCACTCCCATAACTTGAGACAAGGCAAATAGAATGGGCTGGGTCTTCTTCTGCTCCCTCTCAGAAATTGCTTTTTAAAAATTCTGGATTTTCTACAGAATTTGATATTTAAAAAACACTAAGGACAGATGGTTGCCTTATTTGAATAGAGCATTTAGAATAAGCATGAAAAATTAAAGACTAATTTTAATAAAAAATATAGAAATAAAAATCTTTATGTTCAAAGAGAAAGCATCTTAGTGGTGGAGAGCATTTGTTAGATATTTTTAAAGGTTTTATTTCCAGTTAGAGAAATTTCAACTGCAGAAAGAGATATATGGTGTCATTTCTTTCAGAGCAAAGCTCAGAGTGTAATAACATTAACAATTTGCTCACTTTTTAACTGCATGTTAATTAGTGGGAATTTAGTGAGCTGCACAGAAATGAAATTCTCAGAAAATATTTTAACAGCCAGCCAGTAATCTTTATAGCTGTGGATTACAGCATCAAATTTTAGAGGTTATACTTAAAGCCATTTTCTCTATGTTTCTCCTTATTTTTTTTGTTTGCAGAAAGTTATGGCAATGTTTCATAGAAAAGTCTCAATATGATCTGAAAAAGCCCTAAAATGCTTCCATTTTTTTAATGGACCTGTGAGCTATGGCCTTATAATGGTACATTGAAAAAAGTGTCTTCTGAGTGCACAAAAAAATAGTAGGGTTTGCATGTCTTTCTCTTAGGAATTTGCTTCATACCCTGAGACCAGGTTAAGTCATTTATTACTGTACAGTTGCACGCACCCTTTTAGTCAAAAGTCAGTCGAGATATCGACACACTTTGTACATTCTGTGTCCTCTGGGATCAGAAAAAGCTGTGGCATCCCATTGCTGCCATGACTTGTCTCTGTGGAATGAGAGTTTCCAGTGGCCCAGCTCATTTATAGACCTAAGAGCTTTTTTGCTCTTAAAACTCAGAAATGTCAACAATGGGTAAATCTAACATCTGGGACCTCTTTGCTTCCACTGTGAGAGTCACTGTGGTGCTCAGAAATGAGCATTCAGCAAAGCTTGCACACTCTCTGGAAATTAATATCATAAATACTAAATTGGGCAAAAAAGTGTAATTTTACTTAAAGGTATTTGTACAAAGGTTTAAATTATATGGAAAAGTGTTTGGTGAAGTGTAGTGCACTTGACATGTTTTATTGTTTTAATATGTTTTTAATAGTACATTTTTACCATTTTTCTTCTTATTCACCAAGTTATTATTAGATAACTGCAATTAATAATTTAAAGGGGCTTATTCTGGCTCTTAGTACATTTATATGAGTCCCATGGCAGTAATGAGAGTTTAAAACATACAGGATACCCTTTTATCTGGGTTATAACATGAATCTTGTGGCATTGTCCATAGAATTTTAGACAGGAATTTTCCACACTAGCTTTGCATTTGTGCTATGCATGTTTTGGGGTTTGTCATCCTTTTCCTCAGATAGCAACTATGGTCTCAAGAGGATGGGCTACACCAGCTTGTTCTCTCTGAAATTTTCCAGAGTTTCTTCCTCTGGTTGGTTTGCCAGGGCTGGTAGGGCTGGATCCTGGGCAGACTGGCTTCCAGAACCTGCAGACACCACAGAGCTCCACATCCCCCCAGCACATCTCTGCACTGGCACCAAAGGGAAAGAGGTCTTTGTCCACCCAGCCCTTAGCAGCTCTGCCTGAGTTTGACCTCAACTTCACGACCCCAGTGGCTCAAAAAAGTCCAGTTGGTGTTGAAAAGTGTATGAAGAATTTATGTTTAGAAGCAGAGCACTCAGATATGAGCTGTCTCTGCAGCTTCAGCCTGGCTGTCTTTACAGGGAAGTCCAGTTAGGTCATTCCTAATTAAATGTGAAATGTGGGTCAGCTTTGTGACAGTGAGGACAGAGAAGGAGTTTAGGCTTGTGTTCTTGTTGCAAGTTGAAATGACAGAACCAGCATTGCTTAAATTACAAATTAGGATTTTTTTTTCTACTCAACGGCCAACTTCAGTCTCATTCTTCAATCTTTTACACACATATTATTTTAGCCTAACATAATGTTTAGTTTTGTGCAAGAGATACACGTAGATGAATCTTGTGGTCAAATGTGAAGGTCATATAGGACTCAGGTTCTCAGGGAAATAGTCACTTGTGCTGCTACCACACACCACATACACACCTTTTGTGGATGTTTCATTCTTTGGAAACTACACAATCAAGAGGTGATAATCCCATACCACTTGCACCTACAGCATCCACAAGGATCTGAGAATTATTATAGTGTTTCAGGAAGACACTTCGTGAAGTTTTATCTTGTGGTTCCCTAAAGAGTAAAGATCCTATTGTGATTTTATATGACTGAGTAGTAAAAACATGCTACACAACAGAAACGTTTTATAATATCATCCTCTATCTATATTTGGACAATCTTCAGGCCACACTAGCAATTTTTATAGTAGCCCCAGATGTCAGATTTTTTCATGGCTCAGAGATAAAAGCCTTATTTTTTTTATCTTCTTTTCTCTCTTTTCACAACATCTCACTAGGAGGACTTCAAGTAAAGTACTTTAGTCCCAGAAAATAAAACCAAAACATCACAGGGTACTCTTGTATTTCTCTTGCCTTTTAACTGTATATATGGAAAGGAGCAGTGGATGGATTGTAAATCCTAGTAAACAAAGAAAATATATGTTGGCTTTAAGCCTGCAAGCAAATTCAGTATTAATAAAATGTCAATATTTGTTCTGAACATATGGCCAGCTTCCCTTTTCTGTGAATTTACAGGTTTCAGGAATATCCTACACTCTCCATGGAACAGAATAATGGCTTAATTGTTCTTGCAAATGACAGCTTTACTTGGCTGTGAGTTTATGAGGCAGTAAATTTTCCTCATAACTTGCAGTGTTTACCCGACACATCTCTATGATGCTGTGAACTATTTATTATTAAGTGTGTGAAGTGAAATGATTATATAAGAATTCAAAGGAGTCTTGTGAGGAAAAAAACTATTCTTCCAGTATTGTCTTTTTGGTCTCTCATTCTCTTCCCAATTCCTTTCAAATCAGATCCACAGATGTGGACCTTACAGTGATGGCTGTGTCCACAGATGTGGACCTTACAGATGGAGATGGCTGAATAGCTTGTATAACCAAGAAATATTTAATTTAATCTAGAAGCTAGGTACTTTTAATCATACATAGAGGTGATACTTAAAGAAAGAGTGAATTTATCTGAATGACTGTTCTGAATTGTTCTGAAGAGTCATATAACCAAATCACAGATGTATGGATTATCTCTCTCTATTTATATACATATATGTATACACATACATTTATATAGAAATATATACACATATATATATATAATAAATCAAGGATTCTCCTGAATTCCCCCTAATTTTCCAGTAACATGGAACTTGCTGAATGAAAGAAGCTTAGAGATCAAATATTTTCTGAATGAGAAGTGATGCCTGTTATTTTATTTATTTTACCCTTAAATTTTGTCACACTTGTAACATTGAAAATGTTTGTCCATTGTAGTTTTCAGGCTGTTTTTCTAATGGCTGCAAATATGCAATATCATACATAACATCAGTGGCAATAATTTAATGGGCTGGTACCTAAGTTCTGTGAAAATATACATCTGTTCTCAGATTAATTAATTGTATGCAATTGTATGCAAAGCATTGTATGGTTAGTCACTCTCAGTGGTCCTAGTGTATGCTAATGCTAAATAAAGTATGCAAATCCATCCTGTGAAGTCTGGTTTCCCCTTGATATATACAAGCAATGGCTCCTAACACTTGTGTGAGCTCAGCCTTATTTATTGTTAGCTGGGAAATAAAGAGTTCAGCGACAAGGAAGTCTTCATTGTCAGTAAAGCAGATTTACATGAGAGCAAACAAACGAGCAAAATCAAAATAAAACCATTTCCCCTTTGAAATGCTTTCATCTTTCAGTGATATTTGTCCCTACAGCCCATTTCCTATACACTGGCATAGATACTGTAGATATATTCCTGGAACAATAACCAGGTGTGAATATTATCAGTGCTCTGCATGAAGATGGAGAGAAGTGTGGTTTTCATCACTTCTTCACTCACATCTGTTGTCATTTCAGTCCCTGAAACAGGCTGGTCATAGGAATTTCAGAAACCTGTTTCACACCATATTTATTATTACTTTTCTTGAGCTCCTATCTTTTAAGTGGTGTCTCTAGGAACTTAAAATAAGTTAGACAGCCAGGTCTCTTTAAAAATGTTTCATTGCCTGTGGAAGTATGTAATTCAGGAAGGTCAAGCATTCTGCAGCTGTAGCAGGGGACAAGGAGGTTTTTCTTGACTGTAAAATACTCTGGATTATTTTTGGTTTTAAATTTCTTTAATTTGGTCATTCAATTCTATTGAAGGTAACATGTTCTTTGCACAGTGATACTTGGCTGAACATTTGCTTCATTATCTTCCATTGCTCATGCACTGGCTTTCTGGTTTTAGAGCAGAACTGTGATCAGTTAAAGAGAGGGGAAGGAAGGGAGGAGATGGCAGCTGGGGTTGGCAGTGAATGTTTTCCAGCATGCTTTCCTCTAGCAGTACATACACCAAGCTTTGCTCAAAATTTGTGTTGTTACTCTTTTATCACCCTAAATAGGCTAGAGGTGATTCAGATGTGCTTGTTCAGGTGCAGGCAGTGTGAGACGGCTCAATATTTCATGTGTCTCAGGGAATAATGCACCCTAAATAACTCATAATAGGTTTTAACTTAGGATCTTCCAAATAAGACCCTGCAGAAATGTATGCAGTTTAGGTTAAATCTGACTTTTTTTCCAAAAAGCAGGTTATTTCCTCCTGATCAGAATTATGACAATCAACAAGCATTGACTGATACTGAGAAAGCAAAGAAAAATTTATGAATAGCCAGAGAATGTCACAGTGTGATTTGGAAAACTCTTTATAAAGGGATGCATCCTGATATTTTAATTATCCTATCTGATAATGTAATCAAAAGCTAATTATGAATCATAGTTATTTTCAATGATACACTGTGGAAAAAATTGAGGGCGAAAAATGAGGACAAAACAAATCATAGTCTCATCTGCTAAATCTCTGATTGAGCTGTCCTTCTGATCAATGTGGACTGCTGACTGACAGCTTTTTCTCTCGATGCTGTCATTCTCATTATATATATATATATATATTATATATACTTCATCTAATAAGGGGTTATTCCTAAATTTAGGGGGAAATTTATGGAAAAATTGGACTGAATCACTTTGAGTGGCTGTTTTTTACAGCTTGAATTTCAACTGTACTCACAAATATGTCCCAACTGCTATTGCTATTTTGTATAGCTTCAACTTCTTTTGCCCAGGAATTAACAGCAATGAAGCAGGGAAATCTTTATTCTCTGTTCTATGACCTCTTCTCTGTAGATCTTGCCTACTTGCTACTGCTTTATCCAGCAGCCACCAAGCTCAGTGCATTAAGTCTGTAAAAACTTTTAGATGAAGCCTTTATATTTTCATCTGTTTTTTGAAACAATTAAAATATTTTCTTTCGCGTTTTTCCATTGACAATTTGCCAAACCATGTTTTTTTTTCCTTGTTAGTAACCCATGGTTGCTGGTAGTTCAAATCAAATAGACGACCATAAAATATATCTGAGAGATATACTAGTGAAGAAACCTTTTCCCTCCTTGTCCAGCATGAAAAGAAGCTAAGGTATGAGAATTTTCCTAATGAAATCTGACCAGCTAATTATTCATTAGTCCATCTGTGCATTCCAGGAGAAAAAAAAAATTAAGTTTGGGTAATGCACACAGCTGAAAAGATATGAATAGCTGTTTTCCAGTCTTTACTTTTCTTCTGCTGTAGAATTGTGGTCAGAACTTGCAAATGGACAGTCCAAATGGACTCCAGCTTTCAGTTACCACGAAACCTCTGATCCTGCCCTCTAGAATTACAGGTATTGTCTAATACAAGGCAAATTTTGAAATGCATTCCACATCTTTGTCAGGAGAGACAATATTCTTCTTTTTATTGAAATATTAAAGAAGTATTTTTGTTCCAGGGAAGAGAATATTATTTTCTGATATTAAGTAGGCTTGGAGGCATGTTTCAGATTCAGAAAATATTGCAGTCTATGACAGTGATAAATGTATGACAGTGAGAGCTCATGGTTTACCTCAAGCACAGAATGAACACTGGACAAAAACAAAACCAAAAAAACCCCAAAAAACAAGGAGTTTTGCCTCTCAGGTGCCTGTTTAAGCATGGAGATAATGATGACCTGTCCTATATTAAGGTTTCCAAAGAGCAAAAAAGACAAAGATGTATTCTGACATTTCTATTACTTTTTAGTTAATTCTGTTACCTTGGACTCAGGTTGAACTTATAACCACATACAGAAAAAAAAAATAATGTCTAAAATTTTTAATGATAGGTTGTTGAATTCTCATTCAACATTTTTTCCCAGAAAAAGAATGAACCTCTTCTTGTCATACACTGAAAACAACAATTATAACAGATGGTATTTTTAAAAAGTGATATTGGTTAAGATTTCCCAGACCTCATATGAGTAGGTCAATATCTTTAAATAAATATGTAATTTTTCAGTTGTTATAAGCTTCAAGTCCGTCCTCTTCAAGACAAAAAATCTTCTTGGAAATGTATGACATTTATTCTGTTTGGAATTAATCTCCTTTATATTGCACAGATTTTGAATATTTCACTTCCTCTGCTGTTTTTCAAGTAATGTGTTTTGGTACAAAATATTTTCATAATCTAGGTTACTTATTTTATGGACTTTTCTTTTTTCTTTTCTTTTCTCTTTTCTTCTTTTTTCATGTTTTATTCTGAAGCTAGGATATAAAAACAATCACTTAAATTAGTGACACTTATAAATAGCTGTGCATGAATTCCTTCCTTCTACGCTATAGAAATAGAAATCCCATGCAGTAAAACCCATATGGAAACAGCTCAATGCCTGGTGCCTGCTACCTCTTCCTTACACACTTTGTTTCACATGCTGGCATCCTTTCATTAGATTATGAAAACTTTGATTTCCTGGCACTTAGATTGAGAAACTGATTTTTACAATGCAAACATCAAGGTCATGATACTTCAGGCATTTTTGGACATGTCTCCAGTCAAGTATGGATTTTAAACTTCACTCAACTGTCTTGGTGCTTATTGACTTCCTTTCTGCCTGTTCCTGACAGGCAGCTGGAATCATATTTCTGTAATTCTTTCATCATCAGAGAAACACAGAGGCTCAGGGATATCTCCTCACTCTGCGGATGCATCAGCATAACTTTGCCACTGTTGGCCCATGTAGAAAAGTAAGACAATTATTAGAAGTACAGAGATCCACACGCTGTAATTTCTTCTTTGAAATTTTCTTGGAGTAACAGAGAACATTTCCCTGCCTTAGGGTAAAATCAATTACCAAAGAAAAAAATTTATGTTCCTACATAAGGATACATACAGGAGCATCTAGCACGTGAGAATTAACAACACATGAACATATGTATATGAATTTATGTGCACATGTTCATCTGACTAACTCTTCCTTTAAAAAAGGAAGATTCTTCTAAGTCTTTATAATAATAATCTTACCAGATTCTTGATCAGACCCAAAGCAGCTTGCAAACAGCTAGGGTACTTAATCCCTCTGTTTCTGGAGTGAGAAAAACCATTGATGGTGCCATTTTTTTATGTGTGTGTTGATTCATTCGGCACCACGTGTGCGACAGCCTCGCTGTTATGTAATGATCTGCCCACACCACAACACGTACCTTCCCATCTTGCCTGCCTCTCTCATCAGCCCTGCAATTAAAGTCTGGGCTGATCCCTCCTGGCAGCTCACCATCTGCAAAACGGGAAGAGCTGGCTTTGTTGTGATTTCACACTTCTCTTGATCAGGCCCGCTTATGTCTGGGAGCCTCCAGGAGGGCGGTGGCAGCGGCCGAGCGCTCCGTGGGGACAGACACGCAGAGAGGTGGCAGGGAGCAATCTGGAGCACACAACAGTGCTGTCCCAAGCTGTTAGCTGCTTTGGCACTTTAAAAGCTGCACGTTATGAAATCAGTGGTCTGGGTTCAAGGCAGACAGATCTTCCTTCCTAGAAGGAATTGCGCATCTTGTTTTATGACCTTGCAGCCTGTTTCTGGGGAGATAAATGCAACGGGAAGGGTGAGGCTGGCTAAGGTTCTGCAAGCAGAAGTGTGTTTTTTAGATTACAGTGGTTAGAAAATGAAATTCCCTTTCACTGCTGTTGTTCCTGTATACTACTTTCTCCTTCTCTGGCTGAAAGACCACAGAAAGGAATTTATTAAGTATTACAGTCAATGGTCTGTCACTGTTACTCCTTCAGATTGGCAGCACTCAGAAGTGTTCCCTGTGAAAGTTCTTCCAAACCTTTTCACAGTCAGATCACACTTTTTATAGGATGGTAAGAAGCTATTATGGCCATGCTGCTTGCCCTGTTCCTTCGTATGGACCTCAGTAGGTAACCATAAAATCCCCCTTCCATCTCACAGCAACTCTATAAGTGATAGCTCTGCCTGTAGAGAGCTATTGTTTTTTTCAATTAAAGACACTGTGAAGTGAAATGAATATGGCCTCATTGTAAAAATGGCTCCATTTATTTCCAATATAAAAAAAAAATATATATTCTGCATTTCTTGTTTAAATTTTATGTGGTTTTCTAATATATGCATAACCCCGTTTTTGGAATTTGTAAACTAATAAACTTTGGATTTGTTTCGTTTCTCTGACAATAAACTTCCCTCAGCTGGACATGATTCTGACAATTGCTTCTTTTTCCAGCTTGTTTTAACATTTTCTCCTTTTTCTGTGAATCTCCTTGGCTTAGTTGTCCTTGCTGATCATCACAAGTTTTTTCTCAAGAGAGCAAGAGGATTCCTTTTTAACAATACAATTTATATAGTGAGTTTTTCAAAATTAATGCACTAGAGTAACACATTAATCCATTTTTGTCTTTCAGGAAGACACTGGCTACCCACAGTCTTTGCCTGTATCTCTGTCTCAACCCATCAGACTACAGACCAATTTCAGGGATACTGAATGCAGAAACAGTATTTTTCATATCAAGAATAAGGTTTTGTTTCAAATACATGGAATACCTGAAGCTGTGGGTGAGAAGCCCATAGATCTCTGATTTTCCATCATAGTATGTTCTCAAGAAGTTTTCTCAATTCTCAAGTTATTTCCAAAGTTGCCAGGGCATTACTGTCATCCAGCAGCTTCCCATCTTCTTTTACATTAATTTCTGATATTACCTGGAACTGTGGATTTCCCTGTGCATGCAATCCTTTTATGACTCTAGCACATATTTAATATTTGATGTTTCTATCATTACTAGTGCTGCTCTGAAGGCTGCTGGGGATTACTCCCTTAAAATGTTAGTACAGCAATTTTCCCATTTGAGTTTAAAGAATTATTTTTGTGTGGATCAAAGTAAAAAAATTTACTGACAAGCCACAGAAAATGGTTTAGAAAAAAAACCTGGAAATGGCACTGTGGTCTGGAGATGAGATTTGACGTTAATAGCTGGTAGTTTTCATTTTGATACCATTTTTAAAAGGCATAATAATGTGAAACATTTTAATTAGATCAAATTGAAATATAATTTGATGAGTGTATATGAATATGGTAAATAGATGAGATCAGTGTTCTGTAGTGATTCATTATTGAGTTATGCCATGTAAAACCAGCATAACAACTCACAATGAACAAGTATTTTCCTAACACTTACATTTTTTTCAATGTCGTACTCAAGCCACTGTTTTTCCCTTGAATTCCAGTAAATTCTGTATGAAGGTATTTGTGAGGTATTTGTGTGTACATCCATGTATTAGTGGAGGGGTGCTCATCCTGATAACAAAAATATGTACTCATAAAGTCATCTGGAGATAAACTGACATATGCCCCAAATACTTGATTTATTGGAACCATTCTTGTTAAAAAAGCAAAATTTTTGAGTGTTAACTGTTAATAACATCCATGCACTCATGAGACTGTGGCTGTAACTTGTGAGTCGCTTCTTATGTTCAAGGTGCCTTTATTAATTTGGAGGCTGCCTGAGGAAAGTTGTCATTTTTAGCTTCAACAATTAACAACTAATTTAGGACCATGAAAAGTTCCAGCAGAACAGGGATAACTTTCATCAGGACCCTAGTATATAAAAATACAAAAGGAGAACATTTTTTGTTATCACACCTCTAAACAGCTGGTGGAATAAATGACTTTTGAAATACATTTTACACATGTGTCTTCATTATTTTTGTTGATGTGAGAAAGTATCAGAAAGCCTCCTAATGCCAAAATTTAGCCTCAAATTTAGGGTTATTAATTCATATTCTAAGCACGGGAGAATCTATGCCAGAAAAACAAACAAACAAACAAACAAAACAAAAACAAAAACAGCACAAAGAGAAGAAAACTTACTTTGAAATACAAGCCTCAACGAAACAGTGTTTTTAGTAGGGTGGAAAAGAAGGGATGATTCCACAATTGAGCAAAGGCCAGTCGTGTGTTTTTCATTAAGTGAAATTTTTGTCATTGATTAATAGGGTTATTTGTGTGAAAGAAATTTCCAGGAGAAGATCTGGATTTTTTGTTGTGATTTTTTTTCTTTAGATTTAGAAAGGACTGATGCAAGAGAGAAACAATTTATGAATCTTCTGCAGGTTTAAAATCTGCTGTGCACAGAATTGACACGGGCTTGATTTTCATATAAGCTGATTGAGATAACATAACTGTGTATTACTTTTCAGTTGTAATGAAGAGAAAGGATTTAGAAGTCAGTTCTGGTATTTCTTTAATATTTTCCAGAGCCACTTAATCTTTCATGTAATATAACCACTGCCTACTTTCCTCCTGAACAGATTTGCTTTACTCTTGCTTTGTCTCACTATGTCATAGAAAACTTCAGTCTTTTAGGGATAAAATCTACAACGTGAGTTCAGTGGCCTTTCAGTTTAAGGTGAAACCTGGATATTTGCTCAGGATACAGAATCCTTTGTCAGGGCCGTTCAGAAACACCCACCACATTGGTCGTCCTTAGCCTGGGGAGGATTTCTTTTGTCAGTTTGATTTCAGCACAGTTAAAGCCTATTTAGTAGATTGTGTCTGTCCTGTAACTGAACAACTGAAGACTCAAATTCTGATCATTTCTCCCCGCGACTAACAGCAGATCTAGCTCTTAAACAGTTTTGTTGGGTTTTTTTTTAGCAATGAACATTGATTGTACGCTTCACTAGGTGCATCTGTGTGAGAAAACAACTGATTTCCATAACTGCTGCACTCATAGGAGTAGTGTAGCAGCTGGGGTGGAGCTGCTGGTGAGGCTGAGTGCAGACACGATGCTCACCAAAAAATGATTAGTTAAGAAACTAAACATAAAGGACTCTTAAAACAGCCAAAGGTGGGAGGAAGGTTCAAAGGCCAGGCACAGTGAGAGAACAAGGACAAGACTTTGCAATCCATGAAAAGCAAGAGACAGAAGAAGCATTTAGGATGAGAAAGAAACCTAAACTGGAAAAAGGAACTTAGGACAGTAGGAAGGAATTGGATACAGCTGGGTAAAAATACAGGGCAGGAGGAGATATAATGCTCACTCTAGAGGAACAAGCAGGAACAGGAAATCTGTAGGTGCCTGGTCCAGGGATACTTGTATCGCCTGCAAATCTTGCTTCCCCCAATTTATCAGAACTGCGATGACACGGCTTGCAAATTATGAGGTTCCCCCTGAGTTCAGATGTGTGTCTGTAAATACTATCCGCTCATTTTTCAGATGCATTGTGAAAATGATATAATTAATATTTATGAAGCAATCAGAATATTCTGTGAGTCCGAATTCTGTGATTCTGGAATGTTATACTGAAAAGCACCACAAAAAAAAAAAAAAAAAAACTGTGGGAAAAGCAATGTCAGTTTTCAGGGCTGGATTTGATGTAGTAAATAAAGCACTTCAAACAAGGCAAGCGCAAAATATTGACTACTTTCTCAGTAAGTGAGCCACAACCATATTGTGCCCTAAGGCAGGCATTCTGTTGGAAAAGCAGTGTGTGCTCTTGTAATTAAAGAGGATCTCATAATACACCCAAACAAAGGGTTCAGATAAAACTGGAACTCCAGACTTCACTCTGGTATTTCATAACTTTGGAGTTCTTGACTTTACAGCTCTAAAAATGCCCATTTGTAACATGGACACTGCACACAGTGAAGCACCTGGATGCCTGGTGTGGTTGCAGCTTCTTATGGCTTCTCCTTAAAGAAGTGCTTGAGCTATGGAATTAGTTTCAAAAGTCTTGTGAGGCTGAAATAAATTGGTAAAGTTGTCCTATATATAATAGAGAACCTCTTATGTTTTCTTACCCATCTTTGGAGTAGATCAGCAAGACTTAGCAGATTAGCAGCCATTTGAATTATCTGCTTGTTTTTATATTAAATAATCTGCAAGTATGGTAATAAAATCCCCTGTAAAACTAGATATTAATATGCATTTTTGTATGTACTAAAACGATCCAATTTAAATAAATAAGGAACAAAATAATGAAAGTCTGGAATGGAAAACGTGGGTGTTTACATTGTGTACACTTTTGCTTTGTGCTAATGAGATTCCCATGGAATTATTTTCTTGACTTTTTAATGTAAAGACCACATGATCTCCAGCATTAATTATTTCCATGAGCTAGTTAGCAAGTGAGTCCTTCAGGGCTTATGATGTCTAAATGTAAATTAATCCTCTGAGTTTTATATGATTGTTGAATAAAATTTTCACTCAGCCATTAGTTGTGGAAGAGATGTTCTTCTCTAGTTTTTACAGAGAAAGGTTTAAAACACCTCTGCAACCCTGCTGGCCTTGTCATCAACTTGAAATTAAACATAAGGACCATCTTTTAACAGAAAGACTTTAATGTCTGCTTGCTGAAACTCACTAAAGCAACAGAGCGCCACATTTATGAAAATCTTTGCAATTTTCATAAAGCATAAAAGCAGAAGAATTGAGATAGTAGAGTGGGAAAAATAAGAGTGAATTGGAAAAGCATTATTTTGTGTACAATTTTTTCTGTATCTGACAGTAAAAGCAACATTGTTGCTTTTATACTTTGATAAAACAATGATTTACTCATGTGAATTGTAGGAGAAGGAGTAAAAAAAAGCCATAGATGCAAAAAATTGTGGCAAATGCTGAACTATGCATCGAATGCTGTAAAGAAATATATGCCTTGGAATGTCTGGATGAGAATGTATTGCTTGTGATCCCTGTCAAAATCCTCTGGATGGTCTGTTGCCAGAATCTTGGGTGTTTGAGGGAGTTCATTTTTCATCCTAGCCCATAATTTATGAGCATTTTTTAGCTCATCTTCTGTGAAGAATCTTATGCCAGTGTTCAAATGGATGCAACAGAGACTTGCCCTCTGCAGTATCCTTTGAGAACAAGCAGGCAAGTGTCACTGGTTCAATTCTGCATTGTGCCTGTATTATTTCTGCAGAGTCCTGCTTAACTCTTACTGGCTGTGCTGCTTTTTGCTGATTTTTTTGCTTCATACAACTTTGCAGCACTTTTAGACAGCAATGGCAAAACTTAGCTAGAGTCCTGACTTCCAGAAGTAGCTGGTAGGAAAAATGATGGCTCAGTGGGTCAGAGATGGGAGGATAAGGACCACCTGGATTCCAGTTTGCTGATTCAATTCTCACCCAGCTTGATTGCATTGGAAAGATATTGCTGTCTGTGGACTCTTTGACTTGTGTACAGCAACTTAATACACTCCAACCACTATTGAGTTTTCATGCTACACCAGAGACTGCTATATTTGGAATTAATTGGAAGTTTTGGAAGGCTAGCCAAAGTCGTGAAGAAAATAAGCTATTCTTTAAACCCAGTAATTAGAAAAGGCCCAGTTGTTGTCTAATGGCACATTGCTGGTGGGGAAATAAGGATAAAAAAATGAGATTATTATTTTGTTACCTTGAGTATATTTGGATTATTGTAAAAATTCTGTTAGCTTTTGTTTTCATAGTACCATGCTTTCAGTTGGGATCCAGCCTCTCTCCAAGCACCATCAAGTCTGAATGTCTGTACCATACTGAAGATCTCCTATGAAAGGAATCAATTTCCATCCTTCCACTTTATTTTCCTATTTCATTTCTATTCCTATCTGCTATTGCCTCTCAAGAAACAATAGCGTGTCTGATAGCTCATTTTGCACTGCTCAGGACAACATCTCCTGTAGGGTAACTTTGACTTTTCCCTTCAAGTAGAATCTCAAAGGAGACTCCTAACAGGTGACAGTAAAGATGCATGACTATTTCAGCTTCAAAACATTTATGTAATAAATGTCCTGCACATTGGTGCAGATATAATTCTTGCTGCTGCACTTTGACAATCATTGTTGGACAGCTGGGGCAGTCCTTGGCTACCACAGCTAGGAAGAGGTAGAGGGCAAAAGAATTAATGCAAGAAGCCCTGGCACATAAACGGTCTCAGGAGCAGGCAAAATGCAATACCATTGGTCAGCTACATTGATAACTTGTGAGCATTTACTTGGGTAATGCCACAAATACTGACAGGTTATCACAGCAGCTGCAGATAGTAGCTTGATTTTTACCAGCCACTGAAATCACTGCATGATCACTGCATCACATTCCCTTTCACTTTATCCTGTTTTCCTCTTTCACCTCATTGCTGACCCTGCATTTGTTGTCCATCTCCTCAAATATCCTTGTGGCTACAAGAACACTCAATAACAGAAAATATGAAGCCTCACAGCAATACAGATACATCCTTGTTCTCTTTCCTTCTTTCTCCATCTGTCCATTGGTACACTGCTTCACTGGAAGTACAAACAGGAATGATGCCAAGGTTATGCCAAACACAGGATTATATGGGCAATGACTGCTGCTTGTGCTACAGGAAGGAAAGGGATGCTTTTCACTGCTCTTCTCTGCAGCAGCACTGGTCTCTCTGCAGGGGTCTGTGTATTAGTTTGCCCTGGGAAATCAAATGCTTCAAAGAAGTTCTGTCCACAAAAAAGAAAGTTCACTATTTATGTAACATTCCTTATGACCATAGGTCTGGAAAGGATCCTCCAAGATCATGGTACAATGTTAAGTTCACTGGAGCATGGACATCCCATGCTGTCCTGTCTTAAGGGTTAGAAAAAAGTGCATCCAGCCTTTGCTTTTGATCTGACCAGTGCTGTTAGTGATACTTTTGCCACATTAGTAGACTGACTAATTTCTTCATTAGACTACTCATAAATAATTACAGGTCACTTCTTGTAAAGTCTGTGCTTTTGCACAAAGTGCATTAGTCAGGAATCATTGTTGCTCCGAGACACAGGGCAACAGATGGCTGCAGCAATAGTAGGAATGACTGTCTCTTGCCTCAGCAGCCTGAATGTCTAGTCAGACAAGAAAATTAGTTTGTTATGCCCCTGATTTATTTGAAATTTGCCTATTTCAACTCCAAAATGCACATGAATATTAAATTTTAAACACAGTTCTTACATTTGTTCATTTGAAAGGGATTATTTCCATAAGGAAACACATTATAATTTCCACACCTAACTTATACAGCTGGACTGATACTTACTCTTTCTCTCTGTTTGCAAAAAAAGATGCTAGAGAGTACAAAAGGAGTCTCTCTAAGAAGTCATTTGGAAATATTCTAATTTAATATCTTACTCTGGGTTCAAGGCTGAAGTTGTATTTGTGTTATTATTTTTTCATGACCTTATTAAGTTCAGTAGATTTACCTGGGCTTCAGAATATAGTTTTATAGCCATGTCTAGTATAGTATGGGTACCTCCTCTTTATGAAGCCAGCCATCTGGGTTTATTGCTGTATTATGAGTCTTCAGTAACCATGCCAAGGGGCAGATGGAAGGCACACAAGAAAAATATTGGGGTTTGGTGAGACAGGGAGCAGCTTCAGTGCATCTTCTGGGTGCTTCTCATCTGATAAAAAAAACAAAGTCCCTAGGACAACAATTTCCTCTGCTTCCTGGCCAGGCTTTCCTTCTGATGGTATAAAAGGCTCTAGTTGCTGTCCTTTAATCTTGGAGCATGAAAAATACAAGCCTTCATTTTGTTGCTCCTTGTTCTGATGCAGATGCCAACTTCACAGCCAGCCTGTCTTAGCATCAGTGTGTTCACAGCAGACTTTCATTTTTTTCCCTTAGAATTACACTCTTTCTTAAAACAAACAAACAAACAAACATCTTCAAAGGACTACACAGATCAGCTCGTAGAGAATACATAGTACATAGAGGTAACTGACATTTCCATAGAGGAGAGGCTCATTTTTCATTGAGCTCTCTGCAGTGAATAAAACCACACAGAGTAAGAGGTAATTGAACAAGGAATGTCAGCTTTTCACAGTTTTTCCCAGGTGTAATAACAATATGTATTGTGGAGAGCAGGCCTGATAGTGTTAAATGTCCAGACAGCTCACCAGAAAAGATTCATTGCATTGTAACATCTTGATTCATGAGGTAAGAATAACCCATAAAAAAGAAGATACAATTTCTCCCTGACTCTGTGTTTGCCTATCCTAACATCTTTAATCCCATACAGCCTCCATGCAAGATGCCAAGGCAGCACAGCCTGCACTAGCCCAGGAGTTGGTGTCAGCTCACTGAGGGGGGGCAGCCTCCCTGCTCCTCCCAAAAGAGCAGTCATTTTATCAGGCACATTGAAGCTTAGAAATTCTAAGTTGCAATATAAACAATTGTTATGATTCCCAACCCAGGTGGTGCTGTCAGGGATAAAAACCTGCAGTCATTTGAATGCAGCAGGATAAACACGCTAGAACAGTAATTTGTTCAGCTACCGTTCCAGCTTGTTACCCAGCTTTGGCAGATAGAAGTGCTTAATTACAGTAGTGATGTCCACAAGTATCACAGAAGATGGTTTATCAGGTGCTTATAATGTGAACAAACATCAGGCTGAAGTACAATAAGCAACAGCTCAGACTTCTAAAATTATGTGCACAATATTGTCAGAACACAGTCAGAAAAAAAATTATTTCTCATAGGTAAGTGGCAGGTTTCATTCTGGTGGTTGGATTATGGCCAGTTTTTGATGGCACCTTTGCAAGACTGGTGGAACCTATGTGGTTCCTGCTCTGCTCTGCCCTGGCAATTTCTTCAAAGGAAAGAAGCCAAGAATTTGTAAGCCCACAGCCCTTTTGTTTCAGATAATTCAGAATAAAATCAAATCATAAATAAAGCAAGCTCCAAAGTTTCTAGTGCTTCCTGAAGCTCAATATATTACTGCATTTAATTAGATATTATTGATTGTTATATTATTATTTAAAGCTAAGGAACAGGGCTATTTGAGCAGTGATTTTGCTATGGAGATATGACACAGTAGAAGCCTCCCTTCCATTTTTGCACTGAGCTGCACATTGTCAACACCCTTCCAAAGAGCTACTGAATGGTTTCCTCAAAGAGAACAGAGTCGTACTTTATAAATATAGGTAAGCCAGTTCCTCAGTCCCTCCTCTTCTAAGACTTGAACACACTTGTATGTTGTTAACAGGTTAGAAGGAGAAAATTTATACTTATTGACTTTGGCTGTCCAGGAACAGTGCCCCTTCCATCTTTTTTTTACGCCCCAGTTCCCCATGACAAGTTTTGGTTGCAATTCTTGGTGGGAGATATTGCAATCTCCCTCCTGCCATCAGCTTGCTGGAAGGGGCTTTGCTGTGCTGCAAGCATTAATACTTTGATTATAAAACAGTTTTTGTGTTATCTCACTGTGAACACAAAAAACCATGACACAATGAATAAGCCATGGTTGACAAGTCAACAAAATACAACCTGCAAGGCTGCACTTCAACACTTATCAATACATGAGTGTAATTCTTTTGAAATTCATTGGAGAAATAGTCATATGTATCCTTGACTGCCACCAACTTATCAGCTGTTTTCAATTAATTAAATTATACCTGTAAAGAAATTAAAAAAAAAAAAACAACAACAAAAAAAACCAAAATGAAAACCAGACTTTAAAGTCTGGGAATGAGTAGTACAGTTCAATTTTTCTTTTAATATGCTCTCATTTTGCTAGAACCCAGATAACAAAACATAAAATGTGTGTGCCTGCAAATAAAATATTGAAAAATGTATATATGTAGGAGATGTGGGGGAGTGGAGAAGACTGTTTTTCCAATTAAGTATTCTTCTGCAATGTATGAATGCTAGGTGCTGACATGCTTATATACATTAAATTTTTAAATGACAAAATTAATGTAAACTTGTGAAGCAAGACCTTTGTGTAGGCTTTGGGGAAAAATAAGAACAATTTTGACTGAGTAAATATACATATGTTTAACCTGTGACAGCAAAAAATGGGTGCCACTGAAAAGCCCTACCTACCTAATTCACATAGAGTTGGGTGAGGTAATTAAGACTTTGAAAAATCCAGTAGCTGCCAATTTGAATTTCAGACAATTTAAAATTCAGGACATCCATTGTAGTTATGATATGAAATCCTCAGGATGTGCTGTTGTTAATGAATTAATTTTCAATCTCTAATTATACCTGAAAAATCTTAGCCTGTAACAAAAAAAGGATTTAAGTGAACTTAAATTGGCAACATTTTACACGCAGCTTGGGTACTACTCATTAAAACCCAAGCAAATAAAGAGAAAATATTGCTGTATCCATTCTGAGCTGGATTTTGGTAAATGCCTGAAAATATCAATTTCAGTGCAAGTGGGTTTTTTTATTTATCTCTGACCAGGCAGGCAGCCCTATATCAGTGGAGCACTTAATTCTCACTTATACTCAGTTTTCAGAATTATAGATAGCACTTCATTGGCTTTGTGGGTGTCCTTTGAATAGAGGTGAACTCACACACATTGGGTATCCCTTGTTCATTGTGAAATGGGGCTTAGGTAAAATTCTCCTGTACTGTAAGTGGCAGTATTTATCAAAATCATGTTTGCTTTGAAAATGTGTCCAAACCAGGGTACAGCTTATCTCAGCTGAATGAAGCAGGGTATTTTAAGCATTGCCAAAAAAAAGGGTAATTTTATCATTTAGACCTTGAGCACAGGTGTGAATACAGGTTATATCCTATGACTGTTAAGGACACAGAAAAGCTCTTTCCACACCATTAGGCTGAAAATGGGGACTGTGGTTAGGGAAAAGCCAGTCATATGGCACAGTTTATAGTGCTGCAGTACTCCTGTTTCCAGGACAATAATATTCTTGAAAGAAGGTTTTTTTTTTACCAGGAGTATTGATATCCTGAAAATTACGATGCCCTCATTGTTGAAAGAGATTCCCTTTCAATGCACTTTATCAATTAACAAGCAGAGAAGCACTCCAGGTACAGAGACCATGTGTTGTCTAAATACAAGGACAGAGAGTTCTGCCTTCCTTCTGATGATTTTCTGTGCATTCAGAATAGCTTTTTGTTGTTTGATTTTTTTTAACATACATTTGCACAAAATAATCTAAAGCAGAACAAAACAGTTATGTGGCAAAGTTAATCTCGTCTAATACTCACATTAATGACCTATTTTTAGACAAAGCACTGATTATTACAGTACCTCTCCTGTAAAGTCTTCTTTTATGATTATGTGAATGGATCTTTCAAAACAAGCTGAAACTGCCTGCATTTGGCACAATACATTAATTTTGATTGCCTTTCTTTCGTTCCCCCCAAGAGCTATTTTTCATTTCTGCTTGAGACAAAGAAACTCCTTTTATTTTAATCTGATTTTTTTTTCTGGCATAGAAACAATCAATAAGGAACCTGCCTCAATACCAGAAGAGAATGACCTTTGCATTCTCAGCTGATGATACTGCAGAAAGGTTTGACTCTGGTGTCAGGCTATTATTTCTCTACATTTTCCAACCAGTTGGAATTTTCCTAATACTTCTATAAATAAAACTAAAAGAAAGTAGTTTATTATAAATGAGCACAGATGTCTATAGTTCTGCTTGAATGACAATATTTTCCTTCACAAAACATTATTTAGAGAGCCATTACAGGTTTTACTAGGAACAATTTTAAATGGAGGGAATTACTTGAGAACTTGTGAGTAGGAGTTTACAGCAGAATTGCGTCTGTGTTTTGGTCAGGTGGTCAAAATAACTGCACTCTTACCTGAGCCTTTCTGAACCAAATAGATCCATAAACACCTTTTAGATCCTTTCATCACTAATAATGTGTGTTGTTGAGTTGAGATCTTAGCTTCATCCACTCCTGCCATATGTGTTCTTATGTGTTTCTATTCCCCAGCTTTGGGGAGCTGCAGAAATGGCTAGAATAATATGATAACTGAGACCTTGTGCAGGCTTCCTGTGGCACTGCTGGAGTTCACTCCTAGACCATTTAACTATTTTCCTTCAATCTATTTCTTAATCATTTTAATTAGGCTTCATTACATCCCCAAAATTGCCAAATGCTAAGGTTTTTCATGGGGTCATTCATTTTAGCAAGCTGAGCACTGCACATACTGCAGCAAAAGCTGAACACCAGGCAATTTTACATGAATCATACATTTTTAACTTAAAAACTGCAAGTAAAATGTACATCCTTATCAGTTATGGCAAATGCTTCCAAGCAATTCAGTCACAATCTGCCTGGATCAATTGTATTTCTTCCTAGCTGTGCTAGCAGCACTGCTGCACTATGATCCTGAGAAAGTTCAGTTTCCTGGACAAATGGCCTCTATCCCCGTGGCAGGCATACCACTGTGGCACTGCAGCAGCACCACCATCCATCCCAGAACCACAGGGCTCCAGGAAACCTTCAGGACAGCCAACAGAAATGCTGCAATGTTGATTTTATTTCACTGTTTTGTGAGAAGCCACCAGCTCGTTGTGAGTTGGGAGAGAGTTTTTTATGTACTAAAACTTCTGGGGGCAATGTTTGCTGTGAGTTCTCCTGATGACAAGCCAAATTGAGCTTTTGTCTGTAAATTGGAGGCTCAGCTATCAAAAAAGATACTCAGCCTGCTAACGGTGGTAGAAAGCTCTGCTTGTAGAGTGCTCCTAGGCAAGTCAGTGTCAGCAAGGCAGAGGGCAGCTGGCTGTAAATTGTTTATGATATTGTTGTGTTCTACCAGAGCAAAGTGTGAGTAGATCAGGACATCATAGTTATCCTTACTGGAGTTACCCCTGTGTCTAGACACAGAATTCCTAGGCAGTCAAAGGAAGTCTTGTTATTTGGAGGTTTTATTTAGTGCTATTTCTCTTCGCAAGTGTTCCCCTTAGAAGACCAAAAGATCAGTCCATCTAGAATGAAAAAACCTAATTTTTTTTTTCCTTTGTTGAATTAAATATGGAGGTCAATTAGACTACAGTGTGAAACCTTTTGTGGCAGCTTGGGGAAAACACTACTTGTATGTAAACCAATTGTACTACTCTTCACAGAAATAAGGAAGTCAACTGAGGAAGAAAAAAGATTCTATAACTGTAATTGAAAAAGAACTGTGAAAGCAAAGGGTAGTATTAGTCTCATTTTTAGTAAAAATAATGTGATGAAACAATCCTTCAGCAGGTGCCTGTCTGTATGGTAAGGGGAAAGAAGTCAGGACAAGCACCTTGGACAAGAAACACAACTTTGATGTAAATAAAATAAATCCAGAAGTGTCAGCATTTCAAAAATATAATGGTCATTGTCCCTTTATTTTTCAATACTATTTTAGCTGACTTCTTTTGCTTGTGTTCTAAATTTTATAATGAAAAGGAGGATTTTATTTTTACTATAATCCTATAGTAAAAAAATCCTTGTTAATATTACGGACTGCTAGATTTTGTAGCCTTACAAGATTCCTTATGTGCTTGTGTTTGGACTACAAGTCTGGATCCTGATACAGTGTCAAGATTAAAGTCTGCATTCCTGACAGCCTGTCTTACTTTTTGCCAATGTTTGTGACTTTTAAGATCACTACAGTTTGCTGAGCAGATATTAAAAAAAATCTATTTTTGCTCCAAAAGAAATTCTTACATTTATTAACAATTTTTGCAAATTTTATATATTAGTTTGTGATTTTCTTTGCAGTTATTTTGTCAAATTGAAGTGTGTACAAAATACAAAGTGTTTATTAGAGAAAGCAGATGTAGAATCTTCAGATCTATGACAGGAAAAAGAATGGGCTCCTTGACATTGCCTCCAGAATCTGAGTTAAATGTATAAGATACCAATATTATCCAATATTGGATTCAGCTGAATGCTGAAACATTTTAAAGATTTAAAAAGAATAATTAAAAGACTCTCAACTTGAGTCATCTAAAAATGAGCCAAAAGACACCACTTTTCCATACACTTTGTATGACTATTATGTACATAACCATTTTGTGCACGTGCATAGCAGACCCTGACTTTTCCCCGCAGATCTTCCCCTAGGTTTTACTGCTGAGTATAATTTACCAGCAAGAGAAACACTTGTGACAGCAGTGCTCTAGGAATTATCATACTGAAATGGTTTCCATGGAAGGACTTGCCGGTAAGGGTGTGTTTGGTTGCTTCAAAGGGTGGCAGCCCTGCTTTTATCACCCTCACTCACCCTTCCTTTAAGTGGGCTCTAGTGTGGAAATCTGTCCAGCTGTGAGGATGACCCTGATGGATGAGTGGGAGCAGTACTTGCAGCTTTGCCTGCATCACCTCTGCCACACAGCATTAGCACAAGCCCATCTTTCTTTGGAACCTGCCACTTCACTCTTTGTTCATGGGTCTGTAGCACGTGCAGTGCAGCATTTCCTTAATCCAAAGGGCTTCACTGAGAAATTGTTGAATATATGTAATATATCTTTGAAAAAAAAAAATTGCCTTCCTGAAAAAACATATTTAAGAGTATAACAATGTTCTCTTTTTCTAGTTAGGACCTGTTCACACAGTCATGCTGGACCAAATACCAATAATTCATATGCTTGGCTGTCTTGCATGATTATACAATGCCTAGCAATATTAGCTTTCAATTCTGAGCAACACTTTTAGATACAATCACAATGTATCACTAATATTCTTCTTCTGCAATATGTCTAGGAAATTTTCCTAAAAACATATGCTATAAACACATCTCTAGTGGTTTAGAAAGGGACCATTAATGAATGATGTGCTCATGTTGACTCATTAACACAATGCAGACTTTTGCATAGCGGGTGCAGATTCCACCCATTTTAAATTTTATCGAGCATTTAGTTGATAGTAATGAATTTGCTTTCAGATGATATAAAGTGTATTCCTTGACTTCCAGTTATTTCTGGAGTCATGGGGTATAAAATTATATAATTAAAGTGTTTTCTTTATGGCTATAGGAAATTATAGTAATTCTGTTATAGGAACAAAATTAATGTGGGTTTCTTTTTTTTTTTTTAATTACTTTTAGTTAAGTGTAGTGCCTGTGAAGAGTATGAGGCAGGCAGCTCCAGAAGCTCTGGAGAGAGGAGCCGTGAGCTGTGGGTTTTTGCAGGGATCACCCGGATGTCATTGGGCTCACCAAGATTTCACTGGGCTCACCAGGATGTCGTTGGGCTCACGAGGATTTCATTGGGCTCACCAGGATGTCGTTGGGCTCACCAGGATGTCGTTGGGCTCACCAGGATGTCACTGGGCTCACCAGGATGTCATTTGGCTCAGCAGGATTTCATTGGGCTCACCAGGATGTCACTGGGCTCACCAGGATGTCATTGGGCTCACCAGGATGTCACTGGGCTCACCAGGATGTCGTTGGGCTCTCTCATCAGGACAGAGCCAGGGCCAGTGTCCCTGTGCGACAGGGCCAGCTGTGAGCACGGTGGGATGAGGTGACAACGGTGTCGTGGGATCTGCTGATCACCTCTCAGGTTCTCACGTGTTCTGTCACTGTTGCCGAAGATCTCATCTGAAAAAACAAATGCAGCCTTGAAATTTAAGAGGACAAGTGTATTGGTTCTGGTTCAGAGCCAAAATTTAGGAAGAAACCTCGGGAGGGTTTACTTTGGGAGAAGCCGATCCAAAATGGCCCCTCCCAGTCACTGGTTTGGGAAAAACAATTCATTAGAACTATTTATTTAACAGGCAAAGCATTCACTAGCACAAACCAAAAAAAAAAAAANCTCTCCCCCCTTCACTCTCGGAACAAATCTTGCAAAACTTCTTATCCAGCCTAAACAGAGCAGACGACTGGGGATAAAGGCATCATATAGCCAACCCAGGACAACAAGCAACAGCCCAATGGAGCAGATCCAGGATCTGGGCTCAGAAATGCACTGTGCTGACCCCACGTGTGCTCTGTGATCGTCACATCACTGATGAATGCAATTTGGGGGGATTTAGGAGAGTCATGGTCTTTATTTGGCCCATTTGCTCAGAGATCATTTTCGCTGGGAACAAATGTCGAACTGAGCTGTGTTCATGAATTGCTCATTTCTGATTCAGCTCATTTCTGAGCCTAGTCACATTAGGAAGACGGTTCATGCTGATGTTCAGCTTCTGTTTTTTCTGTGAAAGGCTCACATACAGGGTACAAAAAACTTGTGCTGGACTGAGTTGCTTGCTCAAGAAATTTTTTACCTGTGTGTGTCATGCTGCCAGATCTGTTTCTGAAGTAAGATATTGAACACCTTTATCTGGGAAATTAGAGAATAAATGACAGATAATTAAAAAAAAGCATTGATAAGTAAAAAAAAAAAAATTCTAAAAGGAATTACCCCATTGGGCTCAAGTTCATGAAAGTTCTGGAGTTTAAACATATATTTATTGATAAATTAGAAGTTTCAAAAATGTTTACAGCTAATTTCAACCCCAGTGTTAAAACTACTGTTTGAGGCCTATTCATGGAATTATGTTTCTTCTGCATATTCATGAAAACTCTTCACTTCCATGCAATAGCTGACTAATAAAAATAATATGCTTGCAGTACTAAAGAAGGAGATTACTCTGTTTATTTCCAGAGTGTGGGTATCTCTTGTTGCCTTTTTTTGGATGCTTTTTATTGGTATGTATATGACATTCAAAGAAATAAACTGAAACTTTTTTTAATGTGGTAAAGTTGCAGAAAATAGTCTGTTAAGTTTCTAATAACACTATATTTATGACAATTTTTGCATTAATTAATTGAGATATTAAGGTGTTGATGTGTTTCACATTTTGAATATTTAATAAATCAGATTTTATTAACATACTGGTCAATAAAAGCAGTGCTTATAGATTATGTACAAAAAAGCTTAAAATTTTCATTTTCATTAACTTTTCATGAGAAAAGCTTTTCATAGAAAATAGGTTGTAATTTCATGAGAAACTGCAAACTTTTTTTTGTATTATCAACAGATATTTAATTTAGAGGTGATTACTCACTGTTCACTGGGGTCCTGCAT
This sequence comes from Irena cyanogastra, assembly GCA_013397155.1. Lineage (NCBI taxonomy): Eukaryota > Metazoa > Chordata > Aves > Passeriformes > Irenidae > Irena > Irena cyanogastra. Next base: position 923,807 of record VWZV01007382.1, read on the forward strand.
ATAGATTATAGGAGCTTCATTTTGTTGTTATACTTGAGCTGTTTTCAGATTATTACGCTACTGAATATTTAAATATTAATTCTGCAAGTAATGACCAATCTGGAAATAGAATGCCATATAAAGGAGATTGGCTACATTTGCCATAATTGCAGTCTAATACCCACGCATGCTTACACTGGCACACTCCTCCCAGACTAAGGATATCTCCCAAAGTTTTGTCCTAGAACCTCGACATCCCAACATTTGAGGACATGCTGGAAATCAGGGAAAGACCACCACAGCTTTCTCACTGATTTCTGATCATTTGCTGCCACTTCCAACCCCTTTTATTTCTGAACAGCTGTTAATAGACAGAAATCTCTGTGTGGTAATTTATAGAATGTGTGTCACTGTGCTACACAAAATTGGGATGCTGAGCTGCTGCAGTGGTGTGGTTTTGATTCTGTGGGAAAACTAGAAGCATTCCAAAGTCCTCTTGGGTCTGACTAAAAAATATTTTCCATTTTAAGTTTCCTGTTGATTTCAGTGGGAGGCTTGGTTGCAGAAGATTGGCAAAATCTGATGTTTAATAAGATTAAACTTTAAAGACTAATTAGGCTCGATTCAAAGTATTTTCATGGCTGATCATCACTAGCTGAGACATGTCTAGCTCATGAGCATTTCCAGAGTAACAAGACTTACTTATCCCAGGTGACCTTCAACAGAGACAAAAATGCAATTTTGTCCATATAAAAGGGCAGATGTTTTATGGATTTTTTTTTTTACTGAGATGCATAATGCTATTGCCCAAAATTAACTAAAATGTTTCTAACTATTATGGCTAAAAATAAGATGAGAATAATAAATATTAAAAAAAAAAAAGAAATAAGAAGAGCCAGTTTTTTATAATGTTGCTTTTGGAATTATAATTAATTACTGAGTCCAAAGCTTGATATTATTAGTTAGCATCTGATTATAGACACTCTAAAAGCGCATGATCAGCTCAGTTCGTCCTTCGGTTTTTAACGTGTCGCTACTGAAGGCAACAAGGCATTGCTTGAATAAATACCTGTGGTGCAGGCAGAGGATCAGTTTATGCAGAGAAATGCAGGGAGCAGTTCCTGGGCAGCCTCAGGACAGCAGCTTGAGTGACCAAGCAGCTCTCATGAGGAAATGGAACTGAGTGAAGTGCAGCAATGCCGAGCGGAGCAGAGGACGCGTTGGAAACTGTGAACTGCTGCCCCTATGGATGCAGCAAAACTCTGACAAGGCAGCACTTCCTGGCTTTTGATTAATTCTTGAGCTCTGAGGAAGATGCTGCCTTGTGCTATGGCTGGTTATAAATGGTTATTTGTATCCATGCAGAGGAGAACAACTGAGTGAGAGTGGACAGGGTGCCCAGAATGAAGAACATTTCCTTTAAGAATAAAAAGGAATAACTTCATATTCAGAAGGAAAAGGAGGGTTATGGCAGCACCAAACCAGCATCTTACCTCAATCATGTGGTTACTTAATACCTTTCTTCCTTGATAACCCATTTGGTTTCCCAGTTCAACATTTTGGGAATGAAAGAGTGAAACATTTTTGACAGGTGGCCTCTATGAATGACCCTGAAGGCAGCATCTCATCTGGAATCAAGTTAAGACTGAGCTATAATTTTTAATGAATTTAGAACTGGTTAGGTTAAGAGCCTTGAAAATATAGAATGCTGTTTGTCCTAGAGCAGGTGAAGTAGGGACAGCATTTATGTAATTTCTGTAAAAATTAGTTCAGCAGCAGTAAAACATGTTCTGTAAATCAGCTGATAAACATTTCTGAAGGCCACTTGGGGGCCTCTTGTAATATATAGTGTTAAAATAGAAGGCTATAGCTGAGGAAAAAAGGAAAACACAATCCCACACAGAAATATTGCACAATGAAACCTTTTGGATAGTGGTTGCACTTCTTCATAGACAGAGATGAATTAAAAATTGCAGAATAATGAAAGCTAGAAAGATCACAGCTGCTTGTCTCAACAACTTGCAATGGACCTTGGGGTCAAAATCTGAGAACGTTAAATCCCAAACAATTTTCTTCCATCATGTGCCTCACAAGTGTGATTTCCCTCACCTTTTGTGGTGGATAACAACAGTTTATAGCTTCTTACAAAGAGCTGTTAGGTGAAGACCTGACCATGAACTCCAGTTTGGATCTGTCTCTATCCAGCAGAGGGCACTGACACGCACATACAGCATTATACGTGTATTATAAAGGGTTTTTTTTTTACAAAGACTTCTTCAAAAACATTGATTAGAAGCCTAATTTCATTATTACTGTTAATATAATAAGACATGTTTGGTATTACAAAAGTTATTATTTCTGGGCTTTTGTGTCACTCATAATTGCTTTCTCCTACTGGTAAATGATTTAAGTGAATATGTTTTTAAAAATTTCATGAATGCAGTAACATTATTTTGTCGTTTTTCCATCTAAATTACGTACACTAAGCTTTTTTCTTCAGCACAATTTTAAAGGCAAATAATTTAAGCATAAATAACTTTAATCAAATAGTATCTGAATGAAATAAATACTGAAGCAGTGATTACAGCAAGTGGTATCCTTTACCTTGCTCCCAGATAAACAATGTTAGTAGGAACTTCCTGCAGTTCCCATGTTATCAAAATTTCTGGCAGGGAAGTTAAAATAAGAAAGAGCTGAGCATGATCACTGTGAACAAACTGAGTTTACTTTTGACTTTATAAATGCATGTGAAAAGCTCAAGAGCATTGCTTCCCCCACTCAAATATGCTGAATATGAAAATTACCAGGAATAAAATGGAATTATGAGACCTACAAACCCCACACCTAGATCACAAGATAACATAAAGATGCAATGTATTTTGCTTGTTTGCTTGTGTTAGGACTGGCTAGAGCAAGGGTAGCAAGTGAAATTTCCTTTTGGAAGGCCAAGAGTAACTGGCCTTTCATAACCTTTCTTCTTTGGGGATTTGAATGCAGTTTCTGAGTTAACTAATCACACTGTAATTAGCAACAGGTGTGTGAATCCACATCTTGAGAAAGCTGAGCACAAATTGAGAAACTGGAGCACAGGTTTCATTAATCAATTAATTAGCTCATTCTTCATGAAAAGAAGGAAAAGTCACTAATGTTATGAATAGGAATAAACACAGAGTCAAGACTGCAAACTTCTGTAATGAAAGATTGTAAATCCCTGGACTCGGTTTTGTTTTTATCAAAATCACTGGCAGCGTGTGATGAAAGCAGGAGGGGGCCAGAAGAAAGTTGGAATTTTCTCTGCTGAGGCTGAGCTGTGGTTAGCTCAGTCAATACTTGAAAGAATGAGGAATTACAGTTTTCAGATGCACTTCATGTTAGCTGATCATTAAGTGTTCTCCCAAGGAATGACACATGCAGAACATAGCAAGAGCTGTAATGATCACTGTTTTCCTTCCTTGCTGTTAATGTCATAACTTGCCTTGCCAAAAAAAGAGTGTTCCTAAAAGCTGTTTTGGCTATTACAGCAAACAGTCTCAAGCAATTGCAGAATGGCCAGGTAGGTGAATGGATATTTAGTTCTGCTGTCCTACACAATTCCAGAAACACTTGGTACAGAGCACAGGTGCTTTAGAACCAAGACCTCCTTTCCCCCTGATCTAGCCCATTTTTTGTTGGTTCACAGTTTTCTTGTTTTATTTTTTTTTATATTTGAAATTGAGAAATCATTCCTGAAATCCATGATCCAGAAAAAAATTATCGAGAAAAATTATAGCCTGACTGTTAGCTAAGTTCCTAAACATGTTCTTGGTAGCTCATTGTATTCTCTCCTTTTGATTAATGCAAGTTAACAACAATTGACCTGAAAAATGACTCAATATGCATCAAATAAGCAGAGAAAGCTTTTTACACAGTGGTGTGGAAATGATTTGCTGATCTAAAAAGGTTCATGTTGTCTCTTCTATTATATGTTCTTTGCTGCAATAGCAATGGCTGTTATTTGATCCAACATGAGTAATAATTTTAAGTATTCAAGGTCACTAGTCTGGAAATTCAAGATTACTTACAATTTTGTGTTATTATAAAAGTTGAATTTATGCTATGTTTGCTTCAAAACAGAAACGATTATCCAGAGCTTTTCCCCTTTGGAAAAAATGTTCATCATTTTGACCTCAAGTTATGTAACTCTTTTCCCTCAGAGCAGAACTCAGTAGAAAATAGAGAGTTTGAGGGTCTTCATGATGAGTGTGCCTGTTATTTGCACTCTCTGTACATAAACTGGCTTTTGTCATACATAAGAGTGGAAGAAAATGGTATGGAAAGAATGGCACTGTGTTATTAATGTCACATGCTCTTTTCAGTCATGGTGGGTTTTAAATTCATCTGCAATATCTGCTCCTGTGTGTTCACATTTATAATATCTGTGTTCAAAATACACTTAGCATGGCGTAATCACATTTTTTTCAGGTCAAAGCTCTGCCTGCTCAATTGCTTAGGTTTAGGAACACTGAATGGAATAAAGTAAGATTCATAACTCACATCCCTGTAGTTACTGGTGTCATTCCCACTCTGAAGGATCTTTAGGATCTGATTTTAAGAGAAAAAAGGCAGTTTTATTCCTAAGTGGAGTATTGTGACTGACTAAAAGCTGGGAACTTGGATGACTTTTGGGAATTCAGGTGGGAACTCGTTGGTATCTGTCAGCTTTGTAGAATAGAGCTCTCAACCATAAGCTGAGTTAAACAGGTTGGCTTAGAGACATCTGTAGATTTTTAGGGAAGGAAAGTGCAAGTCTGTTTTGCACTTCGAGCTTCTTTTGCTACCATTTCATTCTTAAAGAACAAATGTTATCATTTAATATATGCAGATCTAAATTCATCAAAGACCTCTTGTGTGTTGTTGAGCTATGGGAAGTTTACTGAAGTAAACAATTAAAATATGCTCTTGATATTACTGGAGAATTTTTTGAATACTTTCAGTATTCTGTATTTTATGTATGTACAGACACTTGTGACTCTGGCATTAGATAACACTGTGACCCTTGAAGAAGATTATTAATTTGCCCAAGCTGCCTGAAGGATCCTTTCTTGTTTCTCTAGAGTGTTGAGTCAGAGATCTGTATGGCAGGAAATGCTAGGGGAAACCTGGAAGAAAAAAATATAGATTGACACAGAAGGAAAAACATTTTAAAAATATTAAAATATCAGCAGATATTAAAATACCAGCAGGTCTATGAAATAAAATTTAGAATTGTACATAAAATTGCTCTATACTGTCTTAGTTTGTAGATTTAACATTGAAAAAGTTGAAAAAGTGTTCTTGCTCCTTCATTAGAAATGGTAAAATCTTGCTAATTCTTGCTCCATGAAAAAGTGTTCTTGCTCCTTCGTTAGAAACAGTAAGATTTGAACAAAAACCAAGTAGATTTTCTGTCTGTCTAAACTAATCAGTTTAGCAGCTGGTTCAGGCTTGTTCCTGTTTAGAGAGATAGCCTTACATAACAGATCTGATTTGTGCAGCACAATGATGTTTTGAACTCAGTTTATTGTTTGCTCCCAAATGAATTCTCCTCCGTTAGACAATATATCATAGTGCCTGCAATTTGCTGACACTCCTGCTCAGGACAAACCTTCAGTGAGAGCAAAAGCAGAGCACTGTCTTCCTGAGAGATCTTGGCCATAAACTTCTCCAGGCATGGTAGATCATAGAGCAAATCTTATCCTTTATAAATTGCATGGCAAATGTCCATCATTTATCTTGGATTGTAAAACTCATGTGCTATGGAAGCCTTAATAGCATTTTGGAATAGAACGCATGGATAAAAGCTATGTCAAGAGGTTCAGAAATGTCAAGGGGTTTGTTTTCTCCAGATCCTAGAGATGCCAAGTATCTTGCACGTCAACTGAGGGAGACACATTTTTGGAGCTGTCTTTAAGTTCTCAGAAAGATAAATGGTGGGCTTTCAGTCTTTTTTTGATCTCAACATTCCCTCTTAAAGTTGTTCTGCCCAGATCCTGACTCTGCGTATCTGACAGTTTAGTGAGTGATCAAACTAGCCCAAGTTGATCCTCAAAGCCTACATGAGACAATTCCTTTTCCCCACATAATCCTCATAAAACCTTGATTTTTTTTTTAAGGTAATACTCACATAGAAGCACGAAACGGTTTGGTCTGAAGGGATTATTGAAGACGATCTGACCCAGCTTCTCATACATGGGCTCAGGCATTTTTCCCTAGACCAGGTTGGTCAAAGCCCCATCCAACCTGACTTGAACATTTTCAATGGTGGGGAAGCCAGCACTTCTCTGGACAGCCTGTACAAATGCCTCACCATCCTCATCATAAAAAATTCCTTTCCTTAAAGCCAATCTCAATCTACCCTACACATGAAGCACTGGATATTTAATAAAACTGCTTGGGGATCTCAATATTATTTCAATTTTAGTGATAATGATATGAACACTTTTGTACATAAAGCACTTTCTACCCACTGGTCTAAGGAGGGAGTTCTATTTTTCCCTTAGTTTATATTAACAGGGAAATAAACCCTTCTGACTTATGTGGATTAAGACATTAAAACTTGCAGAAATGTGTCTTTACTACATGCATAAAACTAATGTTTCGTGCTGTTGTTTTAACCATCTGTATTTTAGCCTGGCATTATATGGCTAATTGATTAAATTTTTACAATAACATATGAAACAGCTCGAATCAGTTTTGTATGTTGCTATGCCCTTTCCCAACAGCAACTAATTAAATACTATGCCAATATATCTATATATATTCATTAATGCTTCCTTTATTTATGTTTGCTGCTGTACTTTATCTCCCTGAACATAGAGTGACCAAAACCTCCTTCTGTGGTGAGTAGTGGAGCCAGATGAGTGAACAAACACCTCTGAGAAGTGATATGCCTCTAAAAATACATCATCCTCATTTAAAAAAATTTATTGTACTGTACACTAGCCCACAGCACTTCCAGAGTGGTTCTGCTTGATGAATGTGCCTTCATTATCTTATCATAAGTGTAGGTTTGTGGATTTGAACCAGACAGAGCTGGTTTGTGAATTCGCTGAAGCGATGCGCTCGCAGAGGGGAAATGCTGCATCGTAAAAAGAAACTGGTTGAAGCAATTATGACATCTTGGGAAGAAGGCTTCTTGCTACAAAAGTGCCCTCATAGTAGCAAAAGGAAGGAAAATGGGCTGCCCTAGGCTTTCATCAACTCAGAGGAAGAGCTAGATAAATTGCAAACTAGATAAATTGCAAAAGCCCAGAATAAACCAAGTCTGTGATATTGTAAATCTGAGCATGCTTGGTTTCTGCTTTAGTGGCACAAATGCATTTAAGATAAAATTTACTGCTTTCTAAATGTTCAGTAGGTGGCAATTAATGATGCTAGGCAATGCAGAAGAGGGAATGGGTGTCCACTTGGTGCCACAAATTCATATGCTTGTTACGCATTAACACTTTCTTGCTATGAACATTCAACACTTTGAGCCATTTCACATGGAGACTTGTTAGAGATGAGCTGTCAGTGTGGAAGTTTGAATCTTATCAGCCACCAGAAGAAAAATAAAATCACTTTATATATAATCTTACTTATTGAGTATCCAACCAGGATGCAAGAAAAGGAAAACTTGTTTTGCATAGTTGAATGTCAATTCTTTAATTGACTAGCAAAAAATAAACTAGAAACTACTGTTATTCACAGATCATTATATGATAATGAACTTATTGATAGCCAAGAATCATTCACTGAAGAAATTTAAAAAAAAAAAAATCTGAACAGGAAATGCATTTGAAAGGTTCTGGAATGCGAAACGTTCATCATTTAACCGTCTAAAAGAGCTGCATGGAGTAATCCATATGCATTTTTAGAACACTCCTCTCAGTGAGCTGTATATTCCAAAATATAGAAACATCTTATAGTTACACATTCCATTCACAGTTTTCTTCCAAAGGCCCTGAGCAAGATAGTAGAGATAAGAGCACTGCACCCTGTAGATGTCTATGATTAATGCCCTTACCCAAACAGAAATATCATTGCAAGTGCACCCAAATGTAACTAAGCATGAACAGAAAATAGACAAGGAACCTTTTCCCTTTTTCTTTTTTTTTTTTTAATTTTCCAGATTCCAAAAGTGACATCCTTGACCTGTCTGAATTATACCACCAGTACTTAGATCAACGTTCCTGGGTTTCTGCTGACAATGCCTGATCTCTTTTCCCAGCATTTTCCCCATCCCATAGAGAAGCTGGTTGAGGACTAAGATAACTGTAGCTTACAAGGCATTGTCTTGCTGGGGATAAAGAAATTGCTGTAGCAAGCTGGACTGAATAAGAATTGGCTGTTCTGTTGAGATTTTGATTTATGTGTCTGAACTATTTATTCTCACATTTAATTTTGTATTGCAAAGTGCTGGATTTTACACAGGCAAATCTAGGATGTCTGAATGCTATTTTTAGTCCATATAAATCTCTTGCACATTCATTGTCCTATATATAATTTACATAAGGCCACATGTTAGCAGCCCATGATTAAATAAATGGCATTTCATTGGTTTACTACGAGGGTAATTTTTCTTTTATTCTGCTTCAGCTTCTGTATGGAGAGAGGCATATTTTTTGTTGTTGCTGTTAGTCAAGGATTCTTTTTGTCTGCATATGTCAAATAAGTGGTCTAACAGACTCTCAAACATCCCCTGGACTTTCTCCAACCTCTAAATGCTAACTGTGTTTTTCTATTTCTCCGTGCACAGGTTTAAGCACTTCCCTTAGGCTGCTATGAAACCAGAAAAGTACCTGTAAGGTGGAGTGTCAGAGGTGAGTAAACAGCTCCACAACATTTTTCATTTTAATTTTACCAGTATTTCAAGAAAATGCAGCACTCCACACATTTTACTTGCCATGTTAAAATGTGATTGCAGTGCTCAGTCATCTTCTGCACAGACGTGGTTTAGAAATAGAAGTAGCAGGATAACTACAGCTGTAATGAATTTCCCTTGCTTCCAATGCATCCAAGTGAGAAAGTCAGCATTAGAAAATCTAGTTACTGACTTTTCTATTTAATCTATTTAATCCAAGAAAGCAAACAAGTGAATGTTTGGTAAAGGACATGTACTGTGACTTGCAGTCACATACAGGAGTCTCATGAGAAGAGTGCACAGTCTGCATAAAAAAGAGGTAGGCAAAAGCATTAGCTGTAGTCAGGAGTAAAACCTTATGATTAAGAGTGATTAACACACATAAATATTATATGAAAAAAAGATAATAAATAATTGAGATCCACACGAATAATAAATAGACAATGTCTTACTGAAATTTACTTTTCATGGATGATTTGTGTATTTAATGCCAAATGGGAAAATCACTCTTGAAATGATTGTGATCATAAATCTCAAGCTCATCAGGTAAATAGTTGTGTCCCGCAAAAAATACTGCAATGAAACAAATTAAAGTAAAATAAGATTTTTAAAAAAAAAAACTTTAAGCAAAGATATTATAGAATCTACCTTGCTTTGACCATTTAATGTGATTACTTTGAGTTATATCTCTGGCTTGAATTGCTGACAAAATGAGAATAAGCATGACATGATGGATAGGATCTGCCATGTTAATAAGTAAAAGTCTGGAAAAAATTAAGTTGACATTTGAAGAAGGGGAGAAAATGTCAAGAAATAATTATTTTTATTCAATATTGTTTGTGAGAACCTTATTGTCCCTAACCAGGTCTGGGCACATTGTCTGTGTATTTTATAATCTGTCTAAAGTTTCCTTCATTAATTGAGATATAATCAATAATAACCAATTACAGATAAAATGCCCTCTTCCCTCCCCTTCTTTATGCTACACCTTCTTGCCCTGCCTCCCAGCTGAGGTCTTTCTGAGCCATTCTTTGGTCTGCACTTTCCTGAAAGTGTCCCTCAGTCCTTTCTATATATTTTTATATATGTGGAAAACTGGGAAAGGGGATTACTAAGGTGCCCTCCCTAATTGGACTGGGAAACTCATTTATTCCATTTTTTCTTGGCAAAACTCTGCCTTAAGGGACTACAAACTCCTTAAAACACTGCTCATTCACTATGTATTTGATACAAAATGGATATCTTGGAACAAAGCCCAAGGCCCGTTACAGCTGCCTCTGCAAAATGAAGTTCTCTTGAATCCAGGTCACTTAAACAGTGAAGCTTTCCTGGTGAGAGGGGTGCTGTGTGCCTGAGCACCACTTATCCTTTCCTGGATCAGGCTTCACTCATTCCCCACCAGGTCCCTGGTGCAAAGAATGCCAGCAGAACCTCTGTAGGGCTTTTCCTTGTGTTACTGAGCTTTAAATTTTGCTAAAACCCAGTGACTTTAGCCAGGAACCACATGCAGAGGGTGTTCTACATTTCATGGCTTTGTTTTGCTGTCTTGTTGCTTGTCCTTACGTTGGCTGCAAGTCCAGTGCTGCACAAACACACCTGAGCTTTATATCCTGACCTTACACAGCGACAGGAGAGAACATCAAATCAGTGATATAATGTCATTATATTTTCAAATCAGTGGTATAATGTCATTATACAGAGTCTGACACAACTTCTAAAAGCATGTTTTGGAGAATGTGAGTTGAGCAGCACAAGAGCTCTCTCTTAGGCAGCAGGGAGAACGATATATTTTAATCTTTGAACACTACTTAGTTCACAAGCTCTAAATAGTGGGGTTTCAAATGATCTTTGGGTTTTCTTTTGAGCTGAAAACTCATTTCAACACATTTGATGGACAAAACTCACCAGTATGATGTGGAATAACACTGTATTTTCCTACATCATGTAATATCTGATAGTCTTTATTTTTCCAGCTGGAAGCGACAGTGGATCAGAACACTGTTTCCTAACTGTGGCACACAATGTTAAGTTCTGTAATTAATATTTTCAAGCCTTTTTTTCTATATATTTAGGGGAAAGCAAAAAAAAAAAAAAAAGAGGGAAAGGAAAAAATGTACCAAACCCCAGAAAACTAATCACCAAACCAGACATTCTTATCCAGGTATCTAATTGTACACTCTCTCTTCTATTATATACATTTTATTTCAGCAAAAAGCAATAATTTGGACAAGCATAACTCTGAAAGTCACCGTTTTCCCATCCCTGTTTTGTGAAAAGTAATGTAAACCACATGTAGAGTAAAAAATCTGTACAGAAACTAAATTAAAGAACAGCAATTTAATCAGTAGAACATTATGATTAATTGTTTTTGTTTATAAATAAATAAGAAGAAAAGCAGAAAGACTTCTTAGACAATTTTGAAATGAATCTGCAGGATGCCACTACTTTTTTCGATTCCCATGCTGATACTGTGACATTGGTGAACGGAATCACACACATCCCCCGAAAAAAAAAAAACATTTATAATTCACTAGAGTGAATTAGTGTGGTCTCTTACAATCTAGACAAAAATTTCATGATGAAATATGATCCTTATGAAAAACATATAAGCATATGCATCCTGGATTTTCTTTGCTCTGGATGAAACTGCATTGAAATTGAACCTCTGCAGGATCAATGTGCCTTTTTACCTGCTTGTCTATGCTGGTTGCATGAAAATCACACATTATTGTGGGCAGGGAAGAATTAACAGTGGTTGATGGTGTGTTCTTCCTGGATTTTCTGTGACAGAGGGACAAGGAGTGAAATTGTCTCTGTCTGAGCCAATGGGATTTTTACCCATGACATCAGCAGAGCAAGGACTTTCTCATGTGATTTTTGGTTGGAAAATTCTTTCCTCTGCTTAGAAAATTCGAACTCCTCGCCTTATCAGTGTGCAGGATATGAAGTCTTCTGGAAATACAGGACCAGTTTCCTATGGGAGGATTTTTAATGCTCATCCTCCAGCTTCACAGGCAGGGAGCTCTCGATGCTGTTGTGTCTGAGAGAACAGATCTGAAATAATAGACGGTTCTGGTGGGGCACAAAGGGGAGAAGATGTTATGAAGAGGGATTGGCTAAGAATGACTCATGCTGCACAGCTTCTCTCCTTTCTCCAGGCAGGACTGATCTAGGGAATTTCTGTAATATTTGATATCTTATAGCATTCTCGCTTTGAGAGGAGAGAAGGAAAAAAACCCGCATCTGTTTGCTTTATTGCACTGTCAGGATTTGATTCTTGAGCTGCTGTGCCCCTACTGATGTCTTAATGGGGCTTAAGAAATAATACTTTTGGCCTACAAAATAATAATTCTACTATAAAGACCTGCTTACTCTCTTCTGTTCTCTTTTTAATATTTGTAAGGCAATGATCCAGATAATTCATCACTGCATCAAGAAAATAAAAATGCTCTTGCCAGGGGAAACTGAAATACTACACACAGCTATTTGGAATCTTGTTTACAATATTAAAAGAAGCGACTTACTAAAATTCATGTATTTAACAACTTTTAGAAGCAGTCCATCTTTCTACCAAGATCTAGTGTTAAAATAAGGACTTTACTACAGTTTTGCACAATTTATGAATACTATGTAGCTTTTGTCTTGTCCTAAACACTTCAATGTTTTCCCTAAACACTTCAACATTTACCCAGAGATCTTTGGGCTACATTTATCTTGAAAAAAACCCAAGGGTAAGCACAGTGAAGCTCAGGTTATTTTTCTCCCCCTGCAGAAATTGTATGATCTGCATCTTATAAATCTCATGTTTGGTGCAGTGTGTTGCCAACTGGGTCTTTATCAGTTCATCTGTCTTTGCTTACCATGTTTACTTGATTTTTTTTCACCTCAGATTTCAAGCAGGTTGAGACGATCAACACTCAAAACAAAAAGAAAAGGAACACTGAATTCAAAAACATCTTGGTAACATTTATGCTTTATTGTTGATTTTCATACAGGATGCATGAAGATTTCACAAAAGATGCACATAGTATTTGTTATACAATTAATGAAAGGGCCAGGTCTGTATCAGAAACATCACAGTGTTATTTCTGTTTCAGAAATCACTGGCATTAATAGTTATTCTCTAATCAACAAGTGTGGGATAATTCTGTTGAGCTGCATGAGACACTGGAGCTGCCCTCATCCTTGCCCTGCCACAGTGACCACAATGGCAAAAGTGCTTTTGTCAGGAAACCAGGCTGCTGTAGTTTTTACAGTGAGTAAACAAATTCTCTGAAGAATTTCAGTGTTTCTAGCCCCTGTCTCACACATATTAACAGCCTTTAAATATGCTGTCAGAGTTCATATAACAGCAGTGAACCTTCCCTTTTTGTCACTCTTCCTGGGTGGGTTTAGGTTAGTCTGTGGTCTGCTTGTTTATCGTGCCTTCCACTTGCTCTGCTCTCTATTAATACATTTCTAGCACTGCTTTGGAATTATCAAGGCATGTCATGGCTGGCAAATGTGAATGTTTTGCCTCGCTGCTGCTGCTGTGCCATTTTGGGAGGAGAGCAATCCAATTATGACAAGTTGTTTGCTATTAACCTTTGATTGCTGAATGTTGTTTGTTGAGACGCGAAAAGCAAGAACATAAAGGCAATTATAATTCTCTCATCCTTACTGATTTCAAACACTCTTTCCTTTCTTGCCTGTCTGTTGTGGAATGAGCTCCTGGTTTCAATTCACTCTCTTACATCAATGTGCTCTTTCAAATCTGTTCTAAAAGCTCATTTATTCTCAGCATCTCATTAACCAAACAGTGGTGTCTTCTCTCCTATTATTATTTCTATTTCACCTGTCCTTTCACAAGCTTTGTTTGTATTCCCTTTTCTTTCTTACTTCTTCTGTCCTGCTTATTTCCATAACTTATTTTATTGTACTATTTAAAAGTTTAGTGCCCTAGCATTGGATAAGGCCAGGGTGGGAAAATGTAAAAGCAAGGTAGAAGGGGGAATGGAATGGAATGGAATGGAATAAAATAGGTCCAGAAGAATATATTGGAAATTCACGTTAATCATCTCTGCTAAAACATCCATTTTGATAAATGTGCAAAAAAACCTCAAACCCCAAATTTTTTTTGAAGTGCAAAGTACATACGCAATAGAACTGATAAGAACTAAAGCCAGGATGTGAAATAATATTCATTAAACACACGAGAGTAACAACCAGAAAAAGAATTCTTCCATTTTGTGTAGCATTCCTAGTAAAGTACAATGAATTGAGGCCTGTCTTCTTTTTGAAAGAACAACACATTGAAAATACCAAATTCCTGAAAATACCAAATTCTGTTATGGTTTGAAATATGCATTTTTGAGTAAATTGGTGTGTGATCACTCGCCTGTTGTTAATTCTAAATTCCCCTAAAAACAATAACTAAACCAAAATAGGCATTTCTGCTGAAATTCTTTTGCAACAAGAAAAGACATTTCAAACCAGATAAAATTTAGGAATTAAATTCAGCTACATGTGGTGATATAAAATGGGATTATAATTTTTTTTCCTAGATTTCTTTTCTATCTTTCAGGATTTAGAAATAAACATTCAAGCCAAAAAAATGAATGGTATTTCTGATATCGATCACCTATTTCATATGCAATCTACAAAATAATTTTCAAATAAATATTGTGTTTGCCATGATAGTGAAAGGGAATATTAGGGTTTTTTTAAAGATGAAAAGCTAAAATCATACTAGAATTCAAATAGGTCAAGTAATTGTGATTGTTCATCTTCACCACCGTGAAAATTTCATATGTGCCATTGTAAAGGAAAAAAAATAATCCATTTTTTACCTGAGAAAGGTGTTATTTTTCACTCACCTTGACATAACATTAATGAGTAACTCAGCAAAATGCACATTGAACTGTATGACTTAGCACCAATTAAGCCTTTCAGTTAAAAGTATTGAGCTAAGAATGGCACTGCAAATCTGGAGCACACCAAAGTTACAAAGGTGCCTTTTCCAATGGTAGTATTGGAATAGGAATTTTTACCTCTTTTGGTTGTGCACAGAACTGTTCCCTTTTGTTCATAAAAGCTAAAAACCAACCAACAACCTATTTTGAATATTTTCATACTTTTGGCTAGACTGTAGAAGCTCTTGCTTCTAGCACAATTTCAGGTTCAATGTAGTGTATCATTTTCACCAAGTGTACCCCAAAATACACTTTCTGTAGATGTTCACCTGTGAGAAGTGAGCTTGTAGAAAATATTACAGTACCCTGAAACCCTTGCTGATGGTAGGAGAACAATGGAAAGAAGACAAAGCATTTGAAATAAGTTCAAACAAAAAGGCCGACAAATATTACTGACAGATTGTTGAGATTTTGTCTAGTAAATAAAAGAAATGTTGGCCTGGAAATCAATGAACCAAAATTAGTGTGTTGGAACCAATTTTGGTTCATTGATTTGGGCTTGTACAACCCCCAAAGGGAAAATGGTGTATTTTATCAAAGGTAGAAAGGGAATCACAGTAATCACAGCAGCTGACTTGTGATTTGATTATTGAACCAACATTTTCCTTTCCACTGTGAAGAAATTCAGGATAGATTAAGAGATTCTTAATATTGTACTTTGAAATTATCTCAGTGGCCTCAAATGGATCTTCATGTTAAAAAAAGTAAGCATTACTGGGATTCTGTACTTACCATTTTGGGTTCTTTTTTTACTTCTGTAATTCCATTTATTCAGTTCATTGATGCTGCTCTTTTCACATGAGCTAGCAAGCTCTCCAATGACAATATTTCTTCGTGTCATTGAGGCAGATAAATGCTATCTACCTGCACCTGAGGGAAGTCTTTTGCTCTTGATGCTGATGCCTGTGATGACACCTCTCCCTTGATGTTGCTCTTAAGTGTGCAGGATCCCAGCTGCCCACTGCAGTCCTGCCTTGACTGTCTGTGGCTCTAGCTCAGCACTCTAGGACACCTAAACCACTTCTAAAAATAGAGACACTGAGTTGGGAGGATGCTGGTTCATTGTTGGTACATTGCTGAGAGGGTGACTGACTAGATCCAGCCCAGATTCACAGGACGTTGGGTTTTCTGTTGTCCACACAGGGTTTGTTCATTTTATGGAGGTTGGTGGTGAGAATCACTCACACATTTGAAAACCAAATTCGAAATAAACAGATCAAAGGTTATTCTGTGCTCAGTCATGAGCAACCCTCTCAACCTTCTACAGTCAGATATGAAGAAGGCAGTGATGCAGAATAACATAAAAAATAACACTGATAGTTGTCTTGGTTTCAGCTAGGGCAGAGTTAACTTCTCAGTTATGGGGCTGTGGTTTGGATTCAGAGTGACAATGGTGTTAATAGCACGCTAATGTCTTGGGTTTTGCTAAGTTGTGTTTGTTCTAAGGCAAGGATGTTTTTTTCTTGTCTCACATTCTGCCAGTGAGGAGGTACCCAAAAAACCTGGGAGAGAGCATAGCTGGGACAGGTGACCTGAACTGACTCAAGGGATATGCTACACCATAGAACATCATGACCTGTAAATAAACTGGGGGGAGTTACCCATGAGGAGAGACAATTTGAGTTCAGGGAGGCAGGTCTGGCATTGATCTGTGGGTGGTGAGCAATTGAATTAAGCACCACTTGATTTTATCTTTTTATTTTCATTATAATTTTAATTTACTGTTACTACTGCATTTTATTTCATTTTCAATTATTAAACTGCTCTTACAAGTTTTGCTTTGATTCTCCTCCCCATTCCACCAAGGTGAGAGGGGAGGGAGGCAGGGGTTGAGTAAATTCAGCTGTGTGGCACCTGATTTCCAGCTGGGCTTAAAACCACAACAATAGTAAAATAACTATCAGATATTTCAAGAAATAAGCACACACAACAAATGTGTCTCTGTTTATATGGCTCAGTGTAAGTAAAGTTTGCTTTCTTCAGAGCTATGAACTTATTATTAATGTGCCATTAATTTGGTAATAATTCACACAATAATTCTATTTTTATTTTTGCAGTCGAGCTCTTATGTTCTTTGTTAATACCCACAATTTTTTTCTTATGTTACAAAAATTGAAACAAAATTAGCTCAGTTGGCCAGACCATGGCACTAGTAGCACCAAGGTGTGGCCATTCACTTACAATTTGTACTGGGTGATCCTCGTGGGTCCCTTCCATCTCAGAGTATCCTGTGATTCTGTGAAAACACACAACTCAGTAAAATTTCCTTTAACTTAGTCATAAAAATTGATCTCCAGATTTTGGCCTTCTTTTTCTTTTATAGTAATGATTAAGACACATAATGAAAGTATTGCTAATTAAGAGTGCGACTAGTTAAAATAAAAATAATATGTAAGGAAAAAGAAAAGACTCCTATTGACTTTTCAGTCTGATGAAGCAGGGGGGTTTTTGTCGTTCTGATCTAGTATGAAAAAGGACTGGGTTAATGCAAAGTACACAAGGAAGAGGAAAATAAATTTATTTTCCATTTCCTCCTCTCTTGCATGAATATTTGTGCTGTGATTTAGACTGTGAATAATGTTTGGAGAATATTTACCAGTGTGAAGGATCTGGGACCTTTCAGGAGGACTGATCAGTGTTTGGGACAGGAATTTTATCTAATGATGTCAACCACATTAATTCACAATTATCCACAGAGAAAGGGACAGAACCTTCTCAGATGTACTACAGGTATAACAGTGTTATTCTACAACAGCCTGGAAATAATTTCACATCCTAAGAGGTTCTAATCCTCAGTGCCAGGTAAGCAAAAATAGATGCCACTGGCTACACACATTCTCCTTTAGCCAGGAAAAAGGCAGGAAAGAAAAAAGAAAAGTACTAATCTGTATGTACTGTACACACAAAGCAATCAAAGTCCTCAGACATTTACACTGCATTGTCATATCTGAGGAGAAGGATTGCATCTGTTCTAACTAACCTTGTTACAAAAACCAACCAAACAAAAAAAAACCAAAACAAACAAAACAACCAACCAAACAAAAAAAAAAAAAAATCAAACCAACCAACCAAGCAAAAAAAAAAAAAAAAACCCAAACAAAACCCCAAAACAAAACAAACCCCACCAAAACCAAACCCAAAGCATGTATCTGGGGTCATACTATAATTAATGTGTAGTCCTAGGGTGGCATCAATACTTGTTTTCCCATTCCTGTATTGTTTTCTGCAGGAGATGTCTCATATAGCACATACTGTACTTACTGTTATCATCTCCAGAAAAGAAATAGCTGGTACAGAACTCATATCTGTATCTCTGGGCCAATCAAATATGTTTGATGTCAGAGCAATGCCAAATGGATATTTCAAGCTTTGGAATGTTCACTCCTGATCTGGAACTCTGCAAATACTCGTAATATCTTTGTGGTGTTTTGAAAATTTAAAACTGATCTTCTATGTGATGTTGCACAACTCTTTCTGTCTCCAGGTTCTTTTTGCATATTCTGTTTTGATTGTAGTCTTAATGCACAGATATATTCCCTTCAGGTGTACACACACTTTTGAAAAAAGTCATTTTGAAGGCAATCCTGGTCAGAGTCTCAAAACAATACCAAAGAGAAATATTGAATGATGTACTTTGTGTTAGCTGTTGGAGGCAGCCTGTATATTTAATCTGTCAAGCAGTACTTTCCTTTCCAGTGCCAACAGCAGTGTAATCACAGAAGAGCCATCTCTACATATCTCACTTTGGGTCTTTATTAACAGGATGGAAAACCCTTCCAGCTGATAAGACTGTAGTTCTTGGTAGAAAGTTTTTTTCAAATAGTTCCACTGGGGTTGATTGGCATCAGTCAAGGATTTTTTCTGGTCCTAAGAGTTTTTGTCTGTACAGCTGGCACATTCAGAAACATGTGCATGTCCTTTAATACATTCAGGAGGCAAGGATTAGGAATCTATACTTCACCTGCTTTTTCTAACAAGAAATTTTAACCAAATGATGATGTTTAACAATGCTAAGAGATGACCCAACGAGAACAAGCAGAGTACTTCTGCTCTCTATCTCATTGCAGATATAATTTCAAAATGGGTTGTTTTCACAGTGTTTGTATAGCCTGTGACAACTAACCAGTAACCTATGCCAGACAAACCCCCTTCTCTAGAGGCAGCTTTTCCTAAAAGAGGGTTTGGTACTGATCATCCCCCCAAAGCCCCATTCACCACTTCTGCAGATAAAGAAACTCAGCCCTTTGACAGGCACGGTCCTGCAAAGCCAGCTGAGTGCCATCAGGCCTGATTTCAGACGTTGTTTCTGAGATATCTTACGCTGAAGTTTGGTAACTGTGTGGAGGCTCACAGTGCACTGCAGTCAGTTGGAGCTGATGTGTTCCTTTTAACACTTCCATGGCCTGAAAGCATTTGTGCCATCAGTGGTGGCATCTCAGGGCGTAGGCTCTGGAATGAGCTGACAGAAAGACATCATTAGACAGTTCATATCCTTTTCTAGGCACAGGTAATTCAGAGTGGCTCCTGACATACTTTTGGAGATCTGAGTAGATACTTTAAGTAGGTACAAGCCCCATTGCTTTTTATACTTCTAATTTCAGCTGGGATTCCTATTCAGCCTGTTTCTTTTTGTGCAGCCAGCTATATTGAAATAAGAGAGAATCAGTGTAAAGTTGTTTTTTACAGGGTGTTTTGATTGTAAATTTTTAAAATGAGAGACTGTAATAACACAAAATTCTTGGGCTTATGTACATTTGTCAAAGATAAATGGATTTTTCTCTATTCTGTTAACAAAACATTTTCAAAATAAACATCATCCAGCCATTGGTTAATAGAAGAGACATTCCAGGCATCAATGAAATGGGAGCACAACTTTTTTTTTTAGTTTGTATTTTAATAAATATCAAGACTGAGTGTCTGAAGCCAAGGTCTTAAAACTATATTGAGGTTCCTAAATGGAATTACTTTGATTGGCAAGATAATGCTAAGTAATGCCAGCATTGCTGAGGTCAGTGAGAAGGCTCCAGGGGATTAATCATCACAGGAATACAAAGAGTTATTATAACTAGAAAGGAGAACATATGAAACATCACAATCAGATGCTGTTTGTCCAGAGGCTAAACATGTCAAAGGAGAAAGTTTTTTGATATTACCCCTAAGAATGGAATATAATTGAACACAAAGAAAAATGTCAAAATCATAGGAATTTTTTCCATAAGGCGTTTCAGACTTCCTGAAAACATTTTGAGTTTCCACATGGATACCTGCTTGTCTGAAGTCATGCTCCACTATAAAAACAAAGAAAAACCTTTTAAAACACAGCTGCTTTGAAATGCAAAGTCAAAATCACTGATATGTAGGGTGTGGCATCAAAACCAGGCAATTGTGTCATGCACTGTAGAAATTATTAAGATATATAAATACTTATAAAGTACTCAGAGTCTGTGCAAACTTAAGGTCTCATACCCACCCCAGGTCCCCCAGCCTATATTGCCACCAGCCCATGTGCCTTCCTCTACTTTCCAGCTTCCTCAAATTGACTGTTTCCAGTATCTGTTTATGGTCTCATTGCTGAGTTTTAAGATTAAGAGAACAAATAAGAGCAAGGAGGCAAAGTCTGGGAAAAGAGGGAGGCTGTGGGTAAAAGGGTAGTAGGTGAGAATATTTTTTTCTACTAGTTCCAGAGACCCAAAAAACTTCACCTGTCCTAGGAGTGCCATTTGAAAGGGTCGGATCTCCCTGGGTTGCCACTGGCTGAGCTCCCTAAGGGGACACTTTGTGCACAAAACTGTGGGAGATGGAAATGGAGTTCCATCATACAATTTTTATGGAGTATATCTATATTTTAATATGCTTACACAGTTATGCAGCAGTCTACAATGTTTGTTTACCCAGTCTGCTGCTTGATATGAAACTTTTTCTTGTTTTAGTCAGGCTGCTGGCTTTTTTTCATGGATTGGAACAGTGTGTGCTGTGTGCCAAGTTTTTCTTCTACTCTTAGAGCACACTTCATCTGAAGTAATACTCAGCTCTATTTGCAAGGTGCAGTTAACAACCGAATAGAAAATTTTATCTCAGCTCATATTTACTGGGAGCTTGCCACTTTCCTCTTATTTTGCCTTAAAATTCTGTTTTCAGTTACAAGTGCTCTATCGAGCCTTATTTTAGCTTGGAAGCTGCTTTTCACAGCTTATCAGCCACAGTCAAAAGAGAAGGGAACTGCTCAAGTCTCTGCATTTACAACTGCACATTTGAAGTGCTCTTTTGCACCTTTGCTATTATTCTTGCTCTATTTTAAGAAATCTTCCCCAGAAGAATATGAGATGTGGGGGAGGTGATTCTTCCCCTCTACTCAGCACTGGTAAGGTCATACCTGGGATTCTCTATGGAATTCTGAATTCATCAGTGCAGGAGAGACATGGATATAACAAAGAGAGCCCAATCAAGGGTCAAAAAGGTGATGAAGGCGCTAAGGCACCTCTCCCCTGCCCAAAGAGTGAGAGAGCTGGCACTCCCTGTCCTAGAGAAGGCTAAGGAAGGTTTTTGCTCATGTATACAAATACTTGAAGGACAGGTGCATAGAGGACAGGGACGGGCTCTTTCCAGTGGTCTTCAGAGACAGGACCAAGGACAACAAGCACAAACTGAAACACAGGAAGTTTCATGTGAATTTCCTTATTGTGAGAGTGACCAAGCACTGGCACAGCTTTTCCAGAAGGATTGTGGAGTTTCCAGTGCTGTAGATATTCAAAAGCCATCTGAGCATGGTCCAGTGCAGCCTTGTTTAGATGGCACTGCTTGAGCCTGACCTTGAGTTCCCTTTCAGTCTTAACCACTCTGTCATTCTGGGAGATTCTGCATCCCATAGCAAGGCAAAACCAGTTGCAGCTGGTGGAGGCAGGGACAGCCAGGTGTGAGATCCAGATGTGCAGGTAGTTTCTCCACTGCATGATCAGTGAGCCTCACGTACCTAAAAATACTGTAGCACTTGTAGTGGATGCAATCTTTGAAACACACTTTTAAAAAGCAGAGCAAAACCTGCAAAAACATGCACTTTTCATACAGGAAGGAAAAACAATGGAGGCAAGGCCCTAGGAAAAATCCATAATCCAGAACTATTCATAAAACTTGGCATTTGAAAGCAATCTATAGGTCAAAGCAGACATTAATTAATTTTCAGCACTCCTTTGAGCAGTGGATGAGAAAATATTAGTTAAGCTGAAGAAAATAAACCAGTTAAATATTTCATCTCCTGAGGCTACATAACATGAAATCTTATGCCCTGACATTTTTTCTATTAGTATTTCTTCTATGTTTATGTTAATCACATTAATTTACTATCAGTTCTGATTTCAGTACATCTGCTTGTTGCTAAGCTATATTTCTGTTATAGCTGTGGCCCCAATGTAGAGCTGCAAGACAAAGGTAGACTAACAATTTTTGCTCTGAAATGACTGCAGTAGGCAACAGTTTCTTACTTTGTGTGTTCGTTCCTTCCTGCTCCCATACTATTCACTAGACAATAAAACTGTTAGATTTAAATCCCATTTAACTGGGTGGTATTTCACAAGCATCGACCATTTGGCAACCACATTAAGAACAAAATTGTGGTGAGGAGGAATATTTTGTCTTCTACAAGCCAATGGTGCTCTTATGTAGAACCAGCCTAGTCTGGCAAGTCTCTTGCACATCCACATTAGCATTTGAGACTCTTCCAGTGCTCAAGGAGTGGGCAACCCAACCAATTTTTGAACAGCCTGTCAGGATATGCCAAACTACCCTCTCTATTTTGGTATTCTTGCCTAAATCTTTTGTGTCAGGTGCTGTGAAAGCACAGAGGAACAATAAAATGCTGGCTGGCTATCATTCTTCTCAGGCAAGCTTTAGAGAGGGAGCTCAGTTCCAACAGGAAGATCAGACAGGCCTTCAGACTGATGGAAAACTTTGTGATGGCACAGACTGAGTGGGCTGTTGTCTGAATGCATAGCGGGCACAATCTACATTTTTTAAATTTCTTTGTTAGAAAAGGCTCTGGGGACAGAGTGACAGCTTTCTATTTGCACATGGGCTCGAGGAATGCAAGAGTTGTGTTCTGTCCTGGCTGTGGTGGCAGTCCCTGCAGGGACATCCTCTGGAACAGGAAGGTGGGGGTCTCTGGATCCCACCCACACACCAACTGGCAGAGTTGGCAAGCTGGAGAGGAATCATTGTTCCCAGCCTTTGCAATTTTATCTTGATCTTGATATATTTGGTATTTTTCCTTAATCCTCTACACTGGGTTGAATGATTATCAGTACATTTCCACTGTTTCTGGAAAAAAATAAAAAAGTTTTCATGCTTGTGGAGGTAGGATTAAAGGTATGACCTAGAGCTTCAAAAAAAAAAAAGAGAGAAAAAATGATTTGTGTTTCTGATCAGAATAGTTTGGGAGAGCTTTCATGTTAAATGGTTGCATTTTCTGATACTAGAAGACTCCAATGTTCTATGAAGGGGAAAAGGTGCATTGTCCTGAATCCAGTGGTCTCAATGTTTTAATTGTTGTGGGTTTTAACCCAGTACTCTCTTTATTACACACATTACACACTTTTCTTCCTACTAACTTCTAGTTTCAGAATAAAACACATCTCATAATTTGAGTCTCTTTCTTGCAGCACACAGTGTCATAAATAAAAGTCATCCACAGAAACATTGCAAATCCTCATTTCAGTGAGCTGTAGCTAAAAATGTGGATTGACTTTAGTGAAAGATTTTGCATTTGTGTCTAGCAGCAGTTTGAAAAGTCATTTTAATCTGCTGCTCTTCTCATGCACAGAGTGATTGTGGTGAAGTGATTTAGAAAGGAATTGCTAGAAAGAATTTAGCTTTGCTAACACAGACAGAGGGACGAGGGTTTAACATTAATAACTGAAGATGCATGCGTGTGGATGTGGAAGGGGAAAAATACTTCATTTTTATTAGAAATACAGTCAGCAAAAACTGAGCACAGGAGTTTATATGTAATGCTGTAGACACAGAAAATCAGCACTGAATTGTGCAAGAGCATAGCTCCAACAAGAGCCTAAAATTAAGTCAATCCCCTGGTTAGATATGTGATTGTTGCTTGTGCAATTAGCCTTGCAGTGGTACTAAGATGAGCTGAGAAGGATTTACTGACTGAGGCCAAGCCTTATCAGGGAAGCCTTTTCCGTGTAGATTAATGTGGAAATGACTTTTGCATGCCTCAGTAAACTAGTGCATTAGTAGTAAAGACTTTTCTAAAATGCATTACAAAGGCCATTTTGCCCTGTACTAGACAGAACATTTTGCCCTTTCTGCAGCAGATGTTGTTGCAGATTGCCCCTGCTGACTGCACCAGGATTTAAAAAGCGGAGGATTTAACAAAAATCTTCCTTTTAAAAAATTATTTTAGTTTCTATTAGGTAAAAGAAATGGAGTCTTGGAAAAAAATCAGTGCCTGGTGATTGATAATATAATCTAAAGAAATTCTACCTGAAAGAGGAACGCACAAAAGTTAAACAAGTAGAGAAAATTTATCAGAATGGAAGACCCAACTCTTTAACAGACAGAAAGTTGTGGGGGAGAACTGATAAAACAAGGACAAGCTAAAAATGGGAAAAGAAAGGGACAAATAAGTCATTAGGCAGGGTTGGATAGACACAGTGCAATGCTATGAAAAAGAGCAGGGCATAATGTATTTGGGTAGGATTTTTGGTGAAGTATTTCCAAAAACACATGATGTGTTCTTATTCCTATCATATTTTTTGAGCAACTAAAAAGATTGTGAACAACGTTTTGAAATCTTAAAGCAAATAATTTTAGAAGTTCTGAAGTAAATCACTTCAAAGTGAAAAGAAATGTCATTTAGGTACCTTTGTACACATCCACTATGGTACTTCATAAAAATGCCCACTTAATGTGTCAAATGCAGAAAAGAGATTTGAATTGCAGGTGCCTCTGAGGTGGGCAGCATGGCCTAAGCAATTACCTGTTTCTGGGAAATGCTCTCTGACACCTGCTTGGTTATTCAGTTTTGAATATCAGCATGTGCATTAAACAGTTGCTCAGCCCACAAGTGACAGAAAATATAAATTTGACCTGGTGGTGAACACATCATGGAGAGGAGTAACATTGGTGTATTTGTGTGACCATGCCACACTTAAAGTCACATATTTTTGCAGATGTCAGTAAAGGGTCAGTGAGCTCACAGAAGAGAAATATTTAGAGAATTGAGTAACACATTGATTAGGGGGGCTCTTAAACTAAAGTGGCTTCTAGAGCCTGGGGAAAATGTATCACATATTTTTGCCTCCTTCCTAGACTGCAACCATGTATGGACCAGGGTGCATTTACATGGCACTCCTCACCATCTGTCTCTAGGCAGCTCTGTATTGACTCTGATGGGGTTCTGGGACAGAACTTTAACAGGAAAACATTTTGTCTGTTCTACCACTGTAGACTAGTCCATCTGTCTGTCTCCAGTTCTAATGAAAATATCTGGGCACATAAAAAATTAAAAATAAATAAA
>VWZV01007382.1:950054-1004241 GCA_013397155.1 Irena cyanogastra
ATGGGAATAGCAAAATTAATTAGAGAGGCCAAAGAATCATTTCAAAGGGACCATTTCTCTGCTTAGCAAAACTAATCCTATGGATGAGTAAATATTTTTACTACTGGTTTTCAAGTACTTATTTTTTTCATTACTTTTATTCATATACTTAATATTTTATATGAAGGAAAATGTGCATATTATTATTATTATTAAATTATTATTAATTATGTAATTTTTTTACTTAAAGGAAAAAATTATAGTCATGAGACTAATTGTTATTTTAGTGGGTAGGTCATTTGATTGAAGACAGTATGTTTGTCTTCTTTTACACTTTAGGAACCAACAGCCAGGGCTTTTGACTGTTTTAGGATTTCAAATCCATCTGGAAAAGATTTTAAAGCACTGAGAAGCTTACTGACTAAAGAGATAGAGCTTTGATTGGGATGTTGGTTTGGTTTTTTTTTTTTTTTGGCTGGTTGGTTGGTTTGGTTTCGTTTTCAATGCAGCATTGTAGCCTTTGCCATTTGAAATAAATGCATATCTTCTAGGTCACTCAAAATATTTAACATAGTTTCCACAATTTGCTATTTTTGTTGTGCTTTAAAGACTTACAGGGCAGTTTCTGGTTGGCTGGGAGTTCATATTGGTAATTTGGTAATTTGATAATTTGGTATTCCTGCTTCTTTTCAGCTGTTCTGAGAGCCAGAAAAGACTTCTGGAAAGAGAGGAGAAAAGTCACCTTCTTCCTCTGCCTGTGACAAAGAATAAAATGAAGAAGGCATCAGAAAATTTTTAAGGAACATAAACTATCTGTGGGAAGAGGACCAAAAGAAAAAAAAAANAAAATAAATAAAAATAAAAATGAAAATAAAAATAACATAAAAATAAAATTTAAAAAATCAAGGATCATTGACTTGTGCAAGGAAAAATGAAAAAGCATGAGAATTACAAGGTCATTATAAGAAAAATTCTTCTCTGAAAGCTTCATAGCTAAAAATCATTTGAAATGAGGTTCCATGCAGGTGTTTGCTCAGACAAGGGGAAGAAATGCCTGGAGTCATAGTTCAGTGACTTTACCTTTTTTTGGCCTGAATGGGAAAGCAATGCTAGAGCTTTAACTTTTTTTTTTTTTTCTCCTAGAGATATCATTGCTGCTTTTACCATCAATAAAATGTCTGAAATGGCTTGAAAGTTTAAGAATGAGGAGTGTTTTTTCCAGAAAAGTAAAGAATATGTGCAGGAAATACCTCAAGTCAAGATCAGAATAACAAACATATTAATCAACTCCTCCTCATATTTCCACATGGAAGAAACTGCATCAGCTGGACAAACTGAATCTGATTTGCTCACTATTATATGGGAGAAATTGTGTTGCATGGGAATAGAAGAGCAAAATACAGTGCTTAAATGCCACAAGGAGTCTCAGGTATCCCAGGTAATAGACTGCATCATGATTTGATAACATTATCAGTTAATAAAACTGCCTGTTTCACACCCAGCTAATGGAGAGTGGGAATTGCGTGAGACTGTCCCATGGAATCCAGAGCTGTCAAGGCAGATCAGAAAAGACATTCAGTAAAATTCAGCATGAAAGACCTTTCTGTGTCTTTTTCTCCAGGACTCACCCACCCTCTCGATCATCTCCCTTGGAGCACGTTGCCTCTTCCTATAGACTGTACACAAAACCCACGACCTAGGAAGCTGATATCCACAGCAACAATCACATAGAGCTGTATGAATCACTGTCTGCTCTCTCTCTGCACTTATTTAGGAGAAAGAGAGGTCAGAAAAAACCTGTAAAAATCAGTCTCATCGAATATTCATGGAGCACGGAGATAAGACATTCATCTAAAACGGGAGTTTCACAAGCATTTTGAGCTCAAGGCAACACTGTCAGCACAAGGAGCTGCACAAGGAGCTCCTTCTCACAATGACAGAGCTACTTGGCTCAGGCATGTCTATCAGATGAAGAAAAAAGACAAGGAGGAAAAACAACACGTCTGAAGATGTAGTTACATTCCCCAGCAGGGTCCATAGCTCATTCACACTTGCTAAATCACACCCTGTGCCTCCTTTCCCTGACTCATTCCTGTAGCTCTGGGTCCTGTTGGGAAACCCTGCAGAAGCAGAATAATTTCCTGGTTCAAAGCAGTGAAAACTTTCTGCTTCCCATGAACAGGGAGGGATTCTGACTCCTCCATTCTAGATTCACTCCAGACTTCTGATATGTAATCCTGGTAAACAAGATTTCATTTAATCCCCTCATTTGTCTGTAAATCTGGCGCATGTATTTCTTCTGTGTATAAAGCAAATTAAAAGCATCTGACTAGCTAAATTTGGTTACTGAACAGCAGTTAACTTTTTTCCCCTCTAATCAATGGGAATAGCAAAATTAATTAGAGAGGCCAAAGAATCATTTCAAAGGGACCATTTCTCTGCTTAGCAAAACTAATCCTATGGATGAGTAAATATTTTTACTACTGGTTTTCAAGTACTTATTTTTTTCATTACTTTTATTCATATACTTAATATTTTATATGAAGGAAAATGTGCATATTATTATTATTATTAAATTATTNAATGCAGCATTGTAGCCTTTGCCATTTGAAATAAATGCATATCTTCTAGGTCACTCAAAATATTTAACATAGTTTCCACAATTTGCTATTTTTGTTGTGCTTTAAAGACTTACAGGGCAGTTTCTGGTTGGCTGGGAGTTCATATTGGTAATTTGGTAATTTGATAATTTGGTATTCCTGCTTCTTTTCAGCTGTTCTGAGAGCCAGAAAAGACTTCTGGAAAGAGAGGAGAAAAGTCACCTTCTTCCTCTGCCTGTGACAAAGAATAAAATGAAGAAGGCATCAGAAAATTTTTAAGGAACATAAACTATCTGTGGGAAGAGGACCAAAAGAAAAAAAAAACATAGTGTTAATACCTGGAAACAAAAAGGTGAATGAAAATGCTTATGTGGGAAGGGACTTGTACATTATTGCCCATATGTTTAAATTTGAGAATCCTCATAAACTCTAGAAAGTTCAGTTAGACTATTCAAATGTTTAAGATCTCCCATTAAATTACAGTTTTGATATGGTTTTCATACAGCTAGTGGGATATGCTTGCATATAATTAATGGTATTATGAATAAAGCTTAATGGGAGATGAATTATAAAGATGAGTTAATGGACTTCTTTCCCACAGGATTGGGAATCCCACTGTGTATCTGTTAACGCCCCCTCCAAGCTGAATATCCCCTCATTACCAGCTGATTATAACTGTTCATGATGCACCTGGCTAACCAATATTTTCCAGCTTAATTCTAAAGAGAGAGTCCTCCTCCTTCAAATTTCTCATCAGCTGGTTAATCATTAGTCGCCTGTACTAGAATTCTAATTTCACACAGAACAACTCCATCTATCTCAAGTGGACTAAATCCCTCTCTACATGAGCTTGCCTGCATGGCGAGTCTCTCAGACAGCTCTTCAAGAATTAAAGACTCAGTAAATTTAGCTGTTTTGTTNGCTTACATTATTAAATCATTCTTTTCCAAAATCAGTTGTATAGTTCCATCATGGAAAATTTGTTGTGAATCAAATCCAGAAAAACAGACACAGTACTCTAAGTGTAGCAGCTCGTTGTTTAGCTTCATGTGGACTTTGTGTGCATGTTGGTTCAATATTGCTTGTAGACTGTAAGTGGGGGAAGATCCATGGAAAACAGTTTGTCTTCATCTCAAAATGATAGTACCATAAACTTCAACCCATTTGTTTCTGATGTTCATATTCATTCTGGCCATTAAACCTTTATCTCTCATTGTTCAGGGTTGCCTTCATTTTTCTTCTGTTCTTGCACTCTGCTTAAGTGATAAGTCACCAACCATAAAACAAGGACTGAGATGTGGAACCCAGGGTAGATATTGTATAAAATTGCCATCAAAACCATGTCCTAAGGCACATCATCAGTGATTTAGGGACCATTTGCTCGTTAGATTTCGAGAATAAATGGTTGTTTCTTCATCAAACCATTCAGCTTCTACATGTGCATTTCTGAGGTGCCAGTAGCACACCTGTCACAAAGCACCCCTGCGCATGATGCAGCATTTCTGTCAAAAAACAAGTAATAATACTGGGAAATTCCAGTGAGCAATTCCACAGTAAAGGTGCTCCAAATATACTGTTACTGCATGATATTGACACATGTATGCCAGGAAAAAATGTTTAAGCATAATAAATATTCCACCTATGTATCTATTCTCATTTTTCTTATGATTCTTGCTGTTTCAAGACAAATAATTAAATACACCATACACTGAAAATACTGCAACAGTCTTTTGATCAATCCTGCTTTTCTCTGTATAACTGTCAATTAGTTTGGGTTAAATTGTTCCACTGTCCTAACCAGATGAATCGCTATTCAAACAAATTTTGGGGTTTAATCAATTTATTGAAAGCATAGATTAAATCTAAAAGTAATTCAGCATCTTGATGAGACGAATTCAAATTCATTTTGATATTTGATCAGATTTTATTTTTCAATCAAATCGTATTTTATGCATCCATGTTGAGACAGAATTTAATGATTAATAAGGCATACAAGAGTTTAAATGAAGCATGAAACATCAATCACGTTAGAAATCACACTAGACTATTTTATTTTGTTTAAAAATATATGATTGCATTGTTTTGACCATATTCTTCTTACAGGCATTTTACTTTGTTAGTTGTCAAGGAAAGCAGGTTACCTGCAGGTCTTAAATATTCCTCATGTTGATCCTGATTCTCCATAGTGTTTCCTGAGGTTTTTCAACCACGTTGAGAAGTCAAAACATCTGTGAACTTTGATGAGAGCCAAAACCTCTCATAAATGAATTCATAATATAAGAAAAAAAGAATAATGCCAGTATTGTTGATATGAAAGGACATAGAACAACATTTCAACGTTTTATCATTTTCCAAATCAGTATTGGAATTCAGGAACATTTTAGAAAGCATGCANCTCATTGTTCAGGGTTGCCTTCATTTTTCTTCTGTTCTTGCACTCTGCTTAAGTGATAAGTCACCAACCATAAAACAAGGACTGAGATGTGGAACCCAGGGTAGATATTGTATAAAATTGCCATCAAAACCATGTCCTAAGGCACATCATCAGTGATTTAGGGACCATTTGCTCGTTAGATTTCGAGAATAAATGGTTGTTTCTTCATCAAACCATTCAGCTTCTACATGTGCATTTCTGAGGTGCCAGTAGCACACCTGTCACAAAGCACCCCTGCGCATGATGCAGCATTTCTGTCAAAAAACAAGTAATAATACTGGGAAATTCCAGTGAGCAATTCCACAGTAAAGGTGCTCCAAATATACTGTTACTGCATGATATTGACACATGTATGCCAGGAAAAAATGTTTAAGCATAATAAATATTCCACCTATGTATCTATTCTCATTTTTCTTATGATTCTTGCTGTTTCAAGACAAATAATTAAATACACCATACACTGAAAATACTGCAACAGTCTTTTGATCAATCCTGCTTTTCTCTGTATAACTGTCAATTAGTTTGGGTTAAATTGTTCCACTGTCCTAACCAGATGAATCGCTATTCAAACAAATTTTGGGGTTTAATCAATTTATTGAAAGCATAGATTAAATCTAAAAGTAATTCAGCATCTTGATGAGACGAATTCAAATTCATTTTGATATTTGATCAGATTTTATTTTTCAATCAAATCGTATTTTATGCATCCATGTTGAGACAGAATTTAATGATTAATAAGGCATACAAGAGTTTAAATGAAGCATGAAACATCAATCACGTTAGAAATCACACTAGACTATTTTATTTTGTTTAAAAATATATGATTGCATTGTTTTGACCATATTCTTCTTACAGGCATTTTACTTTGTTAGTTGTCAAGGAAAGCAGGTTACCTGCAGGTCTTAAATATTCCTCATGTTGATCCTGATTCTCCATAGTGTTTCCTGAGGTTTTTCAACCACGTTGAGAAGTCAAAACATCTGTGAACTTTGATGAGAGCCAAAACCTCTCATAAATGAATTCATAATATAAGAAAAAAAGAATAATGCCAGTATTGTTGATATGAAAGGACATAGAACAACATTTCAACGTTTTATCATTTTCCAAATCAGTATTGGAATTCAGGAACATTTTAGAAAGCATGCATGAAATGTTTTCTTGCAAAAATGCTCAATAAAAGTCAATAAAGGAACCCTCTGAAGTTCAAACAAATCAATCTGAAAACTCACAAAACTTGTAAGAATTTCAGAGAGAACTCCCCAGACTGATATATGCATACTGCAGTGTTAGAGAAATAAAGAAAGAACGTGCTACAAGTTCCATTGATATATAAGGTTAATGACTGCAAACGGTGAAGTCCATGACCTTGTCTAAATAAAAAAAAAATCATTTTCTATCAATCAAAATTGCAAGATATGAGAAGCTATAAAGCTCCATGACCATACTGCACCTGAAAAACTCCTAAAATTTTCCCTACTCACAAAACAGCCTTTTGATTATTTGCACTGCAAAAATATCCTTTCAGGATACTTGAAATTGTCATGGCACTGCTGTTTAGTCAGTACTTTTTCATTTCTACCATGTCTTTTTCTCTAGTTTCTCCTGAAAAAAATCATATCTTCATGCAAGTAGTGAAAAATACAACACTTCAATAACTTTTAAAATTGTTGAGGGGTTCTTGCAAAATACTAACCCCAATCTGTTGTAGAAATACAAGAATATGAAATAGGACATATCCTCTGTTTAGTGTTCTCCCTAGAGAACCTATTTATTTTTTCCAAAACTATATCATCGTTCATTATTTAGATCTATACACACTTCTTACCAATTAAATAAGAAAGTTTTTATGACACTTTGCTAAACTCTTGGCCTCAAAGACAGGCTGTGGCAGTAAATTTCCAAAGCCTGAAATCACATTCTGTGAAAAGTATTTCTTTTCATCCTTCCCTCCCATTTTTCAGTCTCACTAAATGATTCCTTGTTCCTTTTGTTGAAAAGAGAACTAGAGTTTCTCTCTTATCATCTCTTCACCAATTATCATTTTGTATGCTTTTGTCATGAACCTTCTTACTCCTTACCTTTCTGAGGCAAGTAATCCAAACCCATTAAGCCATCCTTTCAAAAAGGAACTTTCCAAGGCTGGAAATTATAGTTATTTCCAGTCACTGATGTTTTTTTCACTGGTTCTTTTTAATATTTTTTTTTTTTTTAGNAGGCTAGAAGGAAGGGATTTTTTTTTTTTGGATAGAAGGAAGATACATCTATGGTATCTCAGTGAAAAACAAATTTATAAAGCATATTTTCTGTAGACAGCTACAGATATTTCTGGTGTGTTTACTTCTCCAAAATATTTTACTAAGCAGAGGTTTTTATTTAAGTACCATCATTTACAACCCAGAAATTTTTTGCATGTTCATACTTTTTGTTGAGTGTGAAGTACTTTCAGTTTTCCAATAGTGAATGTCATGTGGCACTAAGTTAGATTTTCAGGACAGTCTGAAGTTTCTCATGCTCTTTCTCAGTGTAAACTGTTATGGGTCATACTGGGTTTGTTCAGAAAATATTGTGAATTTGGTAGAAGATAGGAATTCCCCTCTTCCCTTTAGCATATTTTGACAGTTTCTTTGACTCCTGGTAAGATATGTTACTGGGGAATAGGTCAGAAAGCAGCTGGATTCAATTTTTCTCCAATTTATTTGAAAGTGTGAACT
The DNA here is from genome assembly GCA_013397155.1 of Irena cyanogastra. Classification (NCBI taxonomy): domain Eukaryota; kingdom Metazoa; phylum Chordata; class Aves; order Passeriformes; family Irenidae; genus Irena; species Irena cyanogastra. Next base: position 957,779 of record VWZV01007382.1, read on the forward strand.
GAAGCAGTTGAGATGTAGCAGGGAATTTGTTTAACAGACTTTATGTCACAAAAAATATTTTAGTTACTAAAACACAGCCTTTTCTGGGTTTTTTTACAATAAATGGCACAACGGCTTAAGGCAAAATTTAGTCATCACTGGTTTATCCTACTGTGGACCTGCTTCTTCAAACTTCTCAGTTTTCCAGAAAAATCTTACTTACCAAGTGGTGCCAGGAGAGATGTCCATGGTTGATGTCTCTGATGTCTCTGCTGTTAATTGCTGGAAGAAGGAAAACAGGAGAGGTTTTACCTGTCAAACCCATGCCACATTAGTCTGTCAGCTTCATTATGTTATTTGTACAGTTGTGGGTAACTGTGGTAGCTCTGCCTGCTCCAAAATAAGGGTTTGCTTTCTCCTTCAGGGTTATGCCCACCACAGAGAGGGGCTCAGGAGCTACCTTGGCTGCCAGACCCTGCCCTGCTACCCCTGGAACCCACAGACTCTGCAGTGCCTGGATTCCATCCCGCAAGCATCAACTCCAGAAACTCAGCACTGAGCCCAAACATCTCCATTTCCTTACATTAGAGATGTTTGGGGTTGGTGTTTTTGTTTTGTTTTGTTTTGTTTTGTTTTTTTGTTGTTGTTGTTTTGTTTGGTTTGGTTTGGGTTTTTTTTTGTTTTGTTTTTTTTTTCAAGTAGAGGCAGCTGCTGGCCCCGTGTCACACCGTGTGCAGCAGCTCACAGGCTCAGGCAGGCGAAACGCTGACACTTTGACAGACACCCTGGGAAATGAATGCTGATCTTGGGAAGTGAGGGGGAGGACTGTGAGCTGTGCCTGGCATCCCAGAAGTAAACTTTCCCCAAGTGGGAATAGCACCTGCAAGCCCCAGTGCTGGCCTGCTGATGGCTGCTGGTGGCTCTGACCCGCAGGATGGATCCTGCAGGGTGTTCAGATATTGAGAATCAGAGCAGCAGCCTTGTCTCTGCCTGCAGTCGATTTGCTAATACTTCACTACAGAGATACTTGCAGCACTGGTGATTTCAGTCAAAGATTTCCAATACCAGCTGAACAGGATCACAGTTTAGAGGGTTTGTTGGTTGGTTTTGTTGTTGTTTTTTTTTTTGTGGGTGGAATTGACAGGATAAAATGGGGAAAAAATATGACTTCCATGAATCTTCTCTGCAAGCTTCCATTTGAGTAAGAAAAATATTTTCATTCCTCTGATATCACCAGAGGAAGGTGTAAGGAATTAAATTATAACATGGAAACATAGCTCAGGAAACCTGTAGCTTTGAGTGGTAGTTAGCTGAGAGATTTTTAAATGTATTTTTCATTTCTATTGCCACTAATTCCTTTGAAACAAAATCAATCCCTCTACAAGCTAGCTCCTCTCTGTGTTTTTCTTGGGCAGTAGGACTTTGCCTCATAGGAGAGAGAGGCCAGAGTAGTTTTGTGTACTTTTTCTTAGGGTTTCTAGGCAGTGATGGTTGCTCAAGCTGTGAATCAGAGAAATCCAAGGGGAATTTCAATTTGCAGTGGCCTTCCAGGAGCTCAGAACCTCCCAGGATCTCCCCCAGAGCCTGCAGTCAAGCCATTTCTCTCATTTCTGGCATGTTCAGGAGATGTATATTAACTTCACACAGCCTGCACACTGAAAGAGCTGTCCTTGGATCACACATGCAACTCTCAGGATTTTGGCTGTAGCGTTGGTACTTGAAATAAGATACATTTGTTTTAAGAATTCTTTGTCAACTGGAATCTGGGAAGAACAGTCAACAGTAGACAAACAGTATTGTGTCTTCTGTGTGTTTGTGCAGGTAGATCACTGGAGGAATACCTCTAGAAAAAGGCAGAAGTGCAAAAGTGGCATCTCCACATCCAGATTGTCAGTTTTATTGTAACTTATTTCAGATCAGCTGAAGTCCAGGTTCCAGGAACTCTGAGCAGGTTCCTCCCTAAGCTTCAGTTCCAAACCCTTTGTTTGCCTCCTCTGAGGTGGCATTTACTTGACAAGATCTCATCAATGTCAGGGCCCTTGGGGCACTTGTAGGGTTTGCTGCTCCTGACCAGCCTCACCTGGGACTCCCCCCACCCGTGTGCCCAGGGGCTCTGTTTAGGTTCTGCCTGGGCTCTTGGCTCCTTCTTTGGCTGGTGCTGTAGTAGCTGTTGTACTCGGTTTTCTTCTCTGCTCAGCCCGAGCTCCTGCACTTTTCCTGGAACTGACTTTGGATCTCACTTGGCTTTATGACCCCTGGATGTTTGGGCCTGTTCTCACTAATCTTGCCCAGCTACTCTGGGTCTGTGGAGGAGGTGGTGGAGGGGTCACTTTGACTTCTGGCTCGCGTTCCTCCTTCTGGAGCATCCTGCCTTACTGCTCCACAACAACCAGTACATGAAAATAATTTATTGCCACTGCAATACTTTCTGAAGAAAAATGCTTGGGACACATGCCTAATTATTCCAGCATTACTCTAACCATCTCAGGAGTTACCTCTTGCCAGAAAAGCTGGGTTTGTTATGAAAGTCCAGAGGGATGGAGGGAGATGAGTGTGCTGCCAGGCTGCCTGCACGGCAGTGGTCTGGGAAGGGAAAGATAGAAAGGTCATAAAACTAGTGTTATGTCAAAAAAAAGTTGGTTTAGGGATAGCTTTTTTGGGCTGCAGTTTGCTGTCATATTTCATTCCCAAAAGGTCAGTGTTCACTGTGATTTCTCACTGCACCTCTGGAAGGAAGTTTAAATCAAGACCCAGCCACTTTCAGTGTAATGCTTACCAGTGTGTGCATTTTTCAGAAGCAGAATAGCAATTCTGTGGTGAAATGGTGATCTGTGACATTATCGTTGGTCAGCTGGCATATAATTCCACACTGATGAAAGAAATGCTGACTACTGCTAGTAAATGAATTTTCCTAGAAAAAGTAATAGGGAAGAAACTTCTGACTTTTCAGCATTTGCCTCTGAAGGTTTGAAACAGGCGATACAGGAAAACACCAGATAGTAATTTTTCAAGAGAGCTTTTTTTCAAAATAAAGGTCTTTCTGAATAGGATAAAATATTTCAGTCTGTCAGCAAGAGATAAACCAGCTTGAATATTAAATAATAAAAAACCTCCTTCTCTTTTCTGTTGTAGTATAATCATGGCATATGATAAAATAAGATTACAAAAAGACTTTTGACCTTTTGTTATTTAGTCTGGTATTTTAAACAATTAGTTATGAAGGAAACAACATATGGGAGGAAAGAATTAAAGCTGCTAATAAATAAATCTATTTGGAATTTTACTGTTTTCTGTGCACAGAATTTGGAGACAGCAAAACCTTACTGGGTAGTCTATAAAGTTTGCTTTCTAAGCAGGCTTGACAGTGCATTGGTTTATGACAACCTATGTCAGTTTGTAGACATGTTCTAGAACTGTTGAAAAATGTTTATAATGAATATCTATCAAATTACCCTTCCACATAAATCAAGAGCTTTTAAAGTCATTGGGAAGACTGTAAAACCTCCCATGTAAAAAGGAGCCAGAAGTAGAAGTACTTGTTTTTGAAATTGTAGATTTTTTCTGAGGGTAATCAGAAGAAATGGAATAGGAAATTTTTGTTCCCGGAGGTTCCAGGTAGCAGGGTGTCTGTACAGCAAGCTAGTCTGAAATAACCAAAGTGGTATTTTGAAGATTAATGACAAACTGCCCAATATGTCATTCTTGTGCCTGGTATTCTGAACATCTTGAAGTCAAAATATCAGGTTTATCAGACATTTTGGACTTAACTCATTTTCCTTATATACATTCTGGGCCATTCAGAAGGAAATTAATTTCATTTCTGACTGTCACAATATTGTGTTTTTTCAGGACACTACTTTACAAAGATACTTTGTGAAATTATCACTCTTCTGGCATTGTCTGTAAGCTGAAAATTGTTGGTGTCTATAATGAATTTCCATCTATTCACATATGTTGTCTCCAAAAAATGGTTTCACTTCCTACTGCGTTTTACCTATGTGAATAAAAACTATATAATAAAACTTATAGTTATTTCCCATCCAGCACAATTTAATGGGCTCAGACACAGGAGATGTGGTTCATATTTTTGTTTTCATTCTGATGTTACTTAGTTCAATTCTCTTCAATTTCTATTTTATATTTAGAAGAGTAAATAAGGATGTTGACCTCTACACCACTGTTTCGAATCCAAACAAATCTGGGAAATACTTTGTTGAGGACAGGAACAGATGTTTTGAGTGGTTTTTATTGCTGGACCATCTGCAGTAAGAGTTGGCTGACCAAAACAAGTCATCTCAGTTGTCATTAAGGAGGTTAAGCCTCAACTGGGGAGCTTCAAAAGTGGAATGGAGTTATAGTTGATCTCATGGCTGTTAGGCACAAAAGTTTAAAGTTACAGTTAGTTGTAGAATTTCTGGTGTAAATTGTTTTTCCTATATAGCATTCTTAAGAAACAGCACTTTAAGTGTGCTCAATGCTGAAACATCTTTCTATTTGATTATTTGTCCCAGGGATTTTGCTACTGAAATGTGTCCATTGTTTTCAGTAACTGGACTAGAGTGTCATGTGCATGAAACTGAAGTTCTCCAGCTCCTTCCTGATAGGATTTTCTCCCAAGTCAATGTTCTCTGTGTTGTTACTCATGTTTTTCCCTTTGAGTATCTTTGCCTAATGAAATAAGAAATGTTTCCCCGGTGTGAGGCAGATGAGGAATTATTTTAAATGCATAGAAAGACCCTTTCTTTTACAGAAAGATCACCAGAGGATTGGAGTTGAGAAGAAGCATATGGTGTTTGTTTCAGTGCTCAGTGTTTTGAGCAAGTAGCTTATCCCAGCAAAAACAAATATCCAAGTATGCGGAATCATCCAGAAATAGAGATCTTTAAAGAGGAGAAGAAAAATCTTCGGGCTAGTTCTGGAAAGGTATTTTTTGCAAGAGCTGTTGCCCTAGTGATTCATCTAAGCTAATAATAGCTGGGATTCCTTCCACAAGGGGGAGATGTGTGGCATGGTATGTTTATTCACTCTTTGCTCCTGTGGTTTAATGCATTCATCATCCCATCTAAGTTAAAACATTGATCTGATAACTTTTTATGGGTTCATTTTTACTGTCTGTGGAACTCTGAGGGATTTTCAAGCATTAAGAATTTTTTTTAAATTATTCCAGAAGCTTATGAAGACCTTTGTGTCTGTTAAGACAAAAAAAGAGCCAAAATTGTCAGGGGCTGTACAGTTTGGTTGGTGTGGGTCCTTCGTGTTGTGTAACTCTTCTTATTAATAACTGGTACCAGTGACACAAAGCTCACTTGAAATTTCAAGGCAGAGTTCTTGATTTTTGTGATTCTTTAGCTTGGTGAAAGATCACATATTTCTTTATGACACATAGACTAGCTGCCTTAGCATAATTTCATCCTGAGTCATAAAAGCTTGCCAAAATCTCGACTAATATGAATAATTTACATTGATAGACAGTGTTACAAAATCCTAATATTAGCCATTTAATTTGTTCTGTCTACATTGAATTCAGCAATGCACCTACTTTTCCAGTTAAAAATTAGTTAGCATTATGCTTGCACTCTTTCAGAAAATTATAATACATTTTCCTGCAGAAATGTTTCATTGACTCATGCATACATATATGTGTACATACATTCACACTAGTCTTGGAAATATATATGTAGGGTTTTTTAACTGCAGCAATTGAGTGTGTCTGTTAAAAATTCCTGTGGTTGTCAACAAACATAGCAACGTGCTTAAAGTATTCATCAATGATGCTTCCAGTTATAAACTATTAAATAGAAAGTTAATAAATGTTGTATGGGAAAACATGTCATTAAATGTCTGACTAGAATCTGCAATGGGTCTCTACATGAATTGAAGTGCCTGAGATCAAATTACAAGCCCTTGAACACAGAAAGAAAATGTCCATTAGAATCAGATGCTATTCTGGCTTTGAAAGGCCTCCTAAAACACTTAATATTGTTATTATGGAACAGGCTTCCCAGAGAAGCTGTGGATGCCCCATCCCTGGAAATGCTCAAGGCCAGGCTGGCTGGGGCTCTGAACAACCTGGTCTAGTGGAAGGTGTCCCTGCCCATGGCAGAGAAGTTGGAATGACACAATCTTTAAGGTCCCTCCAATCCAAAGCACTCTGACTGTAAGATTAATTAAAAAATAATTTGTTGTTGTCCGTAAATATCAATATTAATAAACATCCCTTTTGTAAAGTAAGATAAAATATCTTCAGCTGTCTCTGGTGCTTTGTGTTTATCTCATCCAGACTTTGGATTTAGTGGCATAGCAGACAGAAGTGAACCTACAGAAGTGTCTGTCCTAGTGATGGTACTAGTTTATTATCAGCAGGTATGTTTTGCTATGTTCCTTATAATTTTTTCTTCTTTGCAGAGCACGGTGGTCAAGAGATAATTTTAGATTTATTATTTAGCTGATCTGCTGGATATAAGAGGTTTCCACTAAAGTTTAGGTTATCTCTAGTTTTATTTCCTTGAGGGTATTGGTTTTTGGCCTGTGTATCCTGTGCAAATTATCAGTGTATTTAAACATTGCTGCTGATATTGGAAGTGAGAGATTTATTTTTGTTTTGAAAAGTTTGTCCATTTCCCATCCTATCTTTAGAAATAGGATGAAATAACGTGGTGGGTTTATATGTGAATGCTTTCTGTACTATACCAAAGGTTGTCTCCTAAGTTACTGTGAAAAATGACTGTTTTAATTAAAAGTTTGATCTGCTTACTAGAGAATTAATAAAATTCCAAGATGAAATGAACAAGTAATCTCTTTTTGTCTAAAATCTGAATAAGGTGTGGGATATGTGGGCCCTAGCACCTCCTGTCACTATTTTATTGAATTTCCTACTGAAAACCACCTGCTGCTGGTCCCGTGAGTGCAACAGGCTGTGGAGAGCAGTACAAAGAATTTGGACTTGATCTGTTTGCCTTGGTGAGCTGCCTGAGTTAAGGGTGAGCTGGCAGCTGTAGAAGGGACCTGTGCTGCTGACAGGTGGACATGGTGTGGTTTCCCCACCCTGCTATCCCCTCAGAATAATGGCAGAGGGACAAGGATGGCAATGGTGACAACGAAAGCAAAGACTGCACAGCAGACAGAAGAATGTGCTTTTATTGCCACACAACAACTGCATGAAAATGGCTCTGTAGAAATCAAGTGTGGCACTCCACGGTCATATTTGCCATGAGAAAGCTGGTGAGAGAAAAAGGGTTTTGCAAATCAAGGAACTGCTTCATTTTTTCAGAGGGATGGCTTGGTGATTTCACTCTAATTAAGAGCCCTAGGAATAAACCCAAGTCCTGTAATGAAAGCTATTTTTCTTAAATATGCTGAAGAATTGTCCAGGTAATATATCTGCAATACACCTAACTCTGTATCAGTGTATAAATGCTATGTATGAGTAGGAATGTGTGGTTTTAATCATATCACTGCAGTACTGAACTATTTATATCAGCAGTGTAGATCACCTAATCTTCTGTCTTTCTTCTATTTACTTAAGATCAGAGAAGACTGAATTTTTCTTTTTTAAAATTAGACAAGTATCATCACCAAATATGATAGAATACCTCGTGATTTTTTTCCCTACAGTTCCCTGTTCCTTTTCTTTCGCTGCCAAATTTTGTGAGTTTTTGTTTGCACTGTTCCATCCTCAGTAATCTGAATGATAAATTGCACTGCTAATTTTAAGTTTTAACCCTATTTCATGAGTCTGCCAAGTATATCTATGCCTTTCCTGTTGACGGCTTATTTTAAGGAGCACTTGAGTAATTTACCTCTGTGAATAATTGCTAATCAAAATTTTCCTGGGTTCCAGAGACTGATGAAAAAGTTTGGATTATTTTTCTTTGTGTTTTCTTACCTCTAAATACCATATACTGACAGAGGTTTCAATTCACTGATATGAAATAAGCTTTAATAATTATTTCAAAGATTCATGCATTCATATTGGCAAATATTTACTCACTGATTCTTAGACTTCAGCTTAGTGACAGATTCTTTTGAATCTCTTATGAAACATAAGTAGTGTAGTAAAAGTCAATTCAGAAACTTGTATTAGACTAACATAATAGAAACATATGGTTTGGGATTTCACTGTCATAATCCCAGAAGTGGAACATTAAACTGAAGTATTTTTGCTCAGAAATTCCCAAACTCCAGTTTACTCTTTACATCTGTGAGCCAAAATGGATGTTACTCCCTTCACATACAGCTATTTGATAAAGCACAAACTGTCTTCACTAGAAAAAATGCTCTTTTGAATGCAGATGAAAAACTCAGGTATGAAGTAGCACTTCACAAGCAGAAGTCTGTCAAAACATTAAATATTTTCTGTTGCATCTTGGATTTTTCTGCACTTTTCCCATGCACTTCTCTTCCATTAGAACATTCTATAGTGAAGAATATTTTTACCAATTAGGTTAAAAAAACCCAACCTTGTCAACCTCCTTATGTGAGAAACGTGGTGATAATTTGAGGCCAAGATAAAAGTCAAACATTAATTTCCAGGGTTTACCTTTAATGAGGCTAATAATTAGATGCTTTTATAAAACTGTTAAAAACGTATGTAATCTGAAGATACTTTATTGCCAAATGTTTTGGTCAACAAGCATTAGAATAGAAAGAAAATTGAAGCACAGTAATATGACAAATATGGTGGGAAATAAACCCAGGAATACCAGATTTTATGCAAAACTCTCAGACCTTGGCTTAGCACTCAGAGAAACATTATTCAATATGGTGTCATGCTATCTATAACAAAAAACTTTTAAAATTGTCATGTGAAGAGAAGTTTCTTCACATGTGCCCCGCCTTCCATCTGGGCCATTGATGTATAAAAGAACGTGTCAGAGAGTCAGGCAGAGGAAGGATAGTGGCAATATCTGAGTGCAGCAATGCAAATCCATTTTTCAGGCTAGAAACAAGCCAGGGAGAGATGGACTGTTGAATTATCCCAAGCCAGCATTTCACAGTACACCACACACCTGGGGGACCAGATGAACACTTTGGACAATAATTCACCTTGCAGCACTTCTTGTCTGACAACTCACCATTAGAAAAAGCATAAATCATGTGCAGTGGAAAAGGGAAGAAACAAAATGCCTGTGACCTTGATCTTTCAAATACATATGCTGGCATTTAAATTTCTAATATTCTGTGAGCAGCTCCACTGAGATCGTTGGGACCACTTCCTTAACTAAAATTTGGGATGGATGAGTTAGGCAGGCTTGTATGTTGTTGTCACTCTCCTCACAGCTAATGAAACTAATCTTCTGAATGAGCCTTTGCAGGGTGAAGGTCTTGACCTCCCCATCCCTTGAGGCAGGAATCTTTCTTTCTGACCTATATCCAGCACCTAGCTGTGTACAGCAGAGCTGAAACTGCAGCTGAGGCTTTAATGCTTATGCATTAGGATGAAGTCTAATGTGAATACGAAATGAATAATGCTATTAAGATATGCATGAATGTAGAAGGACAATTTAATTTTCAAATAGCTGGCAGTATTTTAAAACTTTTTTCTGTGCCAACATTTAAGTTAAAAGTTCTGCAGAGCTGCTTCAGCAAAGGAGATGATACTGCTGGGAGATCAGTAAAGCCCAGCTTCCGTTTCCTCTATGTCTGATTCAAACTCGGTTTTAATTCCTCAGAACAGGAGGAGATTTTTTTTTTAAATTCACATTTTAAGCTTGAATCCAACATTATGGCTATAGATTACAGGATAAACGGTATCTTTTAAGGCAAGGTATATCTGCAGCTGTTAAAATCTGCCTGTCTCAAAATAAAAGATGAAGATTAGTGCTTGGTAAAATCTAATTTCTAAGACACATTTGGTGCACAAGTTTCAATAGTGTGGTGCTAATGACCACGATACCTTCTTGCTAAGGCATCTTGTCATAATGAGCATAAGAACCATTTAAAACCATTTTTTACAATCTCTACTTGTTTTGGAAAGCTCCCATAATACTGAAAAGCTCCTGATAATATTTGGTCATAGATTAACGAACACATTCAAGATCTCAAAAAAAGTTATATACCAAGTGAAGTGAATGACAGTTATCTTTGGTATAGACAATGTTTGATTGCCCAGGACATCCATGAAAATGTTAAAGCGAGAAACCTTGTCTCAGTCCCTTTGAAATCTTTGAAGAAGCTGTACTGTCATTCCACTCAACCACACTGGAGAATTATTCAGTTATTTGGTAGTTTTTGATTGGTATTTTGTGTCTTCTATTGACGTTGCATCTTTCTATATTTTTATATTAATAAATATTGGGTATTGCTACATCAAACGCAAAAGCTCTCATATGTATATTTATATATACGGCCTTTAAAAAAATGACTCCCCAAACACAGAAGGGTGAAATCAAAATTATTTTGCTGAAAGTATTTCTTTTGAAAATGTCTCAGCCTCTGCTGATTAATTTCACCATCTTATTTCTTTGTTGTGAAAGCTGGCACAATATTAACACTCATTAAGTGGTTTAGGTGTCAACAGTTTCTCAATATTTATTTTACAATCTTCGTGACATCAGATATTCCCAGCTGTTGGAGTTATTCTCCATTTGGTTGGTTAACGTTTGCCCATGTCATAAGCTCTATAGCTATCTTCAATTGAAAATATTTTCTGAGCTTGGGGAATGAGGATGTATTGCCATGTTTTTCCTACACGTAGATCCCTGACTGGCCCAAGTCAGGCAAGACCAAGTGGCACCAAGTGACAGACCTTTTTCCTCTATATTATTAATTTTTAATTAATTTGTACACTTCACTGCTCATAGTCCATATAATTGAGAACATTTTACCATTAGCTAAGAGTTGGCCAATTTTTCATTTCCAGTTGCTGTTCTCTGAGTTAGGGGAAAAGTCTGGACAAAGTTGCTATTATTTTTGACTATGGAATCATGATTTTATAGTTATATAAGGAGCTTCTTCGCGAGAAGTGACTAAAAAGGTGAAAGCCCCTATCCAACATAGACAATCTGGTTAAAAATAAAACCAAAGAAAACCAAGTTATATTAATTCATTACTAATTCAATATCAGCAGAGAAAAATATTATTTTGAATCCTGGAATAGTGATATGCAATTACATATATATGAATTATGTTGCATAAAATGTATCCAGTGAATTTTGGCATTTTGTGTTGAATAAAATATAAACAAGTCAAGATTTTTATTTATAAATTAGCTGAATCAATGTGTAAAATATTTATTCAAAATTATTCTACCATCAAGCTTTCCTCATAAACAGTTGAATAAATTATATATTAATGTTTTACATCTTTCCAATGCTACTTAGTAAAATTCTTCCTGTATTACTTAGGAGTAATGCAACATGAGCATAAATTCTCATATTGGTATTTAAGTTTGCCAAAGTTTTTAGTTTCCATAAACATGCTAATTTAAAGCAGGCAGTGCTCTCCATTCTCTGTGTTTGACATCAATGATATGAAGATTTAGTAACTTTTTCTATGCTCCATCAAGATAGAAATTTGAAAAATGTGAAAAAACCAGCAGCACATCCTGCAAGATAACTAGATATTCAGGAACTCCCACAGATGAAATGGAAACAGTAATTTCCACCTAGATTTTAGCCAGAAATTCTAACGTTTGTTGAAATCTTTGTCAAAACTTACATATGCTTGTGGAAATTCTAGTTTCTAATGCATTAGCGCTTGTCTATATTTATAGAAATAATACCTCAAGTTGCAGTGATTTATAACAGGAGTCAGCTTTGGTAGTCAGAGTTTTGGCAGTGTGCAAGCACAGAGTGAATGAAAGCAGAATGATACAGCAGGAAAGATTTTGAAGGAAGTGATCATTATAATGAAAAAATTATATGATGACAGGAGAGGTACCACTAAAAATCCTTCAGTGGTCATGCAGGGAGAGGTGTCATCTTCTACAACTTCTTGATTTTACATTGCTGTTGCAAGTTATTGGTTGAAATAACTATTTGTTTGTTTTGCATTTCTGCTTTGTTTTTTTTGTTAGAGTGGCAGGGACACTTGCTGGAATAAAAAAGAAAAGAACCAAACATATCTCCAAAAAAGAAAAAAATCCCAAACCCTCACCCTAAACCCAACAAGCAGCTACTTATTGCAAGGATGAGGAAGATGCTTAAAGTTTTGCTGTGCCCTACTACCTACTCAGTCTAGCAAATATAATTGTAGCTCTCTCTCTATAGCAGAATGGCACATTTCCATATTATCACTACACATACATTTCTTTATTTATGTGACTACCCAAGACAATTTAAACAATTCTTAGCTCAAAATGTTGGCAGCTTATTCATTCAGAAAGGATTGTCCTAAAGACAAAGGTCCATATTTTCACAGATCAAAGTGTACTGACATAATTACCTCTCTCAAGCCATGCCATGGATGTTTAATACTAAATTTGTCCTACCCACAGGCACTTCTCAAATGTCAGCCAATCATAAGCATCCATATGATGAAAGATCTCTGCCCACACTCATTGAATGACAAAGACACCCACAGGCTGGATTGGATTAGTGTCCCTTGAGATATCTTGTGTGTGTAGAAGGGATCTACTCCACAGAAAAAAAAAAAAAAAGCTTGGAAGGCACCACAGAAATTCACCAGGAAATTAAATTCCCAGGAAAGGCAGGTCTAGTAAGGTGTTCAAGCAGAAAAAAAAAATGGGATCCCTGTTAAAAGGTATTCTGAAAACTGACATTTTCTTTTTCTTCTTTAATTTAAAAAAGGAATCCTTTGAAATCTTGACTATCCACCTGAAAATAATTTAATTCAGCACATCTTTTATGGCAGAGTCTGGGAGCTGAAGGCTTGATAGATTCCACTGTCTAACATCTGGGTGGATCCAATGTTTCAGCTTTGTTGACAAACTGAAAGGCCAGTTATTTGCAAAGTCCCTGGAGGCACTCAAATAGACAAAGTTTAATCTTTTGGAAGAAGTCTACTTTGCTGCAAGCAAGCACACTTTTTTCCTCTGTATTTTAAGTCATGAAGCACAAGCCCAGTAGTCTCTACAAAATTTCAGTAAATCTCTGGAGTTTCTCATGGGTGTGTGACTCTGGGGGTGAGAAGTGACTCTGCTGTTCCTGTGAATCTGATGTTCAGGTGGGATATGGAGAAGGTGCATGGTTCTCAGTACCAGCCTCAGCATGAAGATGTTCTAAATGTATTTTATTAGAGAGGCAAAGAGGAAGCTAAGCATGGAAAACAAGTTCCAAGAACAAAAAATACAGTAGATATACTGGCAGAATACTGGCATTCAGTGGACAGAAAGTGTCACAATTGCAGGCCTTGCCTCCCATGGGTCTTATCTGCAGCCCATTAACTTGACAGGAAACTCCAAGGCACTCTGCATCTGGTTCTGGATCAGCAGCTTGCACCACAGTCATTTAATGTGCCCAATTTCATTAGGCTTCAGAAAAACCAAACCTTCTTCTCTTCCTGTTTTTCTTAAGCACACTACACGTAGCACTTAGACAGCTTTAGTTTTAATGTTACTTCAGGTTTTTTAGTCCTAAACCTCTTAAAGAAACATCAGCTATTGCTTACCACTGTAGAATATCACCCTTCATATAAATATACTTTGCATAAAACTTTCAAATTTTCATCCTCAAGTAAGGACCTCTTATGTTTAAGGGCTTTTTTACTCTACAGTCCTCTTTTACATCCTCTAGCTATAGCAGAGTTTAAATTTCTTTCCTGTCCTACTGACAGGATCATTACTGCCTTGAAGGCACAGTTTTCTGCTGGCATTATGCAGAGCTGCACTGTCATTGGGAAGCTCCTAAAAAGTGTCTCCTCTCACTTCCAGGTAGATACAGTGACTGATATGTAGTCTATAGACTTCATTAACTGCTTTGTGGGGCTAATTGCTTCCAAATACAGGTGTTGGAAGGGTAAGAATGAAAAGCCTGACTCATCCCCAAATGGAGTATAAAATGATTGCTGTGTTATGGAAGTACAGGTGCTATGATCTCTGTGACTCTGGCTAAACCTGAAATAATACAGGATATTGGACCTTTTTTATTGTTTGCTAGATTCCCTGGCAGTTGTTGGTATCTGTTCAGAGTGAAAATTTTATTAGAACAGTTTTCCAGGAATGAGGTCAAACAACAGAATTCAGCAGAGGGAGCATATTTTTGGAATATCAATGTGAACTGGGATCTGGCTACTTTTGAAGTATACTGTGCAAATAAAGTATATTTGCAGTAATTGGAAAGAGGAATTTTTAAACCTTAACTATCAGTGGAAAGGTTATGACTTGGTGGTGAAAAAATATATCCACAAAACACTTTGATCAGACAAAATGTTGTTGTTAACCCAGCAACATAGGGTTGTTGCTGCCAATATCAGGCTGTTAATTTTGTACTGATTTTCCAAGGCTTCAGGACTGATGTCTCTCAGATTTGCTGTCTCTGAACTTCTCTGCAGATCTGAGTGGACGTGATGTTAAATCAGCTCACCATTGCTCTTGGGAGAGAGTCTAGATGGAGCTCACCATCAGTGGTGTTGAGTATAGATTTTGGGATATCTGACTGTTCTCCAGGGTCTACTGTGTTTTGATTTTTTATCACTTGAATTTAAAAAGTTAGCAATTTCAATCCAATTTTTGGATAAAATATATAGTTGCCATTGTTTTAACGTGGAAAAAATATCCTTTTCCCCCCTGAGAAGTCATCTATTGCATGAAAACTTGCATTTGCATCTTTCATGGAGGAGAACTTGAGCATTTGAATAACTGCTTCACTTATAAGTGCACAGTGGCATAAAAATATATTTGCATTAGAAAACTGTTTCTATTCTCAGGGGTTTTTGTACATAACACAAGGAAACTTTCAGCTTTTCAGGCACGCAGGCTTTCCAAAAAATGCAATGATTAAATGTATATTTTTGAGACTCATCTCTTTATGATAGACCAAACACATTTGTTCTCAACGTTGCTTTTGTTAAAATAGATTTATGGAATCTTCATTCTGATAAACAGAAATTATGGGCCAAAAGTTTTTGGAGATGAAATTAACCCCAAGTAAAATGTATTAAGAGTATAGTTGACCAAAAATAAAAATGTAAGGCAGAATACATTTGAAAACTTTTTCAACTACAGTCAGGTTTCTTTTTATTTTCTTCTAGTGCTAAGCAAAAAAGAACAATAAAATATTGATTATGGCAATACTTCTAAAATTCAAATATATACTAGAAGACAGTCTTATGACATGCTCAAATTTCCTCTAGTGGTAATACGCTAATGTGAAATTATTAGTATTTTAACTTCTGATGGTTGTGAGAAATATTTGCATAAATAACAAATGCTCCATAAGGTAAGGGAATCAAAAGAGTGTCAAAGGAACTTGGATGTTTTCTGACAGTCTTCTGATACTGTGTTCAGTAGTCTGTGGTTAGTTGTTCCTTTTTCCTTTTGCTGGAGCAAACATAAAACATTCTGCAGCTTTTCTCTCTTCAGTGATCTGCTCCCAGAAGTAAATGAAAGGCTGAATTTCAGCAACGTTTTCTGTTTGATTCTTTCTTTCAACAGCTGTATGTAAGACACACAACCTTTCTTTGTACCATGGCTTTTACTCTAATTCCTGTTTGAAAATGCCTTAGTCATTGTTCCTTCTGTGGTTTTGTGCTCAACTACAAAGAAAAGAAAGCATGAGCTAAAATTTTCTATTTTTCATGCATGTGCCCAGTTGTTTCTAGTTGCAGGCTGGTTCAAACCAAGACTTTCTTTGGTTATTTGTCAGAAGTTTGTGGGCACAGTCAAGGTGTTTCAGATTATTAACACAATATCCACTTAATTCTTTCCTCTGTCACAAAGATCAGTTGATATAACTTTGCTGTGCTTGTTGCAGTTATTTGAGACTAGAAGGGTTAAGCCACATCTTGAGCAGTTTTGCAGTACCTTGTCTCCTTTTAGAGTGAAAAAATATTTTTTTAGTGATTATTTAGTTAGTGCATGGGGTTTGTGATATTAAGCCTAAGGCTTTTTTTGGGGAAGCTCTCCTGAAACTCCAGACAGGTTTGCTTCAAAGCCATGCTTGACTCAGCTTTTCCTATCTGTGAGAGTCTTGTGAAATAGGAAGGAAGGCTTTTGTCCCTTTGTGATGTCTCTGAAATTTTCCTCTTAATACCTCATTCCATGTACTATTGAGGTCAATTAGCAATTGATTATGCATTTGCAGGCTGCTCCTTGGGAATATCCAGTCTTTGTCAGTAAGACCTGTAGTTCTCTTCTATTTTTATGAAGGAAACACACTCTTGGTTATAGGATATATCAATGGTTGGACAGTTCATGAATCTCTTTCACCTTGCCACATGATCTGATCACAAGTTTTGTAAGGTTATTTGACTTATGTTATAATTTGTTATGCATGGTAATTTGAGTTTTCAATTGCCTATTAATTATTTAAATCACACTTCCATGTGTTTTTCACCATGAAATACATTTTCTTTCAAGTACATATTCACATGCTTGCTTGGCATAAAGATCAGTTTAAAATGAGCCTTTTCCCACCCTGGGTAAAGAGTGGCAGAGTTTGACTCTTAGCATGTATTTTCAAATTTTAACTCCCAGAGCATGCACTAGTCTATTGAAATCATTGCTAATGCTTTTCTTAGCAGGCATAACATTTTTTCTTCTACTTTTTTTGGGTTTTTTTCTTCCTAATAATGGGAAATACCTATTACCCATCTCTAGCAGTGCTACTTCAACAGCAGTGTTGTTTTATATAGTAGGTTGTCTTGCTCAAATGTATTAGAAATACAACTCCTGACATCTCAGTTCTGGTAAGCTGTCTGTGTTTCTGCAGATTAGAAAGAATAATTCATTACTAGGACAGTCCTAAATAAAACTCTTCTTTTTTATTCTTTTTTAATGGGAGGAGAAAAAATGTTCCTTCAGTATATGGACACTGAAAAAATTCTATTTTTTCTCATGACAAAATCCCAAACTTTGAAGAAATGCTGCTTCCAGCCCCCAGCTTCCAACACCTTTAGCTGAATTCTCAGTATCTTTCTGCTTAAAGTGACAAGGAAATTTAGATAAACTGTACTTTTCACATTAAAAAAACTACACTGTAAGGTGTCAAAATTTAAAAGTGAGAGTGTTGCTTCCAGAGCAAAGCTGTTAAGAGTTGAAAAGAGAAATAGAAGCAAAACACTCAAAATAGCTGAAGATGGATCTTTTCAAGTTCATGAATAATATGTGACATGGTTTCTTGCAACAGGACAGATATAAATGATTCAGAAAGTTTATTTCTTTCTAGGAGTTTTTATTTGCTGATTCCTAAGGATATCGCAGTAATATGTTAGAGAAAAAAAAAAAAATCTGATTCTTTCTCTCTGTGCTGCTTTCCTTCTGGGTCATTTTTCCAGGATAAAATGTCTGAACATGGAAAATATTTCCACTAGTTCAAACTGAAAAAGAAACACTTAAAAAAGGGCACTTATAATCTTCCCTCTTATTTCTTTTTTATATTTATAAAAACATTTGACATTTTTTGTTTCAAAAAAAAGGAAATGTTTATATGCAGTCCATTACCAAACTTTTGGAATTATTTTTATTATATTGTCTGGCTCAATAAAATGGGAGTTTGTGTCTTTTGTCATGAGCAACTGTGACAGTTGGTTGCAGTGCTGAAGAGGTCTTCAGTTTTGTCTTTTATTGACTAAATTTAGACATTTGGGTTTGCATTAAAAGCTTCTTTGTTGGATTCAGCCAGATGGCAAATGACAATGAAGTGTTAACAATTCCCTCCTTTTCCCTTTTCTGTCTTCTTTTTATTGCAGAATGTCTCTTCATTTCAGTGTAAAATCCTAAAATCTCACTCGGGGGCTGTGCTTGTCCTGGAGTTGGATGCTCCTCCATATGGAGTAGGAGAAATGTGTAATTTCAAAGCCCATTACTCTGACAGTGGGGTGGAGCAGCAGCAATTTTTGGTGTAGTTTTCCTGTTATTAATGACTCCTTGCATGAATCTTGGTGATTTTGGTCAACCACAAGTCTCAGTGTGGAGTTGGGTCACTACTCCCAAGCACTGGCTCACTGCCCCTGGAAGAAAGAGCTAAATTAGGATTTGAGGCTTCTAATTCTGGTTATTTAAAGAACTTTTTGGAGAATGAGTGCAATGTGTAGGCATAGCTAGATCCTTAATGTCCTGAGGGAATGGATGGGAATGGTTATAGTTGCAGAATTATTCAGAATAATCATAATCTAAATGTCCTCGAGGAAGGTTTGTGAGAGAATCTTAAATATAAACAAGGCATAGGGGGAAATCTCATGACATGTGGTTTCTGTCTTAAAAATATAAAGTAGTGCACACTGGGAAAAGTTAATTTGTTACACATACACACTGAATTCTATGGTGAGTAACTTCAGCAAAACAGGATGAATACAATGAAAAATTTTGTTTCTGAAAAAATACAGGTTGGAGAAAATATCTCTGGAAAAAAGAGCAAATCAAAATTGAGATTTAGCTTTTTAATGGGAGGACAGTCTTTGGGAAAGTCAGCCCTAGGTCTGGAATTTGTCTGCTCAGATAATTTTGAATCCTCTATTTTGGCTCTTCTGCATTGAGAGGTGATGACTCTTCCTCGTCCAAAGTAAAAGGTTAATAAGACATCAGATTGACACATGTAAAATGACAATGCATTTAATACAAAGGTGGCCCTTAAATTAGAGCTGGAAACCAGAAATACAGACTTAGTAGAATATAATAGCTTTTGTATCTATTACTGCACTCCATCTCTGAAATGGACACAGCTGGAAACTTGACTGAAAAATGCTTCGTATTTGAGACCCGAAAGGGAAATATGAGCAGGAAATGCAGTAACACATTTCATGAGCTCCTGTTTTTGTTTGGTTTTACTCATTATGAATTAGATTTTTAATAAATTAAACATGGGTGCACAGCTGTTATTTCTAGTGCAACATTACCACAGTGAACAGTCAATGATAACTTGTCTTTGGAACAAGGGATCTCAAGCCATTCTATTCCTTCACTTCACATGTATTTGAATTTGTTGTTAGTTGAGATGAACACACCTTGATACTTCTTTTTCCCTCTCTGTTTATTCCAGGAAGAGTGGAAATGGCAATTAATATAACTAATAGTTCGGCAGTGGGTTTTTTCAAAGCTGGAATTGTTTCTCTTTTCTGTGTTATGCTGCATCATAATGATTGTCTTCACTATTTGCATTTTACACAAGGCAAAACTTATTAATTATTTTGAGAATGCTGCTGCTTGTGTAATAAATGGTGTATCTGTGGAGTCTGAGTAGCTATAAGTTGAGGACTTTTTAAATTACTATAATTCTTGATCAAGTTTTGAATTTGGTCATTATGCAAATTCACTCTATAATGAATGAAAGGGATTTCCATTTGCTTATGTTTCTACAATAAACTGTCTTGGTTTGGCCCTTAATGAACAGGGAGAGCCTGCAGTGCTAATTTGGTGTATAAATGTGGAATGAAACTTGGCACTGTGGTCAGCAGCATGGTGCCTTCCTCCTGTTTTCTTTGCATGGCTCCTATTTTCCATATTACTGGCACTTTATGCCACCTGGGCACTGTAAGATCACAATTGGGACATCTCCCTTTTTTTTCTTCTCTGGGTTTTTATGTGCACCCAATCTTTCAGGTTTAGCTAAAAGTACTAGAAACCCATATAGCCCATACCTCGCTGCGTGTCCTTGCTTCAACTCTGCCAAACTTCACTGGGATTTCTTATCTTTTTCCAGTCCCACTGGTACCAAATTTAATTGGACTCTCTTGCTGTATTTAAGCAATCTTTCCAACAAAAAAGTCTCTAATACTCAGAGAAATGTTACATCTCCATGGATTCATAGTTATACTACATTGACTTGTCCTTTCTGAAACTTCCAGGTTTTGCTAAGCCCTTCTCTTGAAGGGAAAGAGGAAAAAGAGATCAATTTATTGTTCACTTCAGTGTTCATGGAAATGAACCTATTTGTCTGTCTGTGCTTGGCTTCCTGCTCTCAACCTGCAAATGAAAACTGAGAGACAGGAGACTGATTTCCAGAAAAGCAGTGGATGCTTTCACAAAAGGAAATCTGTTGTGGTTGACACAATATTTTGGGACTTTTTTCCCATGTACAGCAGACTTGCTTTGCAAGAGGTATTTTTGGTCAGAATTCTTAGACATTTTCAAAGTAATTTAGACTAGCAAATTATCAGATCTAATTCTGAAAGTCTTTAAGTCACTTTCCTAAGTCATAGAAAAGAATTATGATGCCCCATGTCAGACTTAGACACCTCTGTTGGTTTGTGATGGCTGCTGTGATGGTGCTTGAAGATTTAACATCTTGTCAGAGCTGTATCACATTTTAATAATTTTACCTGGTTTTGCAATCTGGTTTTTGTTTTAAACTCACGAAAATCATAACCCTGATGCTGTAAAATAAACCATTGTACCAGCCTGGTGCACAAGATTTTTATACAGATTTATGTGTAGTATGTAAAAGACATTTTGGGGGCCTGGTGGAATGGAGTGTTGCAGGACATACATCTTAAAATGTCTCAATCTTCTCTGTATTCTTCGTTTAGAAATTACTCTGTGTGCTGTATCCATCCTTTCCTAAAAAAATATTTTGCCCCTATTTTTTAATATTTTTTGTCCATTAGCTTCTGCTGGAATCAGAAATTCATATTAATTAAAAATATTATTTCTACTATTTCAAGAAAGTATTTTGTAATTACCGTTAAAGTGTCTATTCAACTATTTGAAAAATGCTTTTAGAAAACATTGGTCAGAATTGTACAAATGGCAGACCAAAATGGATGCGAAGAGTGCAGATCAACAACAGCATGAACCTTTTAGATTTTTCTCCTCCCACTCACATTTATGATCCATGATGAGTGGAAAAAACGATCTTTCCTCCTTTCAGCCCAGCAGCATAACATCTAAAATTACAACATATTTATTCATACTTTTGTCTGCAAAGTGCCTAGAAAGGAACAGATACATTCCTATATGTATTACTAACAAACATGTACTATTAATAAATAAATGGAGGAGCAAATACCTATCTAGCAATATTAATTTTTTCCTTTATAAAAAGGAATATTTCCTTTTTCTGTATACAACTTCCATTAAATCACCACCTGCAATAATTTGCTGTGGTATTAACAGGTTATTTTCTAGAAGAAATACTTTTAGGTAAACACAGATTAAACCTTTCAGGATATGTCTTAGCATCACTTAAGCACCTGTTTCAGGTATATTTTCATTCTATGAATGCAGCCAATTAAATCTGTGCCCTGTAAGAACAATCAGGAAAGTATTTATTATGTATCCTTACAAATAATAAGTTTTAATTTAAAGGACTGATATTTCCTCAGAAAAAAAAGTTTGTTGTCTGGAGAAGCTGATAAGGAAAAAATTAATTTCTGATCAGATGCTTGAGGCACAGACCAGCAGTAAATAATCTTTTTTTACAGAAATGGTGGGGAACAAAAGTGTAATTACAGCTCCAATGGTTGATGAGTACATGTACTGATTTCACTGAAAACAATATTTTTTTAAATTTTTAGTTCAGATAGAAGTATGTTTGAGAATAACATTCAGAGTCTAAACTTTAGGAGAGTATGAGTAATAATATTTTGCTGCACCTTAAAAAAGGAGAAAATTATATGAAGATAATGAATAAGAAAAACATATAAACATAAAGAAGGTAAAATGTGATTTAGCTTTAGTAATACCCAGACATTTTCTAATAATGAATTGAAAAATAGGAAGATTTTATTATGGTCCTGGGCTGCTGAGCTTCAATGCAGTTGTTTGAGTTTTAATAGCAGCCTGCATCTATTGTGCATTATGCAGTTCTAAGAATTTCAATTGGAGTTTGATATTTTTTGTTGCTTCTTTCCAGAATGTTTATTGGATTATTGACATTTTATCCACTGTGTATTTCAAAAACACAGTTCAATATATTTCTGTGAAATCAAAGAGCAAATGGTCTTGAGAAATAGTCGTGACTGGTTACTGTAAAAGAAATTTTTAAAGTTGAGGCAATTAAATTTCCAAATGCAAAGAAGGCACTGAAAGCTGAGTTTATAAACCCTACACAACCTTAAAGTGCTTGCAAATCTGAGGAGTATAAAGGAAAACCAGCACTATTAACTTGAAATTGCTGCAACCTCAAACTTCCTAATCGCAGGCATTGTAGTAGAACTGGTATGGTGTGGAGATGGCTTGAGAACAGTCTGGTTCTGATCTCAGATTTTACATGAGAATATGTAGGTATGCATTTCCACATCCATACTGCAAATACATTT
This sequence comes from Irena cyanogastra, assembly GCA_013397155.1. NCBI lineage: Eukaryota > Metazoa > Chordata > Aves > Passeriformes > Irenidae > Irena > Irena cyanogastra. Next base: position 980,072 of record VWZV01007382.1, read on the forward strand.
TTGCAATCAGGAAAGCCCAGAATTTACTTATATTGTCCAGAAAGTCACTGGTATAAAAGAACAAACAAACAGGAAGAACAAACAAACATCAAAGTGAAATTATATGCAGAAGAAGGAGGAGAGGAACGATTATTAATTTATTTAATCTGGCAAGAACAGTAATCTGCTGGTTTGAAGACAGTTTCAAATGAAGGGCTCCCAAACCCTTTTACATAAATGACACAACAGTGCAAGCTTGGCTTCATCTTCTGGCAGAGGAATTCATGACAAAACTCAGCCAGGCTTCACAAAGCAGTGAGGCTGCATTTTGTGTTGCTTTCCCCACTGGCAGTGTGAGAGGCCTCTGAGCTCATTCACAGAGCACTCCTTTTGGTGGGGAACAGTAGGGCTCTCTTCTGTGCAGGACAATTAATACAGCCAGAACCTCTCATTATTCAGGGGAAAAATAAAACCCCAGAAGATAATTCACGTGAACTTGTGCACCTGCATAATTAACAAATTCTGGGGAAAAAAGAAAAAAGAAAAAAGGATGAAAGCACGGTTAGAGTGGATGACTCTGCAAGTACCCGGGGGGTGGAAGTGACAGAAGAGATAACTAAATCTCTAAATCTTTTCAGTGGTCTTTATCTAGTGCTGATGGAAACAAAAGAAGCTCACAGAAAACACAGAAATTCAGTGAAACAACATAAGAAGACACATTTGGTTTTGGAACTGCTACAAATTTTTCATGCTGTTTGCTATAGCAAATATTCTCAATGCAGTGGATCTGAAAGGGAAGATACAGAGAATGCATTCAGTTTTTATTAAAAAAGACTAAACATAATTAATAAAGTTCAGAATTTGGGAAATGTGTATCATTTAGGAAAACTCTAACAAAATTTTTGAAGGAGAATAGATATGAAATGTGCACGGGGAGAAAGGTTTGCTAATCTAGTCTTGTTTAATGAATGTATTTCTTCTACTGCAAGTCACCAGTTTCTTGAGCTGAATTGTCTGTAATTAATTTTTTGAGTCTGATGAGAATGGTTAATGTAAAATGATTTAGGTTTGGTTGGAATTTTTATTGTTTGTTGAAAAATTCAGGCTCCATGGCTAAATAATTCACAAAATTCAAGTTGAATTCAAAACAAATAATCCTATTTAGGGAAAAGAAAATTTGGAATAAGTAAAACTTTCAATATTGAAATCCTTGAAATTCAATATAAAATTTGAAAGGAAATCTTTTAACATAGAAAGTTATAGAAATTGTATAAAAATTAAAATAGATAAACTGTAATACAAAAATAAATTTCTTTTTCAGTAGAACTCTGCTCTGGCTTTTTTTTTTTTTGTCAAGAAATATATTGAAAAGTTAAAATAAGCTCAATTAAAACTACATTTCTTCAAATATAATTTCAGTCAGAAACTTGAAATTATTCAGTAAACTTAACATCTAAGTCTCAGGGATGTTTTGTTGCTTTAAATTAAGAAACCACCTGAGCATTTTTAAACTTTTTACACTTAACAATTTGACAGAATATATATGAACACTGGTCATTTATTTGAACACCTTAAACCTTTTCTATGCTTTGAAATACTTGATTATTTTCCTGTGATTGGTACCTAATGCCTAGTAAGTAGCCATGCAATTAATCAAAAAATTAAAGATTCTTTTTAGGTTAATGCTTTGCAAAAATATTTTCATTTAGTTTAAAATGTTAAAATTAGTTTTATTCTCAAATTGGCTGCAAGGCTGATCCAGTATTTGAGTGTCACTTTGTACTTTACGTTCAGGCTCCCTCAGATCCTTTTTGCTTTCACCACCTGTTTTGACAGACAAGTTCTTCATGGCATAATTTTTCATATTTGGTTTATATATCCAAGATCCCAGTTGGAACAAGTCCCCTAAAGTGAAGAGTTGTTTTTCTGGCAAACAGCAGCTGAGATTGCTGACGGAACACAATAAGCAATAGTTTGGGGAAAGTGGAATTTCAACTTGTTTTAAAAAGCTCTATTACATTTCTGGTTCATTGTTCTCTCAAACAAAGGAAATCAATGAATAAATACTGATGAAGCATTTCTAGCAGGTAGATTCCTTGTGTTTTCTTTTTGCATTGCAGTGAATTTCCTGGAGTGGCTCAGCTGCCCATGGGGAAAAAGGAGAATTAGAAACACGAGTGAGCACCAGTAATGTATTAGCATAATAGCTGAGCTTGAAAAGCATGTGGGGTTTGTAGATTGATTTCATATAACTTATCAATGGATTAATAAATGCTAGTGGAACATTTTATTGCTCTGTGGCCACCAATAGCATAAGTGTGGTCAGTGTAAACAAACATAAAGTACAGGAGCAGAAAGGGAAGAAGAGAGTTCTGGGGGGGACCATCATGGGCAGCAGCCCCGTGCTGGAAGCAATCCATGTATAAAATCATCATTAGACAGATGGTCTGTGCTGGTATGCAGCTGGAAGAAGCCCTCAATAGGACAGGGCATCAGGGCTAAATAGAGGGGAGGGAAGGAAAAAAAACAGTTTAAAACAGGAAAATACAAAATGCAGCACTGTTTTGGTTTTTTTTTTTTTTTTTTATTTCCGTGGGAAAGCCAAAAAAACTCTGTTGTTTTTAGAAAACTTTGGTGCATTATACACTGTCTGAAATTCTTGCAGATATTTGGCATTTTTGTAAGCAGTGTGACAGATATGGATAATTATGCTTGAACCGAGGTACCAAAAAGTCTCCCAAACCCCACTAATCACTTTGGATTTTAAGTTAAATTTTTTATTTGGATTGTCACTTTTATTATACTTCAGGAATCATACCAATTCCCAAGAGATGAATGCAGTAAAATCACTTTCAGCTGAGGTGTCTGCCCACAGCAGACTGATGGAATTGAGAGGTGTTAGGAACACAGGACCAGGTGTGAAAAAAGGGGAAGTGTCCCTCCTTAACGAGCAGGACTGTAGGATTTTAGCTGAACTCTTCGTATCCACAGTGTCTCAGGGAGGATGTGTTTGTCAGGCTTCGGGTGATTTAGGACAGAAAGGACACACACATATCAGCAGAATTGCTGTCCCCAGCCCATAAATAAGCCTTCTGAAAAAATAAGCCTTCTTTTAAATGGAAAAACAGTTTTTTGTCTGTTGGGGAAGTAGGTAACTGGGAGGAGCTCTGGTTTATAGCTTATTTCAGCCCAGCAGGCCAACAGCAGCTGAAGGGTTCAGGTAATCTGTGTGGAGAAGGAATCACTACATGCACCTTCTCTTTACAAGATTTCAGCTAATTGTAGCCACAGAAAAACCAGAAAAACAGTTTCTGAAAACTGCATTTTACAAGGGAATCCATAGTTAAACTTTGGAGGTTTTTTGCTGATGAGTTCTCCAGTCTGAATATCGACTTTTCTTTCCCCAGGAAAGTCCTTTTCCAAATAAAAGTGTGAATGAATGCCTTTATTTCTAAGCCACTGAGCAAACTTTTACTAGGAAAATCCAATGTATAGCAATTAGGGTGAACACACTTGTGGGGAAAATTGCTAAGCAAACCAAATAATTTTTTGTCACCAAAATCTGGAAATGTGAGTACTTAAATTACTTTAATAACAGAGAAAGGGGATAATCTAAATCACACATACTTTTGGCTGTGCCCAAGAACTTAATGGATTCAGAGCAATTGATTCATTACATTTAGGAAAGGAGAAATTGTTTAATTCAAGTTTAATCAACTCTCAAAATGCATGCTGGAATAGTGATTTTTGTGTTTTGCAAGATGTCATTTTATACATAAATTTTAAATTTAAATAAGAAAAAAATCTCTGCTGAAGTGGATACTTTTAGTTCTTCGGGAAAATAAGACAGGATGTTAGTGTGGGAAAATGCTCAGTTTTGCTTCCTATTCCTTAGTAAATTTGCAGCTTCTGCTGATTTCCTTATTAAGTAGGAAAACTTAATATATATTGGACTGTTCCCATTTCCCATGGTCACAGTCCAATATTAACTTTTCCCTTCAAAATTTGACCAGTGATGGGTCTTATATTTTATATTGTCCCTATATGTTGTTTGGATTCACCCTTTCAAGTTTCCTATATATTTTTTTTTTCACTATCTTGTAATTTTTAATACCAAGGTGTACCCCTCAGAAATATGAAAAAAAACACATAATCATATCAAGTACAACATAAATATTGTTGGAAGTTGGGATATCAGGGGGGTTCAGCCCAAATAAGGACTGCAAATTTCAACCTCTAAGATCCTGGTGCATTCTCCTGTGGCTATGAGCACAATTGCAGAGTAAAGTCTGAATTATTGAGCCCGTGGTAACCTCTGGTCTCATCTGGAAGTTTTAAGAGCTGTTGCAGTGGTACACACAGTCTCCAAAACAATGTCTAAGTAGAGGTAGTTATGGCATCATCAATAGGGATTTAAATGCAAGGAAATTGGAGATGCTGGTCTGGAAGCTCTTTTATTTATTACAACTCTGCTGCACGCTTAATGCTTTGAAAAGGATTTTATTACTATCTAAAAGCAGTGGCACATTAAATCTCTAAATTAACTTCTATTCTGCTTGAGTATCTTCTCCACTGGGCAGGAGTTCAACAAGACAGGGCAAGAAGGTTTTGTAGCTTTAGGTGACACGGCGACAGATTGTTCCAAACCATCTCCAAGCCTGCACTTCCAGTACACAAATTTACACCTCACACATTTATATTCCATATAAATGCTCCTGATTTTTCTTCATGCTCCATCACATTTTCCTGAATTCACTTTAATGCCCCAACTTCCTTCATTTAAGCTTGCAAGCCAAAGTTAAGCAAGTCTTGTGCTCAAGAGCAGCTGCCTCTCTCCATGGGAAGCAGAACAGAGTCTTTGTGATGCCCAAGAGGTTTCTCAGGAAGTTTGTATCAGCAACCACCATCTAGCCTGAGCTTACAGGGAGTTTAGATCTGGTTAATTGTCTTCCAAAAAGAAGTAGGAGGAAAAGAAACCCCAGAGGTTGTTCTCATGGACAGGAGAAACACAGCCAGAAAGTACAACTGAAAACAAAAAATGGTGTCAGGAAAAGAAATCCCCTCTTCCTCAGCTCTGCTAAAGCCATTTCTTCAGTTCTTTGCTTTACAAATCCTTAAAATATTGCTGCAAATATTCTTCCCCCAAGAAAAATATCGGTGAAAGATCTAAACCCAAAATATTTCACTTTGAAAAGTTACCTCGGTGCTTTCTGGGACTGTAATTCATCAATTGTGTTTCCATTCTCTTGTCTATTGTGGTTTTAAGTTGGATTATATCTCCTGTGGTACCTATCTGTCAGTCCTCATAGGGATTTGGTGATTACAGTGGATTGTGGAGAAAATGTGCAAGGGAGTGGAGCTCACTGCAGATAATGAAAACATTGAGAAGAAGAAAAATAGGTCCTCCAAGGTATTATAACTGTATATTTCTGTTGGCAAAATCTTTTACTGAATTAAAAATAAATCCAGGGAAAGTTAGTAATTTATGTTTTAAAATGTGGTTTTAGTTGGAACCTGGTGTTTTTATTGAAGAGCTGTTTAGCAAGCTGATTGGAAATATCTGATGTAAAATTTATTTTGTGCTTGAAGATGTTACAAGATGTATGTGCCAAGGCATGACCCAGAAATCATCAGTGTCTACTCTGACAGGGAAGCATAACCAGATGCTGAGCCCCAGCCGTGGCACTCTCTTCTCTGCTGGTGGTTTCACAGAGCCTTCTCCACTGATGGTGGAATTGATGGTGAAATTCCTCATCAATAAGAAGTGGAGAGGAGTGAATTTTCGCTCCTTTTGCTCCTGCACAGGGCCTTTCTGAGTATTTGTGGGGTGTGTGTATGAGAGTGGAGAGGGTGGGATTTCTGGAGATTGGATTGCAAACAAAGAGTAGCCAAGAGATTTTACTGAATGTTTATGGCATTATGTTGAGCTACCCTTTGCCATGCCTTTACTTCTGTCCCAGCTATGCCTGCTTCCCCTGAGGCCTCAAGCACTCAAAGTAGTTTGTGTGAGAAGCAAAAAAATCACCAAAACATGGGAGTCATTGATGCAAATTCCTATCACATTTTTTTTGTGTCCTGCTTGTCAGATGCATGCACTGCTTGTATCTCAAGTGAGGCTAGACCACAACTGGAAGCTGTAATCTGTAGCACTTATCCTGTCTTAAAATAGATCATTAATATGACTGGGCTGTTTAAAGAATCGTTTGTCCTCTAGGATCTTCTAGGCTGCTGGTGAAAGATGCTTGAATTGTTTATTTTAATGTTACTGAGAATTAATTGTATTATTTATGGTATATTTGGGTACCTAAAGTCCTGTATTTTCAGTAATTTAAAAGAAAGTAGAATACAACAGACTATTTCAGTTGAAAGGTGCATATAATGATGTTTTTAGACCTCTTCCTATTTGCATACTTAAAAATAATTTTGGTTATCTCAAACATTGTTGGCTAATTTAAACTCTAATTAAACTTAAGTCTTTTGTGTCTTCTTCCTGGATAGATATACCACAGCTCTGTGCTCTTTCTGCAAATCCTGACCTTATTTCTAAAGATCACACAGTTTCTTTCTCCTCTTGAGCATCTTGGGGAGTTCCCTGTTCAGCCAAGCTGGTCACCTGCTCAGCTTGTTTGGTTTACAACACAGTGGAATTGCCTGGAATTGTACTGAGGTAAACAGGGAAATTCATTTTATCTTTCTGCAGTCCTAGTGAGTGTGAGTTACTTAGAGCTGACTGTCTCTTCAAGCTCTCATAACCAGAAGGAAACATCCTTCCCAGGGAGGTCCTGGGCTGCCGATGACCACAGAATGGGTAAGCTTGAAAGGGACCACAGTGGGGTCACCTGGTCCAGACAGTGCCACCCAGAGCAAAAACTCAGGACTGTGTCAATGCAGTTTTTGAATATCTGCAATGAAGGACATTCCACAACTTCTCTGGGCAATCTGTTCCACAGTCACACTCACACTACTGAAGTTCTTTCCATCATTCAGATGGAACCTCCTTGTGCAACAGTTTGGCCCTGTTCCCTTTTGTCCTGCTGCACCAAGAAGAGCCTGGATTCACCTTCTGGACACCTACCCTTCAAAAACATATATTTTGATGAGGTCCCCTCTCAGACTTCTCTTCAGGCTAAGCAGGCCCAGTTCCTTCAGCTTTTGCTTGTAAGTGAGGAGCTCAATTCACTTTGAGGGATTGAGTTCCCCAATCACCTTTGTAGCCCTCCACTGGATCTGCTCCAGGAGCTCCACATCTCCCTTCCCCTGAGGATCCCAGAACTGGACACAGCTCTCCAGACTGGCCTCACCAGGGCTGAGTAGGGGGGCAGGATCACCTCCCTGACCTGCTGGTAGTGCAGTTCCTAATGCAGCCCAGGACTGGCCTTGTCCCCCAGGGCACTGCTGGCTCATGGCCAGCTTATTGTCCCCCAGCACCCCCAGGTCCTTCTCTGCAGAGCTGCTGCCCAGCAGGCCACCCCCAGCCTGTGCTGCTGCCTGGGCTTGTTCCTCCCCAGGTGCAAGGTCACATACAGAAAACTACAGACATCCATCATTTGATAGTCTGTGGGAAGTTTTGTTCAGCTGGTTAAATCAACGTGCTGTTCTAGGTTTTTTGGGTGCTGTGTTTGTGCCCAAAATTTAAACTAGTGGGGATTCAAGCACACAACAGCATTGCCACAGCACCAGTGTGTGCATGGCTTTGTCACCACAAGAAGACCATCAGCAAGGGGCTGGATTTGTTTTCAGGCAGGGCTATCATGGCCCTGAACCATGTGGCCCTTTAAGAGATCCCTGGATAAGGTTAATGTTTCAGAGAGGATAAACTGGAGAGATCAGATAATGACCTTAGTGTTAGAGAGGCTTAAGGTTTTAGCATTAGAGAGACACAGAAACCACAAATAAAGGATTATAATTATAAAGCAACATAATGGAATTGAGCAATGGCAAAAAATGCCTGAAAAATCGAGACAATATCACAAACTATGAAACTGAAAATGTATTAACCTGCCTTTTTGGTCCATAATTTTACAATCCTTTGCAAATTTTGCTTGCCAGTAACAGTATTTAATTTTTAACATGGTTAAATCTGGTCTGTTGCAATTTTAATTCCACTCCAGCCATTTGGGAGCTAGTTTTTATTGCCTTGCAAGTGTTCTTTTTTTCTCTTTTTTTCTTTTTCTTTTTTTTTCCTGTTCTGCAAAACCCAGCAGGTAATTCAAGATGAAAATTCACTTTGGTTACCTATTTCTCCAGGCTGTAAAAATGCCCTTCCAAAATGATCAGGTTTGTAAGTACATATAAAGTCTTATTATTCATTACATATAAAAATAAAAAAGTCAAACACAAAGTTATTAAATTTTTCCTCTTGTCAGGTCTTCCTCATTTGAAGACACCAGTTAGTGAGGACTCACAAAATGAAGGAGTGTCTGAGTGAATTTGCTGAACTCTACTGCATTCAAAACATCTGTAAACACCCTCCCATATGAGAAAGAAACCCCAATCTTTCCATATAGATTATCTGTTCAATGTTTTTTGCTTTTATCTGCATAGTTAATTTTTGCAGAAGTGAAATCTATTGATTTTAAAAGGGGAAATAGCCATCATTCATGCTTGTTGTCTTTCTAAAAGCTGAAAACACATCACTTCTACAACACACTGAGATAACTCTGCCCTTTTTTACATCTGGAAACTCTGCTGGGATCAGTTATCTATAGCTACCATAGGCACCGTGTTCACTTTTTTTTTCTTCTTTTTCTTTTTCTTTTTTTTTAATTTTTTTTTTTAACCTCGGGTAAATTTGAACAGTCTGAATAATTTAAGAGCACATTATCATTACAATTTAGAGGCAAACCAGAAAACCAGAGCGGGGATGCTCTATAGAACAGCCAATACTGACATCATGTCTCAGCAGTTAGGTGGTAGCTTATTGATCTTACTGTACATAGGAGACCAGGACTTGATTTCCCAGACCACCAGTTGAGAATTGAAACACAGGGTAATTAGCAGCCAGTTTTCAGATATCAGTTTACTGAGCAAGCAAGTTAGAATAGCTCTCTCCTGGGAAGATGGCAAAATAAGTGAAGGAAATCAGAGGAATTGTTTCTGGATTGCATCTCAGGGAAAAACTAGCAAATCTGATTTACAGTGTCCATGACTGAGTTTCTACAATTTATGGCACTAGGGAATAGTTATTGTGAATGCTATAAACTTAAAAATTCCCACACTTGTTCCCTGACAAATATGATTTCATGCAGCTGTAAACATCTTTTTTGGGGGTGTTGCTTTATCACACCAAGACAGATCAGAATTATTTATTTGTGTTGAATACAGCAGTATGCCAGGATTCCTACCACCAAATATTCATGGGAATGTTTGACAGCTGCTGCCTGGCAGAGTCCAACACAGTGATTCACTTTTTTGTTTCCCAGAGCTTCTCTGGGGATGCAGTTTGCATGCCCAGGTTACACTTCAATGCCTGTGGAAATCCAAATTGCCATTTGGGAGCCCAGCCTTACTGCAGCTATTGGAAGTTTTGCCACTGACTCATTGGGGGAATTCACCCCCAGTTTACAGAATCATATCAGAAAACCTTTTGTTTGTTTGTTTGTTTGTTTGTTTGTTTTCTCTGTTTTATAAACCAAACCTGCCTGGTCCTTATAGTAAGCCACAAGACCATCATGACCCTGCATCTTTAAAACCACAACTCATTACTACAAAGTCTGCCTTCAGAAACAGAGAGATGTGCAAAAAGCATCTTCAAGCCGGTTCAAGTTCTAATTTGTAGGTTGAGCCACCAATGATTGTATTTTCTGGATCCTCTGAAAACAGTCTGTTAACTGAGAAAGTAATAAAATCATGAAATCATGTGCATCATTTTAGTATTGTCATCTTTGGGTTTCATGCTTATCTTGGGGTTTTAGGGATTTTTTTTTTTCCCTCAAGGTGTATATTGGTACATCATTTGAAAGCAACTGTGAGTTACAGGTGGAAATGTGTATTTTTGAGATGTTCTCAGATTGTGAGATTTCTTGCACTGCCTGCTTGCTTATACTGTCTAATTCTGAAGCTCTGCATCTCTGGAAATTCAGCCAATTATATTTTGATGCATAAACACTTGCCTGATTGCTCTGCATCCTCATTTGCCTGTGTGATGGATTGAATGTATGGCAGCTGTCCCCAGAGGCCATCCTGAAAAGAAGATATTGCAACTCACGAGTTTATTCAAGTGAATAAAACTGAAAATATGAGTACACAGAAAAATGATTTTTTAAAATTCCTTGTTAGTAAAGAGGTGTTAATACGCAATAGTATCTGTCACTTAGGGGAAACTTCTTAAAATACTTAAGCCCATTTTAAAAATGTGGAAGTTAGGACATGCATTGTGTACTGATAGCAGGGTGTCACCATGGACACCAACAGAGAAAAGTCAAATATGATGAAAGAGAGAAAAGAGAAAAAGAAGATGTAGTATCCATGACAACAAGTAGAAAAGAACAAGACTTGAAAAAGTTGAAATCCTCGTGTTTGTCTGTATTATTAAAATGAAATTTGCAAAGTCAGACACACATACAACATCATTTCCGTGCAGCTAGATTTGTGTCAGGTGGGTACAGAGGAGGTTCAGACGGTGCATGGATCTCTCCTGTTGTGTTTGCACATCCCTGGAGTGAATTGTGTGGAGCCAAAAGGCAGCTGGGTGAACAGGGGGGATCAGATCCAGTTATCTGTGTATGCACACACACAAAGCTGTCCTCAGTCTGAATGGAGACACTGGAAACCTTGTGTAAAAGCCTCCAAATTCTGTATGACCTGGGGTAAAGCAATGTGGGATGAGGAGGTGGATGGAATGGATTAAGAAATCCTTTTTTCTTCTCACATGACAGGAGCTTTCCTTTGGAAGCAGGAGTGTGCAGTTTGGAGCAAGTGCAATGGACAGAGAGAGCGACAGAAAAAGTGATATATTTTCTTTATCTCTCTCTGAAAGCCCAGAGCAGACTGCACATTTGTGTCTCTGTGAATGACTTTGGGCAGCTCTCCACACACACAAATGGAACTGGTTTGCGTTTGCTACATTACATTTGATTTCATCTTGTGGAGCTCTAGCATGTAGCCCATGTAATGTAAGGCCTTCCTGCAGGGTTTTGAGACTTGAATTGATGTTACTGTGAATGTATCAGTGAAGAATTATCTCCTAAAATGTAACTATTAAGTAGAAGATGCTTTTGTTCAAGTAGAAACGATAAGATTTCTCTTTTTTCTTTTTTTTTAACATTACACTTCATGTCACTGTTGAGGTACTTATAAATATTATTTAGTAAAAAAATGTTACATAAAAATTTGCTGGTGTAAAATTCAGGTTAGTAAGTTTTACCTCCTAAAAATACCTGTGAAAGATGATGTTCTCTTATGTTCAGTGAGAGCTTGCATCCTCAAACAGCATGGAACATGAGAACATTTTTATTTAAATTCCAACTGCATCCCTTCAAAAGTTAGATGCAGTACTTTAAGCAGATTTAAGATACTGCTTAGTAAAATTTTCAGAATATTTTTGATGTATTTTACAGTCTAGTGCTTCACATGAGCTTGCAAAAATACTAACAAAAGACCATTAGGCTTATTTTTGTATACCAAATACCTTAATTTGTGCAAGTATCTGTCAGTGTGATTTGAACTGGAGAAGATGAGCACTCTGTGGATGAATTTTGCATGGAGGGATTTTTGGGACAAGAGAATGAGCACCCAGAATAAGCAGCTAAGCAGAGACACAGGAGAATTGTGCAGGCACAAGAAATAGAAGGAATCTTTCTTTCCAGTAACAGGCTTTTCCCTGTGTTTGGAATGCAGATGAAATTAACGTGCCTGTATTTGTGGTCATGCTCCAGCATTACTAATTAAATCAGGATAGTTCCCAGAGGAGAGTGATTTTGGTTAAGACAGAGTGCAAACAGAGCAGAAAACTTTGTTCCTAAAAATGGTAGGAAAGTTTGGTTTTTGTTCTATTTTGGACCCTAAGGTCTGGAATGTGTGGTAGCACCTCTTTGAAAAGGGAAGGAATCATTCAGCCTGGTGAAACAATAGAATTCTGTACTTAAAAATAGCTTTCTACATTTCATATTTTAATTAGTGATTTAAAAGCAGACAGGTGGCAGATAAGCATGGGAGTGCAATTAGTACTAAAGGGGAAGCAGACGTGGAACACAGGAAATAATTTTATTCATCATCTTGGTTTGGAAGGCTTTCCTGGTATCTAGGAAAGCAGATGAGAAATATTTATTTGTTTTTATAAATAACTCTTCTGTTTTTTTTCTCTCTGTGTGATGTTCCATAATTTGCTAAAAGTTTCTCATATAGTGGGACAAAATCTTGGCAGCTGTAAATTGTAATGTCTCTAATAACTTTAGTACTGTACATGCAGTTCACCTTATGGATTAATTTGTTATTCTGCAAATAATCCCAGTTTGTATGATTAAGAATACAATTTTTAAAAGGCAAACATATACACTTATAATGTGGATAAAATATATAGGATATGTGTGTTTTATTTCTTTGTTGCAACACTTGACCTTGTCCCATGGGACTAGAACTCTAATGGCAAAACACACCCAAGAACACCCCTGAGGATGTGCTCAGACTCCCTGTTCTGATGCAGCTGAGCAGCTTCCTAGATCACTGACTTGGGTGGTTTGTTGCTGTCTCCTCTGTACCCTCTGCCTTTGTAAGGCAGAATTTATCACCCTTTGGATCTGACAGCTTAACTATGCATCTGCTTCCCTCTCATCCCATCTGTGGTTTGTTGTGGCTTTTTGTTTAACTCAGCCCCTTTGACAGAACTGGAGCAGACAGAGACTCTGCTGCAATACCAGCTGACCTGCAGCAGCTGCCTTCTGAGGGGAGCAACAAGCACCTGAGGTTGAGGCAGAACCCCTTATAAGCCAGAATTTGTGACATGAGAGCTCTTTTTTTGGCTGAGTTCATAAAGTGAACAGGGAGCTGGAATAGTGCAAGGTGTCCTTTGCATTGTGCAAAGTTATGGCACGTGTGTGTTACAGAGTGGAAGGCAAAAGGATCAACCTGTACACAACTAATTGTGTGTGCCAGAGTAGCTCTTAATTTATGCTCTTCCAGAGTAGTACAAAATGGATCACAAGGCCTCAGCCAACCAACAAAAAATCCTCCCAAACCCAAACTAAATAAAGGCTGCTGAAGCAAAATATGTTTTGTATTCTCATCTGCTGGCTCAGAAAAGCAGACGTAGACCTGCTGCTCCTGCAAATGGGAAAGGAAGCTTAGGAAGCAAGTGCCTTCAGGACAGCTGTAAGAAATGCGGTGTGAATGAGTTTTTGAGCTGGTTTCTATGAATTCTATGGTAGGAACTCAAGCTGCTATCCCTTAGCAATTTTCAAATAACATTGATCATCAAAACCCCAAACTCGTGGATTTTCTCTGTTTTTTGGGTGTTGGGGAAGATGGCTTTCTGTCAAAGTTGAATCCACACTGAAACCAGGAATTCTGCGATGAATTATCAAATTATAATGATTACCAGATGTTATTATTTCCATGGTCCAGCAGGCACCTGCTGCAATGTGAAGGATTCAGGTTCAAATGCTCTCTCTTGGGTACAAACAAATTTCTAAATTTATAGGATTCTTTCTCAGCTAATCTGTTCCATTTGGTCCGTGTGGTTAAATAATACTTCCCTCTCTGGGTGTCTTGTAAATGTGTTTGTAATTGCTATGTGAAACTGCAAAAGTGTTTTCAGTTTCACACAGCAGTTACAAATACTTTTACAAGATATATTTTTAAAAATGTTTCCCTCTTGGTTAGAACTTTTGCTTTTCTAGAAACTGGCAAGAATGTAAAAAAATATTAATATTAAAAATTATGTTGTATTGTAAGGTTTAATAACAAGAACCTCACCACAAACTTGCTGAAGTCACTGAAAATAATCCTGATTTTCAGCAATGTTCATCATACATCTTGCAGTACCTGTGCAGCAATGCACTTTGGCTCTTGCTGCTGTTTGATTACAGAGATGGCCCCACAGTTTAGTGAGGTAGTGTCCTGGTTTGGCTAAAATGGTAAAATATGCTAAAATGGTATAAAATCCATGTGTGTTGGCAGTTCTGTGGAGAATACAAATCATGGGAATTGAGTGACTTTAGCACAACACTTCAGTGATCCAGAATTTGAGTGGTGCTGCCCTCTGGGGCAGTTTCACCCAGAGTTTTTAATGTGCTTCCATTTATCACCAATTATTTGCCATGGCTGAAAGAAATGGCTGTCACTCCTTAAGCTCTGAAACACAATCACTTGTTAAAGACTTTTGATTTTAATATCAGCGATACAACAGTGGTTGTTCTGAATGCAACCAGCAACAACTGACTAATTATTTGAATTGTATCTTAGAAAGATTTGGTTAATGCAAGACCGTGACTAGAATTTTTTTGTTTTATTACCTGAAAACCATTAATTCCTCTACAGTTTCCTTTCTAATCAGAGCACAGCATGGCTTCTGCTGAAAATAATTGATTTTTTTTTTTTAGTAAGTTTTAATAGACATCACTGAGAAATGCAATGGTTACAAGACAGAATGGAATGAGATTTATTTGGAAAACTGTCGTATAGAGTATCAGCCTGTGTCTGAAGCAGGAATGTGTTTCAGGTAAATGATGTCATACATTCCAGAGCCACTTTTTCACTGTCAGCTGTTACAAATGAGTCTCCTTCACAGTTCTCAATGGAAACAAAAATATAATATCCCACGTATTGACACTTGTCTAAGAGTATGAATGCTGCAAATCTGTGTTTTTTCACAGGAAAGACTTCAGGAAAGACTGGAATAAAGTTAGGCAGATTTTGTAAAGTTTTGGGACTCTCCCCTCCTCAAAACAGTGTCTGTCACTCATGGGCTAGTCACATTGATTATTTTCTGTTCATGTCACCATCCATATTTATTTGCTCATATTTTTAAAGCCAGTTAAATATACCAGCTACCTGGCAATGAACCTGCCTTACCTTGCCAGGTATAATGGGCTTTTGGCTCAAATAACAATGGTGGAAGAAAAGAAAAGCCCTCTGGGTTTTACAGTATCATACCAGATAAATCCTGTTTTTCATCCCATGAAAAGAAGGTGTATCACAACAGAAAAAAAAACCTCCCTTAAAATTCAAGTAGCAAAGTAATTAATCCAAATGCATTCCAATAAATGAATTATAATATGCTATTACCAGCAATATATTTTTTTTAAGTGAGGAAAACTGTGAAGTGTTTTAATTTTGGTTCTTTTTTCAAATATAACTGTGCCCACCTGTGTATTGAGGAAGTCATGTCAGGATCCAAGGTTAGAGGTGCAGAAGGGCTTTGGTGTGATGTGCTGTGCATTACATGGATACAGAGATACATGTTCAGGCTGAGCTCCTGGAAATCACTGTGCCCTGGGCAGCAAGGAGGTGACTTGATGAGGTTCCTTCCAGTATTAATCATCCTATGGCCCTTGATTAAAAAAAAACAAAAACAAAAAACAAAAAAACCAACCAAACAAACAACAAAACCACCAAAAACTTAGATTAACAAAGGTTAGACCCAAGAAATTTAGCTGAAAAAAGCCATATTATTCAGGGACAGAATATATCTTTTTTTTTTTAGTGGCTGAGGTTTCAATATAGACATCTCTTTTATCTTTGGAAGTTAAGTGGGAAAGTTTAACCTTTTACTAGGGTTTCACACAGGGCAGCCTTGAAATTGTGGAACATTTCCTAAAAAGTCTCAGACAAACTGTTCTTTCCTCTTCTCCAACAGAAGATAAAATTGTGGCACAAGAGAACTGTAATTCTAACACGGTATATCACATTTCTCTAAGCACTTGTTCCATCACTTCCTCTGAATTCACATTTTCCTCACATGAAAATGATCCACAGGAATTAATTGCTTTTGATGTGGTTTTTGTCATGAAACATGAAAGTATCCCCAGGAACCTTCCATAACAGGAGTTCTAGCAAATGTGGGAGAGGAAAAATGGAGCTTAGTCCAAGAAAGCCATATAAGTGTTGACAAGGTAAATTTTTGTGTAAAATCTTTATCTTTACAATAATGATAAAATGTCTATTTGCTTCATTAAAAATACCATTTCATCCCTGTTTTAGAGAAAGTTCTTATATTTAAATTGTCCCTGATAGGTATTCTTTAAGATCACTTAAAGACAGCATCAACATTGTGAATACAGCAGAGACATCCTGATTTGGTACAGAAGTCATTTTTCAAGGATACATTTATCCAAATTAAGCTTTTGTTCAGGATGACTTTGATATTTTCTGAAAACTTGAATTTCTGAAAGTTAAAAGCTCTGATTTAAAAAGCAGCTGAAGTGTTCAAAAGGTGAAGCCACTCAGGTTTACTCAAAAAGTTTTGCTTTGGGAAAATTCACCTTTGGGTATGAATTGCCGTGGTGAAAAATCCTTGAGACTACCAATTCACCAGCTAAGTAATTTTTTTTTTTAGTTTACACTTTTTTTTCTTTTAACATATTTGCACTGATTTTTTTTTCTTTTAAGAATTCAGCAGAGAGATAAGAGTTAAATTAAAGAGGAGGTTTGAGCATTATAATTTGAGATTGAGAGGTCTGAAAAAGAACATATGGTGTTACCTCAGCTGAGATAACACTGCTTCTCTACCAGGATTTTTACTCTCTCTGTTAAGACCTCTCTGCATGTGTGTGCTTCAGTTCTTTGCAACACTGGCATTGTTTACCTTTTTTTGAGTTACACTTCCAAATAAAGTGGATAAAAATATTGACTCTTCTTCATTCCTCCAATTACAAATGAACTTAAGCCCTTCCCAAGAGAGAACTTCTCTCTCCAGTGAATTTAAAATCAAATTTGCCTCTGAAAATAAAACACAGATGTACAAGGAACACTTCTTGTTTGCTGCTGTATTCACTCTTCATATGAAGAGGTTTAGCTCCAATGAGACATTGAGGAGAAATTATATTTAGTTTCACTTTTAGAATATATATCATGTTATTTTTCAGTAAATCAAAACAAAATCAAACCAGAAGTTCTAGCAAATAATTCCAGTTTATGACTTTTAATTATAGAAAGCAAAATACTGAGAAGTTTTGGTAGATAAAACAGCACTATTCCAGGTAAAAAAGTGTAAATTATGAAGGTAGGAGTTTCTGCAACAAATCTTTCCTGTCTTCTTTTCATTGCTTTTTGGACAATTAAAAAAGAAGAAAATCACTTGCTAATTAACACTTTCAGGTAGTATATTGATTTGTCAGTTAGCTGTACAAAAATCTGCCCCAGCTGGTAGAATCTGCCACCAGCTCAGGTCCTTTCCAAAGGGCTGTAAACCAGTGCAGCTCTCCATGGGATGGAAATTTTTGGGATGAGTTGAGAAGAGCTGTGCAGCTGATTCACTGGAGTGTGGAGCTGGGGTCACAGCCAAAATCAAAGGGCTGGTGCCCCTTGCAGCACTGTTAATTTCACCTACTAAAATGTCCATTTTTCACATTTCCTTTGGGTGACTTCCCATTGACCGGGGTCATCTAAGCAAGATTTACATTGCAAACCTATAATAGGAAGATTGAAGATTATTTTGGTAAGCTCAATGGTCTCTCATTACAGCAAAGCAAATGAAGGAGAAAATTAGTGTAGTTGTATTAAAAAAAGGAAGATAAACAATTAATCTGTTGCATTCTGGGAGGAAACAATTGTTGTGGTATTGTCTTGCCTCTTGTTCTTCTGTCCCCTTGTCAGATATGAATGGAGATAAAGACTGACTAATAATGAGAAGATGTGAAAACAATTATTCTGAATTAAGTATTAATGAAGAGTTTGCCTGAAGTATTTGTCTTAAGGATAATGGTGTCAATTGATTAATCACACCATTCAAACAACTTTAATTTAGCGATAGGATCAAAGAACTCATCAGGTGCCACAGGAAACCACCAGCATCACAAATTAATGGAAATATTTCTGGGCCACACCCTGATAATGGATCCATAAATTGAAGAGCTGATAGGGCATGAGTAGAGTCAAAACATAGGTATTTTCCTAAACCTCTTTCTGGTGTCAGCATTCTCTGAATGTGTTTTATTTGAAACTTTAATGATAAAAAGGATTACAAAAGCTACCTATCAGTCACAAGGATGAAGGTACTAATTATAGCAAGTTGTGTAGCATTCACAATACTTAATTTTTTTGCCTCACTTAGAGATTTTCATGAGATGGTAAATACTGAAAAATTTCAAATTTTTACTATAAGGAACAGCTGCTGAGTAGTACATCCTGGATCAGACAGTAAAGTGTATACCCATATAGTTATTGATTCAATCTCTCTACTACTCAGTCCATTATTTCTGTATGACCAAGAATGGATTGATTTTTTTTTTTTTTTGGTGATCAAAGACTGAACTCTTTGCAGCTAATGAACATGTGTATAAAGTGGAGCTGGTGAGCTGAACAAGTGAGAGAAATTTGACTGCTCCTGGGATATTGGCATAGGAATTTAATGCCAGGTAGCTAGCTTCTGAAAAAGGTTGTGGCAGTAACATAGAATTGCTGCCTAGACAGAGGGTATTAAGCATCACCACTTGAGGCTCAGTTTTCTGCTTTAGAAAAGGAAGACTTTCAAAGTGTGATTTCCTCTTGCTACTGATGTGTTTTTTCCTCTGCTTGTATTGCTGAGGGCCACTCAGCAATAGGAGATGAGAAGCCTTTTGCCCTTTCCTCCCTCTCTAAACCCAGGAGAAACTGAAAAACCTTTGTGTGCCACACATCTCTTGACAAAGATTATTACACTTTGTGAAAGTGAATTATGATCATTTCTTACTGATTTTGGTAGGGAAGAATGTATTCAGAGAGATACAGAGAATAAGACTGCATAGGTTTCCCCACTGGCAGGGACTTTGAAGGGACATCCATGCTGTCTGAGGTGCCTTGTCTCTTCCATAGCTGGACTGGATCCAAACCTTTGTTTGATCACATCATTCCCAAGAGTGACATAGGACAGACACTACCTTGGGTAAACCGGCGGGAAGTGGTTAAGATAAATTATTTTCTGTCTTTTCCTACATTTATTCTTTCCTTTGACACTGGTGTTTCAATGTGACACATTGCCACACCTCTGGGTATGACAGGTCCTGGGATTTTGCCATGGAGAAAATGTCATTGATAAACTCTTTATGAAACTCGTTTTATCTACATTTCTGAGAGAAAGAGCACCAAAAAGAAGGGCATAACAATCTATTTTTCCAAGAATTTCACCAGGTTTAATTAAAAACCAAACAAGAAGATGAATACATGCTGTTTTACCCCTTTCCTGTCTTCTGCAGAGTCTTGGTCTGAAGATAAAATCTCATGGACTGAAGATGTAATCAGGCATGTGAATCCCAAATTCCAAAAGAGTGTATCCTTTTTCCAGTGAGTAGGCTCTGGGATTGAGGAGGAAGTCATTCATTATTGGGAACTTACATCATGACTTTTACTTAAAGACTTAAAGGCTCAAGGTAAAGGAAAAATTCAAGCAGAATCCAAAGGGAAAGCATGTGAGTGTGAAATGACTGTGGAGAATATACACAAAGGGACACGATGATAAGACCAGACAAAGAGGTAGGAAACCTAAATTATTTGGATGTATAACCTCAGGTAAGACAAAAGGGTACTTTAAGCTACATAAAGTGACTTGAAGGACACACTTCAGATTGAGATAGTAATTTCCTCACGAGCTCTGTGCTGCTGAGAGGTCATTGCTTATATGCTCTAAGCTGTTCTCCCAGTGTTCATATGGAATTCTTGCTACATGTGATACCTTCAAGGGCATATTTATAAGATAAATGAAAACTTGGACAGGAAGAAAAGTTGAAGTAATAAACATGAGAGTGGGAACACAGCTTAAATGGAAGGTAATACCTTTTTTTTTAATTAGAGTTACATTCTTCTGTTTAGATTGGTCTTTCTTTGGTTAAGGTAGGCTTCATGGAAAATCTTATTCCTGCAGGCTCTTTTTTTTTTTTTTAAACATGAGCAGATATCCAAAGGCAGAAAAAAACTTCTATTTCCTTGTTAGCTGAGTCCTTAGGTGCTCAGATGGAGATCAGATTTTCACACTTTATCAAAACCCAGTAATTCCTATTGCACTACTAATGATCAGACAACATTTTGTAAACTCTAGCCAGGTTGAACGTTTTGAGTTCTACTTATTTTGCTCAACATCCAAAAAGGGGTATGACACACCTAAAGCATAAATCTTACTTTCTTATTTTTAAAAATATTTTTCAGAACATCAAACTTAAACCAAAGAAAGTGCCCTAACAATGTTTCTAATTTGGAGTTTTATTACAGGAACATTAGAAAAGGGAAAATTGAACCCATGCCTTGAGCAATGAGATAAATCCAGTTCTATTTTTCTTAAAAAATCTTCCTTTGTGAAGCAGATCTAGTACAACAATGAAAATAGCCTTGAAATAATAGTGAAAAATTAAAGACCCCATCCCATATCCTCCAATCTGTTTAATTCATTACCTGGGCGCCTAAGGGTATACGTTAAATTAAGAGCAGAACACTTTAATTAAAATCTCATAAACTCGTGAGCTTTGAAAGTTGCATTTTTTAAAGTAGGTTTGCTCATTAGTTAAGACCTTATAAATACCTGACTGTTATTTACCTATTGAATCTGAACTCCATTTAACCCTACATTTATCAGAGAGTCTCCTTATTCATAAAAATGATTTAAAATCCACTACAGTTAGTATTAGCTTACAGACTTTCCTAAAGATATTGAGGGTCCATTTTGATTCTTGAAAATATCATGGCATATAAAATGTGAAGGGATTTATACCAGTTATTTGTTTTAGACTAGGTGAAAATATAAAAAAAAAAAAAAGCTGTAGTGATTTTATATAATGAAAGTGTCTTAAGGCTGTTCCAGCATTCTGGTAGAGGTGGTTCAAACCAGATAAATTCAGGATATTCTGAGGCTGTAGTCATGTATTAGAGAAGGATTTGGTACTAAATGTAGCTGGGGAAGGAAAAGCTCAGCTGCTTTCCGGTTGTAATAAGATGCTTAGCAAATACACCATGATGTTAATGCCTCTGTGTACCTGAAGGTGTTATTTATTTTCACTATTTGATGTATTGTGATAAAAAATGAAATAAAAAATTTCAACCTTTTTTACATGTTATTTTAAATTTTTAATTAATGTATGGGCTCTGAATATATAAAAAGAAGCACTCTTGCTGTTGCAAAAATCTACTGGAGGCAAAACCACAGGCAGTGTTATTTCTAAACACCAAAGTTTATCGCTGCAGTTATGTAGACTGCTAGAAATTTCTCTATTTTCTCAAACTTCTTTAATTTCAAGATGCTCAAATCTATTCCTCCCTTTATATCCTATATCTGAAATAAGGGAGAACTGCTTGTTTAGCATCCAGCCTTTCTTAATGATTTAATTTGTGTCAGTAGTAAAGCAGAAACAGAAGGCCAAAATATTTCTTCTAATTCGCCCATTTCTAAGCAAGAATTTGAGGACTGAGTTCTGCATATGGACTTAGAAAATATTTGGATAAACCTTACTGTCCAAAGGATCACTTTTATTGGTGCTGGGGTTGTTCCATTTTATCTCAGCTGAAGTTCTCCCAACTTTTCATCTCTACTATGGCAGAGAGATGGGAAAATATTCTGGAGGGTCATTTCAGTGCTTTATATAGTTACTTACTTCGTGCTAAAAATTGGGTACAGGAGGAAGCTCTTTGTAACACGTAAAGCAGCACATGTAGTAATTATCATCTTATGTATAAAAATCAAAGAAAATCTAAAAATCCCTCAAAGTAAACTTTCAACACTTATAAACTAACTTGTAATTTAATTCCAAAGCATCTACTACAAGAAAATATTTCCCCTGCTTGTTTATCTTTCTTTCCATTCTGAAATTACATTCAATTAACTGCTAGGGTTTCTTTTGGTTGCTTTTATGCCACCTGATGTTATGAAAAAGGTTTGCCAGACATGCAATATGGAAAAAAAAAATAGCCACAAAAGAGGCAAATGCATGTGTTTGTCTACTTCCAGGAAGTGTCTTGACTGCTTCACCTGCATTCTGCAAAGTCACTCACTTTTGTCTGGAAAACTACTGTCTCTCCAGATCCCAAACAGGTGTTTTGGGAAGTAAAAGAGCTTTCTTTCCTGAAGACACCTCTGCTCTCCTGGGCAGTGTTTCAAAGCTCAGTAATGGCAGCCATGCTGAATGCAAGGTCTGTGCCATCAGTGCTGGCTGGGAAATCTTGAAATGGAGTTTGTCACCACCAGCCTTGACAGCTCCATGTGGCAGTGACTAAGCAGTTTTAAGAAAGTTCACTGGTAAACTCTCAGCCCAATAGAAGATATTTAAGCCTTTCGGTTTGTTTGTTTGTTTTCCTACCTGTAAGTCTTTCAAAACAAAACGAGTGATAACAGTTAATTGGTGTATTAGTAAGGAGAATGATTCTATTTTACGTTTATTCATCCATTTCCTTGGATGGATCTGTTGACATTATGGGCTTCAAAAGCTGGTTCTGCCTAGCTGCACATTAAACAAACCATCCTGCAGCTGATAAGGAGGGTGCTATTGCTGTGTTATCACACAGGTGGAACACAGTTTAACTTGCATCATTTGTGAGAGCTCCAAAGCAGCATCCAACAGCTTCATGAGACCCAGGCTGCAAACCATTCCTTTGTGCTGAAGAGTAGACTTGCCTTTACTGCAGTCAGTTCAAAACCCAGTGAAATCAGTGGGGCTTCAGCAGACCCTGTCAGTAACAGCCAGATCCACTTAGCTGAACCACTCACTTACCCTGAGCTCATTCTGTACTCCCTGATCCTGCACTGCTGCAGGCAGAAAATGTTCTAACTGAGTTATTCCCAAACTCTGAGCATTGGGAAATTCACACCTACTTCTGACAGGCTTGCATGGGCTGAACACAGGCATAAAACAGAGGAGAGGTTTCAATTCTGGCTTGCCAACCTACCCTTGAAGAAGGGAATGCAAAACCAAATAGAATTTAAGTCTTGAAAAAAAGAAATCAAATTGCATTGCCCACATTCAGAATATTTTCCTTTTCAAAGTAGGAATAGAAATTTTCTTAGTGGGAAGTCTGGTGACAAATAGCAGAAAAAAGCAATCTCTTTATTTTCTTATCTTGAAATGCATTTCACACCTATCCTGACACTGAGCCCTTTTCACATATTTACATCAATTGCTCTATTAGTAACGCGTAAAACTGTTCAACTTGCATGTTGTGAAGTAAATGATAGAGACTTTTGCACTTAAAATTATTTGTTGTCTTTTGTCAATTGTGTCATATTCCTAATTTTCTTTTTGTGTAGTTTTTTGCTGAGCATAAAATTTCATTCCTTCACAAATACCTTTTCAAACACAAATAAATTTTGAGTTTGCAAGCCTTTTCTTGTCTAAAAGTAGTGTAATTTTCTATCTACATAATTTGTTTCTGTTTATGAATGCCCCAGTTGAAACAGAGCAACAGAGTTGTACAAAGTCTGTTTTGGCAGTGTTCCTGTGTCTATAAATCAATCCTGAATGCAATAGCAGCAATTTGTGAAAGCAGACAGTTCTGCAAATAAGAGCATTGTATATACTTGTGTGGCCACTTAAAAAAAATAGTTATTATGAAATACACCAAATACTTAACTTTGAAGATTAAAAACACTCTATGGAACAGAAACAACAGGAACACATCTCATTGGGGAAGATTTTGTGCAATGTTCTTTTGTAGTGACTACTTGAATTTATTCTTTTCTGCTAAAATAATGAAAACCTCAATAGAAGCTAATCCTGAGAAGGTTGTCCCAGCTCAAACACCATCCTTGTTAGTTTCACCATTTCATACAAGAGAGGATCCTTTCTTTTAAACTTTGACTAAGCAGATTTTCTTTCATTTATTCAACAGGAGCTTGGGCTGCTGTCCAAAGTTTGGCTCTTTATCTGCTGGGAGGATTCAGCCGTTCATCTGAGGTGAAATCGTTTGTCATCCCTGTGTCTGTGCCTGAATGTGTGACTTGTGAGTGTAATGAGCTCACTGATAGCTCATATGCTCTTTGTTTTTCACTACAGTAACAAAAATTAGGTTGATCATCATTCTTTTCTCAATTTTCTCCTTTGAATTTTGAAGCCTTTTTTTTTTTTTTTTTAAAAAAATTTTGC